>CM029114.1:24124658-24544658 GCA_016859345.1 Istiophorus platypterus | reverse complement strand
AAAATAAGCATAACTTTATAAACATAGAAACATGGTGTCTGTGAACTTCCAAGTAACATTAGCTGGCAAACTTTGTTAGCTTTCCTGCTAAAATGCTTTAGCTACTGTTAGATGACCTTCTAGATTGCTACGGGGAAAACATTGGTCCTCACTGTGTTTAGCCACCAGCTAGGCTAGCTAGCCACACAGCCATCTATCAAAATCAGGACCGATGAAATGCTTGACTGATAAATAATAGGAGCTGGCAAACGATAAACATAAGAGTAAAATAAAATTTCAGCTTTTTATCAATTTGTAGGTTATTGTCAGTTTCTCCATACGCTGCGACAACTTGTGTGCATACACGACTAAGTCACTACTTACCCAGTTAGCTGACAAGCAGTCATTTCATTTCATTTCAGGGTCACGAGACTGACAGAGAAAAATGCACACACATCCATGTAGTGCCTAAAATCAGACTGACTAACTGCTGCCGTAATGTTTTGTCTAACAGACCTGATTTGCATAATTAGACTTGCATATGCTAAAGAGCAGAGCCTTAATTCTGTCTGGCAGTAATAGTGACGATGAATCATGTGCTCCATGTTGGTGTCAGCAGACACACAGACAGACAGAACACACACAGGGCCAGGACCTTTTGGATGTAATTCATCTTTTCCACGGTCCACTCCTTTCAAACCCACTCCTCCTCGTCCTCCGTCAGCCACGCCCCTTTTCTTTATCGCTCCTCTTCACAATCGCCCCCTTTCTCCTCTTCTTATCTTGGTCCTGCTACATCTCTCCTTTCCCCTCTCCTTAGGTGCCTTGTTTCTCCTTAACTCTCCACACCCTACCCACCATCACCACACACACATATCCACCACACTCCTGCTCTCCCATCTGACATTGATAAATGGAGACTTGCAAAGATGACAACATCATTACTCATGTTCAGTAGCGACACCACCTAGGACAGAGAAAAATGAGAGGAAGAGGGAGGATGAAGGACAGGACAGGAGGAAGATGGTGAGTGAAAGGGTGGAGGAGGGAGGCTGTGGTTGGAGGTGTTTGCTAAAACCCCCCGAGCACACACTTTAGTAACATCTCCAGAGAGCATGATTTTGAGGTATTCATTACTGGTGAGAAAAAGTAGAGCAACTGTTGATACTACAAGCAGCCTGGAAGATTGAAACTCACTGGTTTCCTACATAAATCCAATCAGATGAAAAAAGCTGCGGGGCTGTAAGAAACAACAGTTTTCTTTATCGATGAATTTGCTGCTCCTTTCGATTCATCATTTATTGCATGAAATGTCAAAAAATATTAGTGAATGTCTATGACACATGCACAGGATTCAAGGAATTCCTTCCAACTGACAGAAAACACACATAATATTTAATTTAAGATGAAATTCAAGCACTTTTTCACATTTGAGAGGGGAAAACTAGCAATTTTTTTCTCATTTTGATTGATAAAATGCTAAAATGTTAAGCTTTCAGAAGTAAAACTCAAAGGGCCTTATCTGTTATTTGTGATAATTGAGTAGTTGTCAGCACATTACACTAAAAACCAAAGGATTCAACTGTATGGTGGCACTAGAGAAAAAGCCAGTGAATCACCAAACAGAGTGCTCATCCTCCAAGAAACATAAAGGTCTGTACTAAATTTTATATCCATCTAATAGTTTTTGGGATATTTTAGTCAAGAACAAAGTGGTGGAACGAACCGACCAACTTTTAAAATTAAAATTAGCAGTGTTTCTTGCAGCAAAACACAGAATTTCTTTACTGAAAAGTTTAAATTAAGTAATTGAATTATGCACACAAGCAGTGGCCTCATGAACTGACATACATAACTGTCTCTCTGGCTCCACAGAGCTCAGCAAATTGTGAGCAGCGCAGACAAAGAGCCAATCACAAGTCCAAGTTAATGACAGCCAGTTTCCTCCTGTAGCCAAACGCTTACAGACACACACCATCAGCCTTGCACACACTCTGGAGACACTGTTATGGGCTCTAATCAGGACGACAAATGATGTGTCACAAAGAGTGGGGGATGAGCTAGAAGAATCATTCACTCTCTCTCCCTCTCAGAGAGTAATAAGGTGAAGAAATGTAGCTAGAGAAATGTAGAGTGGAAAGACATATGGAGGGGAGAGGAGAGAACAGGGGGTGGTATAGTGAGAGAGCCAGAAAAGCCTATGTGTGTGTGTGTGTGTGCGTGCTTGTGTGCGTGCGTGCATGTGTGTATGTGTGTGTGTGTGCGTGTGTGTGTGTGTGTGTGTGGTGTCAGGTTGATGAATGTGGTAGCAGGGGCCATTGTGGTGGTGGAGAAGTAGGAGGCCACAAGATAACAGCAGAGCAAGGCCTAAACCGTCTCACGCCCCGAATAAAACACCAGGAAAATCTCTCTCACACACACACACCAGACACACACGTCACACAACAGTCACGCCAACACACACATTTTTCTAATTGCCTATGTATGACTTTATCCTCCTGTTTCATTGAGTTATTTAAATAAAAAGTATCAGACTATGGCGTAAGTGCTCTGTATGCTGCCCGGGCTTGTTTAAGATAACCTTCACATGTATGAGTAGTGTACACACACACACACTCACGCACACACTTCCTGTACCGTCCTCTCTTCCTCTTTCAGCGGATCAGTGGCGCTTAGTTTGCTCCAAGACCAGCGGTTACAAATTGCCTGTTTTTGAGCAGTGATGTGGTTTCACCTCTTTTCTGTCAATATGGCGCCACCTAGTGGCTGCTGACGGAAAACAAACACCAAACTTCAATTTTCCAACATCACTATAAAACAACAGCTTACAGAGTGAGCAAAGTGAAATGTTAATCAAAATTGTTACACCTAAGTTAACAATTTTCTTACTTACTGGATGTTACAGTTTTTATCAGTTTAGGTTTCTGCAAAGTTTATCAGTAGTTGGATTATTATTCTTATGCTTATTCTTATTATCTTTGACTCATACCAGTGGACTAAACTTGAGGCCTCGTCTGTATCAAACCTGTCCTTTTTTTTTTGAACTGCCTCCCTCATGAGATGACCGCAAATATGGATGCGGATTATCTAGGAACTGGAGTACTCTATGATATAAGGATGGACAATATAAAAGAAAAAGAAAAACTGTTTGGGCTGACTATTTTCACACAGAAACCAGCACAGCAGCTTGGTAATTTTTTGACCTTGAAAATGGTTTTACCAGTCTGTGTGGTATTTTGGTGTCAAGTACAGTGAACAGCTGGAGAAAAGAGGTGCAGACAGGCGGGAGGTTCTGCAGAAACTGCATTTTCTCCAAAATATAGTTGTTAGAAATCAGACTTTACTCTGAGAACAGACGTGTCAGATGCATGTATGTTTCTAGTGTGATTGCATCAACGAGATCAAACTAAATACAGCAAGATTTAGTATTAATGTAATAATGCTTAAAACGTAAAAAAATGCAAATCTTATCTAATCACTCTTCAGCTAGTGGTGGTGTTTAAATCGGCATTAGAAAGCGAACGTTTATTTTTGCTAAAGCAGGAGCATCAGTAAATCAGTCTGCATTTGTCGATAAATAGGTATGAGTGATTTTTACAGTATCTGCAGCTACAGCTGCTTTATACTGTATGACGAGCTTCTCCTTCACTTCATTGAATCCCTGCAGCCATCAGAAGGACACCTATCTTATGACAAACCTGCAGCCTCTGATCTGAGAGCATAGCAGCAATCCACACAGCTGTCCACTGTGTCTACCTTTATCAAATCAGATGGAGGTGACACCAGGCGTAACCCCCATACACATCCGAGTGGTCCGTTCCAGAGCCTGCTGTTGTTTGTAGTGAGAGATGTGGGATTACAGCAGCTCATCAGCCCCTTGGGTTATTGCCTCCTCTCCAACTTCCCTCTTCAGAAAATGTAGCATTGTAGCAAATGCTTTTGTATCACATTTTACGGTGTGATGTAAGCATTTATGACACAAGATACAATCGCCTGTGTCTGTGTGTGTGTGACTCCTCATCTAAAAAATTAGTTTAGGTGAAGATATAATGATTTTAGTTCAGAGATACTTTAATATGTTTTTAACAAACAGGCCTCTCGTGTTCTTCAGACAGTTTGCTCCTTCCTCTGCCATCTTCAATCAACAAGACTAAAAGACTAAAGGCTATGGACACATTAGCAGCCCCATGAGGCTGTAATAATAAATACACACCAGAGAACACTGCTGGATGAAAAAGTGAGATACAACCACACCAGAAGGTGCGTGTGGTGGAAGTTTCTCTAGAATAGTGAACAAAGTTGATACAAAGTTGTTACTATTAGGGAAAGGATGGTTTTAATCAGATCATCAAAATAAAATTTGATTTCTGACCTGCTCTGCTGTCAGAGTAAACTACCCTATCCAGTGCTCTTTTAAGGCATTAAGACTTATTTGATAATTAAATGCGTCAGAAACAGACTCTAAAGAAGGATTTCCAAACTCTTACTCTTCTTCTAAACCTCCAAGATTCACAATGAAATGTTAACTCCTACTGTAACTGAAACACTAAAACAAGTTACATATTTAAAGATAAAAAGACAAAACATATTATCATATCTGATCTTTTTCTCCAAAACAAATACAGTCACACTGCAGTATTTGATGAGAGCCATGAATCCTGTATCTATATTTAGAAAAACAAACACAACCAGAAGTAATTCACTGCAACACAACTGTAATTTTCAGTTTACATGTTTACAGTGTGTAAAACATTCATAAGGAGGGACAGGTGGGGCTGGGGATAAGAGGGTTCGTTTGAGAAGAGGGTAAAGGGTAGGGATGGGGAAGAGAAAGTGGGGAATGGGGAAGATAGGAAGTGGGAAATGGTCAGGGGTTTCAGGGGGAGGGATGTTCTTCTGTAGTTAACCCGTTTTTCTTTTTCTCCCCCTCTTCCTTGGCTTTTTTCTTTTTCTGATTCATTGGCTTATTTTCATTTCTCTTTCTCTCCCCCTCCAACGTTTCATCGGCTTCATTCTCCATCTTTTCCTCCTGTTGAATTTTGTTCTCCTGTTTGCTTATAGTCTCATTCTCCTTGTTTTGAACCTTGTTCTCTGGTTCCTCTCGATGCTTGTTCACCCTATTGTTTTGAATATTTTTCTTTTTCTCCTTCTGTTGAATCTTCTCAGGTATTCCGAAACAAGCTGGCCATTACTCGGAGGTAAAAGGATCAGCTGAGGCATTGTACCTCGTTGCAGTGCAGGTTCTTCTCCTTTTCCACCTCCTGCACTTTCCTCCTCAAGCATCCATCATCCGGGGCCTCACATCTGGCCGTCCACTGCAGGTCCAGACAGTCGACGTGGGCTCATCCTTTCGACTCAGCTCCTCTTGGAGCTGACTCTCCATCAGCCTCTGTCCAGTTTTCAGCAGGTTAGCTGGCTCCTTCAGAGATGCATTTTCCTCTTTGAGAGATTTGATCTCACCAATAGCAGAGACCAGGGCATCTCTCAGACCTGCGCATTGTGGCCAGCTCATAGTGCTTTGGGTCATAAAGGGCAACGCTGAAATGCATTTGCCCAAATGCCTGAAAACAGAAATATACATGAAGTTATAAGTACAGTCCTACCGCAACACAACCTGTTTTCAGTTGACTTTTCTTGGACTTGAATTCGGTTTACTATAGATTATTTTGGTGAAACCTAAGGACAGTGTTTGGTTCAAGGTTTTTATTTAGTTCTCAGAAAAATGCTTGGTTATCTATGTAACAGTGTAAATTTCACTGTTCTTCAAATTTTTAATCCACTGATTAGAGACATTAGAGATGAAGATGGCATATTTTTCCCAAGAAACCAACTGCAATCATCATCTTGAAAATCTATTAGAACAACTGCAATTCTCAAGGTGGCTCACTGGATATGAGAAATTGTTAAGATAATGATGCATTAACTCAACAAGTTATATGAAAATATACTGAAGATTTAGACACATTATGACTAACAGATACAGGAACGTAGGCAGGCCTAGAGAGGCAGTGATGGAAAAAAAGGTTTCATACCTGGTATCTCTGTCTGTTCATTTCTGCACAGGGAAAACACCGAAGGTTAACAAAGACAGAAGTGGTGCTTTGCACTTTGCTTTACAACTGGCAACTTTGCAGATCTTTCGGATGAATTTCTTGTTTGTGTTACGCAATTTAAAAATCGCAGATGTAAATCTTGTATTGTAGATTTGTTGTTGGTCTTCAAACACTTTATACCAAAGACAGACAGAGCTCAGTGTAGGCTGGTGGATGTGAATCTAGTTTCTCCAGCAGAGGCAGGTTCCAGCCAGAACATACTGTGTAGTGTCATTGTTCTACAGTGATGATGTGTCAGACCGTGTCACTGGAACTATGAATATTTTCATCATGTGTTCTATTGCATCAGGGTTCTAACAAAGCTCTAAGTAGCATTTTACAACTCCACTACAGCATCTCTTCATTGGTTAGGCGAACAGACTTTTTTCTCTTTAAGAGTAAGGACATAGTTGACATGACACAATGTTTCCTAGTCTGACCCTCATTCAGTGTCCTGTAGTCGCACTTACACACCCAGGGCCTACATTCTGAAAGACATACAACAAGTCAGTGAACACAAAATCTCCATAATGTGTAAAGACTCAAACTACTGCTAAAGGCTCCTCACGATAGTGACTGTTCATAGTATTGCATATGTGCCTCAGGAGCCACGACAAAAAAGGGAACTTAAGTGGTGACCTCTAGCATATGACAGAAGAAATGTACAAAAGATCATGTGGGAATAGTGCCAGAGTTTTTCTATGAAAATGCACAAAACTACAAAAGTACATATCATGGTCACAGTTTTGTATATACATATCTCTCTCTATATATATATATATATAGAGAGAGAGATGTGTGTGTGTGTGTGTGTGTGTGTGTGTGGTTGTCCCAGTGTTTACTGTTATTCTAGAAATTAAAGCAATTGCCAGTTTTTAAAAGTTTTCATAACACAAATCTAGACACATGGTATAATTTGTACACATATTTGTTAATAGGAACTAACTACTTTAAAGTCCCTCGCTTCAAATCTCAGTTAAAGGTTTATTTCTCATTGTTTTCTCACACAAACGTTTTTGCTAGAATCTTTGTTGCCGTATAAATTTCCACAGGGCCGCTGATGCTGTAAATCGTGTTCGCCTTCGCTTCAGGTGACTGAAATCCTGGCACTGGCTGGGATTTTTAACAAAGCTGTGAAAGCTCTCACTTAAGTCTCAGTTGCATGAGTCCCCCAAAAACTGTGAGAGGTGATCTAGGATGGGAGTCATGCTGCCGCTGTGTAATAGGTTAATTAACATACAAGAGACTTACAAAACAAACCTTTTATTCGAATTGTTCAAATAATTATTCCCAGGCAAGTTAACTCGCAGGGTTACTCTCCAGACCCGGATTACAATACCTGCACAGAAATAAGCTGCCTTGTTGTGCTAGTTATTTTGAATATCTAGTAAAATTATTAAGAAAAAAAACGATCAGAAGAAATATTACACGAACCAAAAGCGAAAAAACGTGATATTATTGATAAGCGACAGATGATGATGCTTCGAATGAAATGAACAACACTTGCAGGGGCCAATTTACTCGGGATTTTCCAAGGAGGGAGCAGGTTGCATTTTGCGAGCGTTTAACTTTTTTACCGGACTAAGACACAGATGATCGGTAAAGGTGAAGAAACGCGGAGTGAGGAGGCTGTGTGAGGCTGTTTGGGGCCCTGTGAGGCTGTTCGGGGCCCTGTGAGGCTGTTCGGGGCCCTGTGAGGCTGTCTGGGGCCATCTGAGGCTGCCTGACCCGGGCACCGTCCTCCCACCTCCGTCGTGTAAATCGCCGCCGCCGCCGCCGCCATTTTGAAAGGTGTTAGCGCTTCCGGCCCCACGTGAGGAGGAAGTGAGAGCGGAGAGAAAACGGAGCAATCGAGCGGAGCGGCTGAAGCGGGCGAGCCAGGGCCATCACTCCGCTCTACTCGTCTGGACTACCCGGGCTAACTCTAGCTACATGTGCTGAGGTCGAGGGGGAAACGGATCTCCACCGCAACGATGCCGTCAGTTACTCTACCGCCGAAGGAGAACGCTCTCTTCAAGAGGATTCTGGTGAGTCGGCCGTTAACCGGCCGTTAACCGGCCGCTCGACGGCAGCCGCCGTCAACGCGGACCGGGCGCGGGGGGACTGGTCGGACGGCGGCTCGCCGGGTGTCAGCGGAGCTCTCCGGCGTTAGCTTTAGCCTCAGCCTTAGCAAAATGGCATCATTGAATGGGTTAGCTAGCCCGGCCCTGATATGCGCTGTCACCGTAGCGCGAAGCTAGCGTGGCTGTTCTTGACTTTTGCGGTGATTGTGACAGACGTTTTCAAGGTGATGAAAACACGGCACCGCCGGACCACCTCGGTTCCGGTTGAATTAGCCTCGCTCAGCTAGTTAGTTGGGGGCAGGCCTCGCCGCCTGTCAAACACAACAACCTGTAACTTAGCGTTCACGCTAGGACCCACGATGGCTAACGCGCTAGCCGGTGCAGCAGTGGTGTGTGGTGTTAAGTCAGCCTCTCGAGCTGCTTTTTTTAAAATGTTGTGGCATTTTTTTGTTGTAAGCTGAAAGCGAAGTCGGCGTTTTAACCGGGGGACAACTGCATGTTTTGTTCCGGGCCTGATCCATGTTAACCTGCTATCCCCTGGCTGGCCGTTTGACGTTAGCTAATCGGCTAACGCTAGCCAACTGGATATCCTAGGTTAGCAGACCGTAGGTTATTGTCAGTTCTAATCTGAGCGGGTAGGACCTCGGCCTGCACACATTGCAATCGCCTGCCCGGGTTAGATTTGGTCAAACCGGTAGCGCATGTGTGGAAATGAGAGGAAATCAGGGAACGAACAGTGTGACTGTGTCAGCAAATCTCTATGTGCTTCGGGCCTGCATTGCTCTGGCAGCTAGCAACCCACCCACCATCCATTCATCCATCCATCCCTCTCTCATGCGTGAGTCCTTGTGTTTCCCCGCTGTTGTTCAATGGTTGAACAGGTGTGGATTAAGTGTTTTTGCTGTGTGACAGAAACTGAACTGGCCACGAACTCGTCGTAGTTTTACTGTATGTAAAACAAGCGTCCCTCCTCTGCTGCCATGCTCGGGATTTTGTCGATGTGTGTTGTTAAACACCTCAGCTTGGACATCCAGCTACATACTTTCCAGGCCATGTGTGTATTATGGGGGCACTGAGCAGTTTATTGGCACTAAGCGGTTCAGGTAAACATCATTTGTTTTGAAATTCGTTTTGAAAGGCAGGGGCTCCGCTGGGAGTTAGTGGACATTTATCAGCACATTAGCAGGGGACTGGCATTCAGTTGCTCTACCTCTGCCAGGAAAACAGACCTGTGACCTGCACCTGATCTTGAGTCGAATTTGCTCTGTACCTCAGAGCAGGTATTGTTTTTCCCTGATCTGTTTTTGGGATGCACTGTGTTGAATATAAATTTGGAATATAATTTTTTTTTTTTCAGATCTCCCACTCAATAATCATAGAATTTATAATTAAATAAAACATAGGAGCTTTGAATCTGTGCCAGAATTGCAGTTAAATAACTGAATAATAGTTGATTAAAATCAGAAAACACTTGCAGGAAAGATTTAACACAATTCCACCATCATATTTACTGTACTTATTATAAAATCATTTTCATTTGGGTATTCTACTACTTTTTTTGCTTTTTTTAAAGTGCCTCCCAGGTTCAACAGTCCTGTAGTAGTCGTTATTTCTGCATGAACATCTTCATCACTTTTGGGAATTTGTAGAGTAAGGGGTAGGACTTTATCAGTTCAAAGCCACAAACTGCTTTCAATAAATTTGATTTTAAATATATGTATTTTGTAAAAGCGAGGTGAACTTTAGGTCTTGTTTCCAGATAAGAAATCTGAAATAATTTGATCTGGTGAAGACTGGATTGTTGTTGTTTAGATGAGGAAATCCAGAATTAAATTACTGTCATTAACCTTTTTGCAGTGGGAATGTGATATGAGACTTGAAACCGTTTCTCCCTGGCTGTAGTTGGGCGTCAACCACACCCCTTTTTATTTTTGCTTTCCCAGACCGAGTGCCCAAATGCATTATTAGAAATTGGCAGTTTTCCAACTTTTGCATGGCAGTGGAGTTGGATGAGTTTCCATTTTGTTCATTTGGGGAAAGGGAGACTTTTCCATTCTGTTAGCCTAACCTAAAGTTAGACTTTGCATAATTAAAGTTTTGAAATAGCAATTTTAATCAATGCTCATTGCCTTTGGGTTCTTTCTTGAAAATGTCCCTGATGTATATGAATTTGTAGAGCCATGCATTGCACCCAGCCAAGTGCCCTTAATGTCTTTCATAGTTGCATCAAAAAATGATAAAACTGTTAGTCAGACCAGTGAAGTAAAAACCACAACTCTGACTTTCACTTAAGAGTCATGTAGACACAAGCGAAAACAATTGGTGCCGTGGTAACTTTTCAGAGTTGTAAAATCATGACTCAGGGTAGTATGTGTAAATGGCTGTATGTCGTGATAAGCCTGGATAGATACAACTCTTCCAACTGGACTTCCATGTATTTTGTTTTAATTTCACTGATACCTGTAGCAACACACCCCTACTAATGGGAAGCCCTTATGTTTTCTGCTCAGTGCTCAACATGTTGGGAAGGGGTTCAGTAGAGTGGAGCTGAGTTGACCGGTTGGAGTGATTTGTCCTGGACTGTCTGGCTGTATTAAGAGTAGAGTGAAGGTTTCCGGTAGCTTAAATATTTCTGATTAGATACTGTTTAATAAGAGTCTAACAAGCACGAAAAGGTGAAGGCCTCAACTTAGCTAAAATCCAACCACAACAATCATCCTTATCACTTCCTTCCTTTCAACATGTCTTGAAATGTGGCCTTTAGTGTTTAGTGTTTTAGTGATTCCCCTGAATCTAATGTTTGCCCCTACGGCTCCTTGCAGAGAGCCCTGCAGCTTAGAGCCACTGCTCTGACACGTTCTCTCGTAACTCAAGGGGCTGAGTTATTTTGGGAGAGGGAGAGAACATGCTAGATAAGCACAGCTGGTGGTGTTAATGTCACTAAAGTTACATTAAATATACACTACAGTATTTGTAGTAGTATCAGTATCAGTCTACATGCATAATAAATATGTGACTCTAAGAACTACCACTTGTGGAAGACGATGCTGACAGTGCCACTGACACTGTTTATTGTTTCCTGTGTCAGATTGTGTTAAAAGTCGAGTAAGATACAACAAAGAAGACTTTGGTTTGGTTGCTGTCCATCACAACATATGCCTGAAATTTACTACTTTACCGACATACAATGCATTTTTTTCCCAGAGAAACATTAACATTTTGATACAAAAAAACGACATATTTCAGATAACCATAATCGTGTAAGTAACCGGGGAAATGGAAATTTTAGGTTATCTGAGTCTCTTCAAATGGTATCATCTTGCACAGTTCATCATTGTTGTGACTGTTAATGCTACATTAGACATATTTTACTGGTGTATGCTGCTTGGTTTTAATTGACTTGACATGGGTAATGCATTCTCGGCATTATTTCTCTAAATGTTAATGATGGCATAGGCACAGATCATCCACTCAAAACATTATGAAATTCACTGGCTCATGTTAAATGCCATCGTATATCTGCAGGCTTTCGAGTGAAGAAGAATTATAACTTCCAGTGTAGTTGTTTTGTGTTTTGCATGGAGGGATAAGGATTTATTATTCAGGACTAAAAGTAAAGCTGAGACCTTGTGCATTCTTGTCCACATGGTAGTTTTAGAATAAATCAGGGTGATGACGTACTGAGCTACACCAAATATTTTCACTAGTTCAGTAAAATGTTTGGTGTAATAATTTGTAATAGCCCCTTAGTTTTGATTTTACAGTGGGGAGAAATTGGTGTCAATAAATTAGATGCTTGACATATTGTGCTGTTGATGCAAATATGGTGTGTGTGTGTGTGTGTACATCTCTTAATGTGTGTTCATTTCCCTCTGTCCTTTTATATGTGCAGTTCACTTAAAGTGCTGCATGTAGATAAAACAACTGACAGTGCATAGGACATGTTTCCTCTCTCCTCTAGCCCCATGTCTCAGCTAATGGTGTAATCCCCCACTTAGCTCAACAGTGAATTACTTGTAATTTCATAACAGACCTTGGCACCCATATGTGAAGCTGGCGTCTTTTTTTTTTTTTTTTTTGGCCATTAGTGAAGTCGATGGTGAGACGACGAAATGCCATCTGCCAGCTTAACTCTTCCTCTCTCGTTCTCTCTCTCTCTCTCACACACACACACACACACACACACAAACACACAAACACACACACACATACACAGTATTCCCCCTGAGAGTCAGTCATCAGCTTAAAAACAGAGGTGGTGTACTGTTTGTGCGACTGCATACCTAAATATAACTTGAGGGCAAAATGCTGGTAATCTCTTCAAGGTAGTCTAATACTTTGTCTCTATATTAAAAAGGAATGTTTCAGTATTAAGCACAGCTATGTACAAAAGTGTATTAAATGCTTATATAGATAGTTCTTTTTGGGATCATTCTTTAAGTACATTGTGTGATAATGGTCTGCTGTTTAAATGTCAGAGCTGGCAGGCTTCACTTAACATTAAACCTCTTTGATCTTTTAAGTACTGATTTACTAAGAATTTGTTGTTCCTTGTATTTTAAGGTCATTTCATTCCTAAACTAAAAGTATTATTTGTAGAAAAACGTTGAATGTGGTTGACATACTGCTTTAAGACACTGCCCTGTACTTTAGTAGGATCAGAGAAAAGGTGGATTAAAGACACAGATGTCATTTTCATCACTTTTATTCACATCATTTGGATCCCGCTAAACTGCACTTGTTGTTTTCTAGTTGGGACAAGGTTGTAAATGCCAGGATGAGTGCTGTACTTTGTCTTTTTCTTAGTTATCCCTCTTTTTCTCCTGGACTAACGTGATTTGTCTCTCCTTCCTTTTTACAGCGATGTTACGAGCACAAACAGTACAGAAATGGGCTCAAGTTCTGCAAACAAATCTTGTCCAACCCCAAGTTTGCAGAGCATGGAGGTAAGGAGCAGAGGTGTAGATGTATTGGAAATATATTCAGTGTTTTCATTTGGTGTATTAATCACTGTCTCCCGTACCCTTGTCTCCCTTTCAGAGACCCTTGCAATGAAGGGCTTGACCCTGAACTGTCTGGGGAAAAAGGAGGAGGCTTACGACCTGGTGAGAAGAGGCCTGCGCAATGACCTCAGGAGCCACGTCTGTATCCTTACAGTTTCTTCGGAGAAACATCATTTGTGTTTGTGAAGTAGATATTCTTTGTGTTAAGTTTGTGTCACTGATTTTCAGCAGTGTCTTTTGTAAAGAATGAGAACACTTGTGTTTTGTCTCAGTACCTTGAGATGCTACATATTGTGCAGAGCGGTTCTTGTCTCTGTGGAGCACAGACAGCATACCCTTTCTCTGTTGCTCTCTTTCTGCCTCTCTTGTCTCTCTTGTCTCTCTGACTCTCTGACTCCCATACCAGAGAGAAATCTGTGCACATTTCCAGCAGATAAGTTCTATCTCAGCCTAGGCCTTGTCTAAGGTCAACACACTGCTATCTTATTAGCTTTGCCACTAATTTATCTTGAGTTTGCAGCAAAAACTTCTCTTGTTTATGCAGTGTGTAGTTTTAGGGAACGAGCACAGGCTTGAAAATGAATCACTTTAAATCATAGTTGTTTTTGTCTATATGTAATTTATTTATTTACCATAGATGAAGCCTGTGGGGAATACTGTCACAAATATAACTGTTCTCCGCTGACTATTGTTTGTCACTGAGTACTAAGTTACTGTCAACAAATAACATAGCAAATTTTTCAATGTAATTACAATGTACACCTGTTCCTCATTTTCTGCCTCAATTTTCTGCGATGTTTGATAAAGTGAAAGTTATTCAAAATCAAAGTTAGCAGTGGCAACTGTCTTCATGTGTACACACGCTGTCATACTGTAGGGATGTAGTTAAGCAGTTGCATGAGTAGTGTATTATGCTATTTATAATAAAATGTACCCCTCTAATTTTGAATTGGTAGCGGAATGAGTTGAATTTTTTTTAAGTTGCCTTTAAGAAATCATCACTGTTGTCTCCGAGAGGAAATTATGCTCAGTATTAACTCCTAACTGTTCAATAAGCAACCTACATTAAACACATGTTGACACCACTTTAATGAAATCAAATCACACCTCAAACATTGCATCCCCTTTTAATATTAATTTTATGACATCAGATTTTAGGAACCAACTGTGCATGTGTATATTCCATAACTTCCCGTGCACCCCAGGCTGGCACGTTTACGGCCTACTTCAGCGCTCGGATAAGAAGTATGATGAGGCCATCAAGTGTTACCGCAACGCTCTGAAGTGGGACAAGGACAACCTGCAGATCCTCCGAGACCTGTCCCTGCTTCAGATCCAGATGAGAGACCTGGAGGGCTATAGGGTGAGGACTGGGTGGATGGGTTGTATCTGATTGGATAATAATTCACTGGTCTGTTTTGGATCCCAATTGTGAAAGAACAAAAAAAAGTGAGAGGCCATGACACAGGGTCAGTCATACAAGAACACCCCTAGGGCCCAAGACCCTGCTGTGAGAAGATTTTAGAAATATGGCAACTTTTCTTTTTTTATACAAGAACAAAACCGAATTAAACTTTTCGTGGCAAAAAAAACTTTCCTGAATATGCACACCCCCATCTGTTGCTCTCCCTGGTCAGTATGGCAGTGATTTGGACAGGATGCAGTGTATCAGCATGCGGATATCAGGTTGCACTCAGTCTTCACAATGTAGAACAGCTCTCAGGGGACACAGCCTGGGATTTGGATGCTTACTTAGTGCCAGGTACAAAATGGCAAGATGAAAGTGTGGTTGAAAGGATTAAAAATATGGATGTGAGAGGGAAAAGGGAGGGGCTCTGAGTCAGTGTAGTAGGTGGTTTTGTTTTGTTTTTTTGTTTTTTTTTAAAGTTCTCTCTAAGCTAGCTAGCAACATCCTGGTGACGATACCATGAATCAGCAAAATTGCTCCTCTCCACTTTCTCCTGCCAACCGTCGCCTCACTCTTTCCCCTTTTTATCTCCCCAGCTAAACATACACATTTTGAATTCTTTAATCCAAGAGAGTTATAGAACAGAACATGAGTAAAGTTCAATTTTTTCCTCCAGTCTTGATTCTGATGATCAGCATGGCTAAATAAACCTGTGTTCACTCGTTTTTGTTTCTTTCTTTAGGAGACACGGTACCAGCTGTTACAGCTGCGTCCAGCCCAGCGGGCATCCTGGATTGGCTACGCCATCGCCTATCATCTCCTGGAAGATTACGAGATGGCTGCAAAGATCATTGAGGAGTTCAGGAAAACGCAACAGGTTAGACATAATTAGAACTTTGCACTTAAAGGAGGTCTGGCCTTTTCATCCTTAGCAGAATAGGTCAGATGTGGTCTTAGAACTGGGAAACTGGTTTAACAAAGGACCTTGCATATGAAGTATTTAGCAGAGTACTTGTGGCAGTGTAAGACGAATAACAGAATATGTCGCCTTTCTTGTCATGTTGTAGTTTTCTGAGTTTGTGATTGATTGAATAGGAGTTATAGTGCAGATTTTGTCGCCAGTCAGTCTTCCTCTTAACAGAGTTCTAAATATGGGTGTTCTCTCTGTTGCCAGTGCATTGGTCAAAACCACAATAGAGCTCTCTCTTTTTCTCTCTGGTAAGCTCCTGATAAGGCCAGTCTGCTTCCTGCCTTTGTGCCATCTATGTAATACAACAAGCTGGTGTGACAAGGCAAATGCATATATTCTCAAAGAATCTTGCTAAGTTTCCTGAGCAGAATCAAAGTAGAAGTCCACCCCTTTGTACCAGTAATTTCCCACTGCTTGTCTTCTACACAGTGTAAATGAAACTGAAGCCACTTTCAGACACGCACCCCTTAACATTAACCTAATGGCCATTTAGCAACTCCGGCAGCAATCTGACCTATATGATAAAATTTTCATTTCACTCTCAAAATTTAAGTCTGACTTGAGTACTTTCAGACAAATGTTAAGGCTGCAGCGGCACAACATGCATATTACTGAAATATATTTATCTAAAACATCATCTTTTTATGAAGAAAAAAAAACCCTTACAGCTGCAGTAATCTGACCAATAGTCAATAGAACATTAGAGTAAAAGTCACCTATGTCTGTGTGACACAGAGCATTTTCTTTAACAAAAATTAAACAACCAATACAACGTATTCCATGTCTGTTAAGGGCTAAACATTGCACCCTCCCTTGTTTTGTCTGTTTAGACTTCCCCAGACAAAGTGGACTATGAGTACAGTGAGCTGCTGCTATACCAGAACCAGGTGCTGAGGGAAGCAGGCCTTTACAAGGAGGCCCTGGAGCATCTGTCCAACTACGAAAAGCAGATCTGTGACAAACTGGCAGTAGAGGAGACACGAGGTGGGTTACTTTGCTTCAAACACACTCTCCTAATGCCAAACTGAAGCCAGAACCTGTTAAACTCCTGGCTCAAAGTGACTCTGGTGATTGAAATGGTAAAGATATTTATACTAAAGTAAATGTAGTTTCTTCTGCTCTTTCTGATCACAAAGACCCTTGAAAATGAATGAGCACAAGTTAATGGCTTAGCTTTATCTTTTCCTACATGATATGAGATATCTCTAGTTGCTCTGCACTAGCTGCACTACACTAAGAATATGTTGATGGCTGGGGTGAGGTAGCTTTTTAACAGGCTGTATCTTTCAAGACTCCATTTGATTTTTAGTTGTTTTTTTTTTTTTTTTGTCGGCTGGATCTTAGCAGCTTCTAACAAGTTAGATATTCACGTGCCCTCTGAAACTAGAGCTCATCTTCGCATGCTTTTGTAGGAGAGTTATTGTTGAAGTTGGAACGCCTGGAAGAAGCAACAGAAGTCTACCGTCGTCTCCAGGAGAGGAACCCGGAGAACTGGTCCTATTACCACGGCCTGGAGAAGGCCCTAAAACCAGGTATGACACACTCTTCTGTCTAGCATCACCTTCTCATCATTGACCATTGAAATATCCACTTTGATTACACAGGTCACAACTGTAAACACTGTACTGAATTTCTACTCTTTTTCAGGCAGTGTAGAGGAGAGACATAACATCTACGAGGAGGCCTGGGAGAAGTTTCCCAAAGGACTGGTTCCCCGTCGGCTACCCCTAAACTTCCTCTCTGGTCTGACTAAAAATACATCTCCTTTCAACTAAATTTCAGTTAAAATCTCAGTCCATGTGGCCAGAATATAACACCAAACTAATAGCTTTATTAGTCTTTTAATTATTTAGGTTTTCAATTTTATTCATGAGATTTGGGCCCTCACTTTTTTGGTTTATGTTTTAATCGTCCTTTCTTTTTATAAATCATCTTTTTAACATGCATGAAGTTATTGAACCTTGTCATCATCCTCCTTATTTATGATCCTCTCCATCTCGACCTATTTGTCTGCAGGGGAGAAGTTTAGAGAGTGTCTGGACAGGTACCTGAGGATGAACTTCAGTAAAGGCTGTCCACCCGTCTTCACCACGCTCAAATCACTGTACAATGACAAAGAAAAGGTGACAGCACTGCTGCTAGAGATGTCTGGTGACTGATGTAAATAACAGTGACACTTTGTCCTCACTTCATTTGAACCTGCTTATATAATGCACTGAAGGAAGTGAGGTCAAACTGAGGGAGAGAGTGTAGTATATCAGATCAGTTTTTCTGAAATATTCCTTCACAGATATGTACTTTCTAATGCAGGTGAGGTAATGTACTTTGATCTCTTTCTCTTTGCAGGTGGCAATAATAGAGGAGTTGGTGGTCAGCTATGAAACCTCATTAAAAAGCTGTAGAATGTTCTGCCAAAACGGTGAGAATTTCAAAATCAGATTGAGGAAGTTAATGCCTTTTGACTGCATGTAGTGTAATGTACATGGACAATTTACAGTGTAAATTCCTGAATCAATGCTGTTATTATTTTAACTATTGCAGTCTTTTTTGTTTAAACTTTGAAAGCCTAAACTTACAGAATTTGCTTGCACTGTCGCAGATGATGGAAAGGAGGAGCCACCGACTACGTTGCTCTGGGTGCAGTACTTCCTGGCACAGCACTACGACATGATTGGCCAGCAGACGCTGGCTTTGGAATATATCAACGCAGCCATCGAGAGCACTCCTACGCTAATTGAGCTCTTCCTTATCAAAGCCAAGATTTACAAGGTAACATATCCTGCACATCTGTACATTTGTTTACTGTTTTGTGTGTAACTGAGGAGTATTCTCAGTTGCTGTGTTTTTATGAATGTTGTGTTGTCCTCTTCCCTCCCGCAGCATGCTGGCAACATCAGAGAGGCTGCTCAGTGGATGGATGAAGCCCAGGCTCTGGACACCGCCGACAGATTCATCAACTCCAAGTGTGCCAAGTATATGCTGAAGGCTGGCATGATCAAAGAGGCTGAAGAAATGTGCTCCAAATTCACAAGGGTGAGAGCAACTATGTGTTAGTGTGCATACAAGTGTACACAGACAGCTGACAAGCTGAGGACGACTTCTGAAATCAATCATGGATGTATTTCCTGCTATATTCATTCATGAAGGACTAGTTCAACCTCGAGGTCTGATGGCCCTAATATATTACTGTCCTAGGAACATAAATAACTGATGGTGGGATTTGGGGTTGCACTGAGAAAATCACTTGTGCAATAACAGAGCAACTAATTTATAATACACACTTTTATACGTTGAAGTTGAAATTGTTGATGACAAGAAGTCCCTCAGGTGAAAGGAGCAGCAGTGTTTAGTTACATGTAGTGTTTGTTTGAAGTCGCATGAATGTTGTCTCTGTTCATTGTGTGGGGGTTTGTTTACTAGAGCAGGAACTGGAGGCTGAAATGATTGAGCCCAAATACAAACCCAAGCAAATAATATTAAAATACTGTGAAGTGAGGAATGTTTTTAAGTGAACACATTTCCCTTGAAAGATACTTTTCCAATAAACACAATCTGCTCAAGATCAAAGTGATAAAATATTTTCTTTTTTCAAGATTGTTTATATTTTAGGTAACATAGTTTAGGGAAAAGATATTTGAGCATTGGCACTTAGTTCTGTTGCAACACATACTAAACCCTGTATCCTTCAAAAGGGTCTGTCATGTTCTCCTAAAATTCTGTCTCATTATAGCAAAACTGGTGCCTTTTATTGAAATAAGAAGCAATGTCTGGAAATGAGTTCACACACAGGGTGAACTTAAACAAGCCTGGTCCTCAATGTCAATATAGTACAAGACAGGAATAATAATAGCTTGGTAATAAATGCCAAAATAACTAGTTCACATGACAGTTGACCGCGTCCTTGTTTTGTCATTGACTTTGCTCATTGATGTGTCTTGTTTTTGCTTTGTCTTTGCCTAGGAGGGAGCATCAGCAGTGGAGAATCTGAATGAGATGCAGTGTATGTGGTTCCAGACAGAGTGTGCCCTCGCCTACAAGGCTATGAACAAGTTTGGGGAGGCCCTCAAGAAGTGCCACGAGATCGAAAGGGTGAGTCCTTCTTTAAGAGGGATCACTCTCCTTGCATATTGGATCAAGACTCCTTGACCAGTCACTTGAACTCTTTTTTTGTTGTATGTATTTATCAAATCCTTTCTTTTTCCCAACGATTTTCTCCCTCCTCTCTCCTACCAGCATTTTGTGGAGATCACAGACGACCAATTTGATTTTCACACCTACTGCATGAGGAAGATGACGCTACGCTCCTACGTGGACCTTCTGAAGCTGGAGGATGTGCTCCGGATGCATCCCTTCTACTACAAGGCCGCAGTCACTGCCATCCAGATCTACCTGAGCCTCCACGACAATCCCCTAACTGACGACAGCAAAGAGCTGCAGGCTGACACTGGTGAGAGGACGGGAAGTCAAGACATATGTCTCTGTGTAGGACGTAAAGTCAGATGTGGATTTCCATATGCACTACTGAACTGTCCCATCAGTTCTAGAGGGTTTTTAAATGCTCTTCCAGATGAAGAAAAGGAGGAAATTAAAACATTGATCTGTCATTAACACCACTTGTCACTTCTTTTCTCTAGCGAACCTCTCGGACAAAGAGCTGAAGAAGCTTCGGAACAAGCAGCGGAGAGCCCAGAAGAAAGCCCAGCTGGAGGAGGAGAAGAAGAATGCTGAGAAGGAGAAGCAGCTAAAGAACCAGAAGAAGAAGAAGGAGGATGATGACGAGGAGATTGGAGGGCCCAAAGAGGAGCTTGTTCCTGACAAACTGGTCAAGGTCAGTGTTGGAACGCCCAAGAGAGCTAAATCTGTACAGGTCTTGCTGAAAGTTTCTTTATTTAAGTTCCTTTCCTTGTGACGGTTACAGGTAGAAAATCCATTGGAAGAAGCTGTCAAGTTCCTGATGCCTCTCAAACACCTGGTCAAGGACAAAATTGACACACACCTACTGGCCTTTGAGATCTACTTCAGGAAAGGTTGGCATGCACACACTCATTTTAATGTTACTACACTGGATTTTTTTTCATGGTGGCGATAACCTTTTATTTCTCCTTCATACATTTACAATTTGTCTTCTTTCAGAAAAATATCTGTTGATGCTCCAATCAGTTAAGAGAGCACTGGCCATTGACCCAGACCACCCATGGCTTCACCAGTGTCTAGTACGCTTCTTTAAAGGAGGTAAGAAGGGTTGATCATTACTACCACAATGCCACAGCTGTTGGATGCTCCATATGTAGTATATCTTGTGTTGTAAATCTGCTTTTGGAAAATGTTGTTTTTCAACACACCTTTTTCCTTTTTTCATAAATCCTTTCTAACTCTACATTCCTCCCATCATTTTTCTCTCCTTCCTTCTCTCAGTCTCAGAGAGCAAGGAGCTGCCGGAGGTGGTCAGGACAGTGCTGAAGCAGGAGATAACCCGACTGTTCGGAGACAGCAATGCTAAGAGCTTCAACCAGGCCTACCTCACCAAGCACTCCAACTCCATACCACACCGATTGGCTGGTAGGTCTCTCTCACTCTGTCTCTCTTCCTCTCTCTCCCTCAGTTAGTCCCTCAGTTTTTATGTTTAGTGATGATGAAGAATCAGACTCAGTATCCCAAAATAATTAACTGGATAGCTAATCACCCTGGTCCGACTGTTGATCTTTGCCGCGTGTTTTCCTATGTTTCTAGGTTTTCTGTTTTGCTAATAGCCCTGGTTCTGACTGTTTGTGCCTCCACGGAACAAGCCCGTTTGAGTCTTTGAAAATATTTTCCTATCCAGCTGGATTGAGGAAGCAAACATTCCGTATCAGAGTTGAAGATTTGACAATCGAGTTATCCACTTGCATGTCCGGTCGAGGTTGACTAGCAACACTGTGATAACCTCAACATCCCAGCTGTATTCTAATGTTAATTCATAGCTACCAGTACTAGCTAGGCTTCCTATATGCTTGCTAAAAACCTTGTCTGAAGAGTTGGGTCTCTGAGATTGACAGCGCCGTACTAAGAACATATAGGCTTAACTTATCAGAGCTAAAATGGCTGTTTCATTTCATTTACATAAGTCTGTGAAGTCCCTCTTTCCATCAGCAAACCTTCATACAACACTGAAATCACTATAAAACTTCTTGTATGCATTACACAGTGACATCTACTCTATTTTGCTCACAGAAGTCACTTCATTTTCTCTTTCTTAAAACAATGTCGTACTTGCAGATACCAAAAAACACTGAAATTTGATAATCCTCCTTTTTAATTTTTGAAAATGTTGGATTTCACTCTTGCACAGACACAGACACTTTCCCTCACACTCACTCTTCTCTCTGTCCTGCAGCTGCTAAGATGATGGTGTATCTGGACTCATCGACAGAAACTAAGGCAGCGGAGCTGGCTACTGCACTAGATGAGTCACTCAACAACAGAACCATACAGGTGTGTTTTCATGGAATAATGCAAAGTGACAACTTCTCTTGCTGAGAGGAAGATTAGAATATTGATGCCATTGTAATGTCAGTACAATCAGTATAAGCTAACCAGCAGCTAACCTTAAGCTAACCAGCAGCTGGCATCATCTACTACAAAGAAAAACAACCCCCTGAAATAAAGAGTTGTTTTTAAAAATCATTTCTACCCCCCCGCCACCGCAGATCTGCACGGAGGTCCTGGAGTGTCTTCGGAGCAGCATCCTGGGCGACTATAAAGAGCGCGTGGAGGCATACCGTGCCGAGTGTCACAAGCTTTACCCTTACACGTTAGCTTTCATGCCCCCTGGATATGAGGAAAACACCAAGATCGCCAACGGAGACGTTTCCACTGAAACGGAGGAGCTAGCCAATGAGATGTGAGCGTGACAGAACAACAGCAGATGAGAAAAGGAATTGGGCCGAGCATGGAACCTTGTGGTACGCCTGGCAGCCATTTTGTAGAGCCAAACACGGAAAGCGAAAAGGGGTGTTTCGTTCTTTGGCTCATCTTAATTGGGTCTGACCTGGCATAGCTTGGCTCTCTCCCACATGGTGAAAATCAGGACTGTGTGTGTGTGTGTGTGTGTGTGTGTGTGTGTGTGTGTGTGTGTGTGTGTGTGTGTGTGCGTACGCCTGTGTGTGTGCGCGTGTGGTTGTGTATATTTGTGGGAAGGGGGGGAATAAAAGAATGGCCATTTTACTTTTTTAATCGAGCTGACAACCATGCTGAATATGAAAATAAACAATAGTTAATGGCAAACTGTTGGGAAAAACTGTGATGCGGACTGTCTGTTTCCTCAGATGATCAATAACCATGACAGCAACCACTCGAGTTTGACTCAGTGCTGCTTTGACACACGCCTGTCGCATACAGTGTTCCCCTTATTTTAAAACAAAAGCTAATTTAAATGAAAATAGGACACGACTATCACTGGGGGACGGGAGACTGAGGTGAGTGGATGCGATCCCTGACAGATCTGTAGGAAGCTGAGCAAGAAGAGTTACTGAGGACCTAAAGTAGAAACCAAGGACAGCCAGCGACCACAGGTGTATCTGTATCTGCTGTAACGCTCCAGTAAACCGCAGATCTACTTGTGGCAGTGCAGTGGAGTTTGTGAGGAAGGCCCGATCTCTGTGGGGGCCACAGCACAGAGATGCTCTCGAGTGGAGAAAGTGGCCTCACGTGAACTTTTTTTTCCCTTTTTTTCTTTTTGTCCAACTGTGCTTCCCTCACTGTTCCTGGTTCAACATGGGAATATGTAATTCTGTCTGTTTATTATGGAGCACCTTGTAGCACAAAATAAAAACTGTAAAGGTTGTGTGTTGTGCTCCATTTCAAATACACTGCTACTCTTAACCTTTTTACATAGTTCTGAGAGTGTTGGATAGATCTAAGCAATACCATAAACACCTTCCTATCTTTTAATGGATCAATGAAACTCTTAATGATCATTTGATCATGTCTGGAGCTGGTTGAAGTGGTTACACTGAGCCTCCTGGCAGAGTCACTTGTGTTGCTGCTGTTGTCACTGCTAGATCTGGTTTTATTCTGCATGAACACAGAGACTCTGACAGTCAGAGTAGACGTGCCTCCAGTATATCTCACTCCAGAAGGCTCTTCTCTGCTAATGAACACAGCTCCTCTCGAAGGGTCAGAGTTAAGCATCAAAGCCTGTTGCCTAAACGGTGGCACAAATCAAAATGTTCCAAGACAAGTAAAAACAAGAGCATCTGAAATTACTTTTACTTCTGTTCTCCCTTTTTTCCCCCAATTATATCTTTTCTTCGCCCCCTTCCTCTAATTTGGGAACTAATGTGAAAGATGAAATCTGAGATGGTGATGTATGATATCTCTGGAATTTTGTATTAAAACAAACAGAAAAAAAACAGTTGACTTTTATTGCATCTGTGTGTGAAGCCACCATCACCCTCACTGAGCTGCTGGTGTGTTCCTTTCTCACCTCAGAGCATTTTGGCTAAGGCTCATCACACAGCTGGTCCTCAGATGTAGGCACTGTCATATAGAAAAAAAAAGTTTATTAGTTAAAAAGGTTTTGTATTTACAACACAATTCAAAGACTGAGCTAAAGTCAACTGAATTTGATTTTTATTTTTCTCCAGTTTTCTAATATATATTTTAAAAAAAATCGGAGTGATTCTTTAGTAACCCAAGGTGTAATTGATTTTGATAATTTCAGCTTCATAAGTTGAAGTTTTTTACAACATATTCCAGGATGGCAAAGATCAGTTGTGTAACTGAGTGCTCCTTAGAACAAGTTTAGCGCCTCACTATGTGTTCTACTGTTCCCTCTGCGCACACATTTATTCCTAACATGTTTTTTCTGAGGCCCAATTGTAAAGCTTATTTTTTTGTCACATTGCTAAGTAAATGTATGGCCTGAAAATACAAAGTTCCTTTTAACAATTGCTCCTTTTTTGTCGGAATGATGACATCTGGCATGTTTAATAACAGAATCTGTAATGGTACCTTTCTTGTCTGTGTCCGACTGGGTCTGAGGACTAAGGTAGAGTTGCAGGTTTTATTAAACCAGAATTGTACCAAATATTCTGTCAAAGCACAGATTCAGTGTGCTGTGATCTGTTCAGACTGGGTTATTGGGCTTCCTCCTGTGGTGTTTTGTATCAACACTGGCAGAGATCCCAAATGTTAATAAAAAAAAAAAAATCCAGATATGGATCACTGTTCCAACAGATGTTCTTTGACTGTTTGTCCTTTGTGAGCAACTATATGTGAGAAACTTTAATCAACATGTGCTTAAAACTCCTTGTGTATTGCCTGAAATGAAGACACTGCAAACCTAAGTAAAAATGTGTCACCTTTCCTCCGTATCGTAGGAGAGCAGGAGCCACAGGTAGCGTAGCCAGTGACATGACTATCGGGTGCTCCACCAGCAGGGGGCAGCACCACGTTGCTCCTGTGCCAGCGCAGGTGAGAGGATGGAGAGAGACGGGGCCCGGAGAGACGGGGCCCGGAGTTGATCCACCGTTGCAGGGTCTAGATCAGCATCTAGCTGGAAGAGCGTTTCCGTGTCCAACGACAGCCACTAACAGGTAGAATAATCTAAAACACGAAAGGGGCGCAGCCCGGATGTCCCGGCTCTACACACCTGTAGGCTCGGCCAGGTTCCACCTGTGGAACCGGAACAAAGCACGTGTACCACAAATCATGTCCCCGGGTGAATGCACCGCGTCTCTCGGACCGGGAACCGAGGCCATGTGCTGCCGCCTGCCCGCCATTGGCCAGCTCTCCTCCCTCAGACTCCAACCATCACCATGGCGCCAGAGACTCCCTCTCCTCCCTCTCTTCCCCCTCCTCCTCCTCCTCCTCCTCCTCCCTCCTCTCCCATTCGCGCTGCTCGACGCCGCCGAGACTTTACAAGGAGCCCGGACGTGGACGTTTCCCTGCGTCCCCGACAGAAAAGCCCGGGTTTCCCCGCTGTATTTGCCCTCATCGGCGTCGCTGCGTCTTTGGCGGCCCCTGTGCCGGAGACAGCGTCGGCTGCACCTTTGCGCTTTTCCTCGCCTGAATTCACTGTGAGCAGCTCGGACTATGGAGTCCTCTCTGGAGTTCTCCAACTCCCTGGGCAGCGTGTCCTCGCTGCTGACCCGCTGTCGCACCTTCAAGGTGCTGGTGATCGGAGACTCCGGCGTGGGGAAGACCTGCCTCACGCACCGACTCTGCGCCGGACAGTTCCCCGGCAGAGTGGAGGCCACCATCGGCGTGGACTTCCGCGAGAGACAGCTGGACATCGACGGAGAAAAGATGAAGGTGACTGCTGAAGTTTACGCATCGCTTTATCTCTCTAAGCAAACGAATGGGGCCAATAACCGGAGGTTCCTGCGCACGTCTGTGCCAAATAGCACAAGCAAGCGCTTCTTTTATTTTAGAAAACATGGAACTGATAATGAAACCAGACAGTTTTAGGTATTTTCTTTTTTTTCTTCTTTCTTTTTCAAAACAAAAAGGTTTTTTCAGTGTTCGTCTGTAGGTTCGGTTTAAATGAGGAATGATCTTACACAAACACAAAAAAACCGCTAAACCACTGAGCGTGAGAAAAGCCATAACTTCCCTCTTAGAGTCCCTCAGGTCATAGTGAGTTTTTACTAAACAATGACTTTACATTGCAGTTTTATCTCCTGTGTCAGCTCTAGATATTTTCCCTCAAGGCTCCTTCAGTAATGTACTAGACTGCAGCAGTGGCTCTGCTGAAATAACACAGGCTCATTTGTCTCAGTCTGAATGACTGAGAATTCTCAGGATGGCGGAAAATCAACTAACACAGCCTGTAAATCCCTCCGAGGATGACATGCTCGATTACAGGGGCTTGTTGACTTCCAGTCAACATCAGCGGCCTCATAGATGCATCTGATTCAGCCCAGATTTTCACTGGTCCTGCAGTTGATTAGGGAGTTGACAGCTGGATTTAACTGATCCTAATAGCTGCAAAGTTTCACTTGAGCTGCATCATGTAGATAAAAGCGTCTGTCCGCAGGATGATTTTATATTAAATCTGTGGGTGTTAGCTGGTTTGTGCTATTTCCTCAGTGTTTTGAAATGACCACATGACAGAGGAAGTGTTTTTCAGAAGTGACTGGAGATTTGTTTATAACTTTGGGTAGAGCAGGTTTCAGGATTTATTTCCAGTAGATTACACTAATAAGGGAGCAGAGCAGGTCGATGATACTTTGGTTCAGTATTAATATATCATGTAAGAAAACCTACAATGTAAACTGATGTACGAAAGGTGTTGCAGAGTAACTGATGATGTTGTCTGAGCTTTCTGTTGGGCAGGTCTGAAGTAAGTCAAGACAGGTCCTAAGTTTTTATTGAAGGCAAGTTTCAAGACCAGTCTAGAAAAGTGTCAGGTCAAGTTCCGAGTCAATCGAGACACTTCCCAAGATGGTTGTGGGAAAAACCTAAATCAAAGCACAAGTTGTCATAAGCAAATTCAAAGTCATTTGAAGATCCTCCAAGTCTTTGGCAAATGACGAATGAAATTATGTCACATTTGAATTTTTTCCATTCAAAGCTACAGTATGTTAACAGTCTTTTTAAAGAAAGCTGAGACCTAATGATCAAATATTTGAGCTGTGTGGCCTGTGCAAGGCCCTTTTTCTATTTTCCACAGGGATTGCTGCATAAACGCTGCTGCGTTGACTAGGCAGTGACTGGAGACGTGATATTTCCTGATTTCTAGTCTCAGGTCAAATCTTTATGAAATCAAGTCTAAAGTAAGTCAAGTCCAAACATGAGGTTGGATGTGGAACATAGATTTTACACCATAGGTTTTATGCTTATGTTCCGAATGTCCCGGTTATATCATAGAGAGTAACGTGGTTTCATATTGTGTTGAACTGACATTTAGTTTAGTTATTAATTTGTGTCATTCTTGGAAACTGTGACAAAGACTTGAGAGAGAGGTTGACTTTCTAGAGATCGGATAAACTTGTGTATTTCTTTTCTTTGTTCCCTCTCAGTGATGACTCATTGTATGTTTCTGTGCATGTTGTGTGTGTGTGTGTGTGTGTGTGCTGGTCTGAGGTATTTCAACACATGATTTCTATTCCTCTCTGTGCCTTTTAATTCATTTCCTCTTTCCGCTTTCCGCTTGTCTCTGCCACCTCTTCCTCAGTGCCAGTCAGCGGGAAGAACCTACATCTTAACGTCTCACTTTTCTTTTTACACTGTCCCTCCTCACTATCAGCTCCAGCTGTGGGACACAGCTGGGCAGGAGCGCTTTCGAAAGTCCATGGTGCAGCACTACTACCGAAACGTCCATGCAGTGCTCTTCGTTTACGATGTCACTTGCCCTTCCAGCTTCAGCGGCCTGATTTCCTGGATAGAAGAGTGCAGACAGAACTCACTTGGACAGGACATCCCCAGGTAATTGCATCAGTGTCCTGTGTGTATGGCTACTCACTAAAGACAGGAGATAATTTTTGATTTAATCACATCAAATTATTCTTCATCCTATGACCTTATAACTCATTTGTGAAACCCTGATGTCATCCGTCTTCATTATTTGTCCCTTTCTGCTGCCTATCCTCCTCACAGATTCCTGGTGGGTAATAAGAGCGACCTCCGCAACACCAGCAGGACGGATGGCCAGGTGAGCCAGCAGCGGGCAATGAGCTTTGCCAAGGCACACGGCATGATGTTTTTCGAGACATCTGCCAAAAACCCGCAGATAGCGCGTGTGAATGCACAGCGAGGGGAATTTTCATATCAGCAGAATAAGGTGGAGGACATCGTCGTTGCTCTTGGCGCCAGACTGAGGCGCCAGAAGAAAACCTCAGCCACCAATGCTCTGGCAAACAGCGGCTCCTTTAAAATCCTGAGCAAGAAAAGAGCAGAGAAAGAGCTGTGGACCTGCTGCTGAGACAAAGCGAGCGGGTCGAGACCAGTGGCCTTCTCAGAGTGGAGAATGTGACTTTTTAGTTCTGTGTGTGTGTGTGTGTGTGTGTTTGTCTGTTTGTCTGTTTGCATGAGAGAACATATTTGATAATGTTCATTTTTACCAAAGACAACTTTAACCTGTGAACAACATATATAAAAATTTGAGCTGTCCCTCTTGGAAATTTTGTCTATATTTGTGATCTTATTGTTTACAATATTTGAAAAATAAAAAAACTATGAATGTAAACAGGATTTGGTGGAGGTTCTGATCCAGATGACCTTTCAGTGCAGTGACGTTTATTTTCAGCATGTGTGGTCTCACTGGGAACAGACTGTGACTTCTCATTGTATCTGGGGCGATAACTCTCTCAGCCTTTACTTGTTGTAGTGTAATGGTGCCATTTGCACCAGGAGCCACCTGACAGGGTTTTCTCACAGCACAGAAACACTAGCCACCATCAGACATCCGGAGACGGTCCTCTAAATACAGAGTTGGTTGTGCGAGGCTTAAAATACTGTACATTGGCAATGTAGCTCTGTAGTCATTAAATGTAGGTTCACTCACCTAGAACGTTATGGTTTGGATGACATGAGGCTTTCATGTTTTGTTTGGTTTTCATGCACTTCTATTTTATTCTGTGTTGTTCTATGGGATATATTGGAGTACAGAGAAAATCTGAGAGGGACCGTAACTGGACCTGCATCAGGTGGACACGACAATGACATGACAGTGGCGGTGGGGATTTAAGGTCACGTTTGAAGGTTGTAGTTAATCTTTATTCAGCAAATGTTTTCAACCATCTGGCCTTCCACAGTGGTGGCGCTACAAAAGACATTGTCTCAGACAACAAAGCACGAGGCTGATGCCTACTGTCTTATTATATCGGAGTTGTCCAAGTTTCTGACTTGTAAATAGCGTCCCACCTCAACCTCCAGTTTAAATTGTAGAACTCTGATTTTTCTAAGAAGCTCATATATATATCTATATATATATATATAGATATATATATAGATATATATGTGCCTGAACATATATAAGTGCCTGAAACCCAAACAATTTATCCATAGAATTCCATTCAATGTAATTTAACCAGGATTTATTTCATATGGTATCATATTGGATTTTAACTGTAATCACACAAACATCCTAATGATGTGACCACCTGCAAGTCAGTAACATGGGCGTCTTTCTATCCATCTGATACAACGGGAACTCGGCATAACAGCACGTCCCTGGGATCACATGAAAATTCAGAACACTGTAGCATTAAAGGCACTGAAAGGACACATTCAGCATCTTTAGTTTCTGTGGTGTGACCTATTTCCAGGTGAAACTGAATAGGCAGATAGGGACCATGTGATGTTAGAAGTGCAAATTTGAATTGAAAAGTACAACCGAAACTCATGATATTGCTCAACCAGGCACTACAACAGCCAAGTGCAGGGTCAACTGGTTGACTCAAATCACATTTAATTGGATAAATTTATGCACGCTCCCCCTAATGCAGGATTCTCCACATGAGACTGTCTTGACTCATTTCACTATATGCTGCTGTGTACAGAAGTAACTTTAATGCATGTTCAGTACCATCTAATCCTGGCTGTTACAGGTTTTCCACCATAGCACTGTGTCCACTTGGACACAACATCACAGCAGTCATGCACCGATCTTGTGAATGAGTAATGTGGGCGATGGAAAGTGCATCACATGTGTTGTTTTTTGTGTCTAATCGATGATTCAGAGGCCGTCACATGATGAAGGCAAACCTCCTCTGCTCAACGGTCTAGACTGCCGTGCATCCTGCAACACACCAGAGGTATGCGCAGCTGAGTGTGTGTGACTGTGCACATTCAAGTGTCACATCAGTGCAACATTCACCAGCCCAGTGGCAGATGTCTTCCTCTACACTCAGGAAAGACCATAAGTGGAGGAGGAGAGTATGTTTCATACCAGTTCTTTTATTATTTCTACAATTTTCTACGACAGAAAAATTTCAATAAAATACAGTGAACTAAAAAAGTGAAAAATAGTGGAATTAACAGCTCTAGAGTTTCCGAGGTTTATGTTTGGACAATATTTTCACCCTGTAACCAACATGATTTTCAGAAGAAACAACCAATAGTTCCATAGGTTTTACACATCGAGAGCGAGTTAAAAATTTACGAGTCTTGAAGAGTACTACACAGCCTGGGGAAACAACTGTGTGTATGGCTATTATGCAGGAGCTTCAAATTTATGCGCATTAAATTGCATTTTTTTTCTTGGTCCAGCAAAACCAGTGGCTCATGGTGGCTAATGTTAGCAAATTTTACAAACAGCTTGGTGACTTCATGACTCCTCTCTACTTGTGCTGCCGTTGGACTAGATTTAAGCATTTACCATCCTCATGTAGTTACCACCTGTTGCTGAAGTCTAGTGAGACATTAAATAGTTATCCTTTAATATTATTGTTCCTCCTTTAAATATACTTTGAGAAGTGTAAATATGCTGAAGTTAACCAAATACAGCAACATTGTAGAAAAAGAGACACTTCCTGGCTAATTTCACAAATTTACCCGAGCATGATGCTGCCAACGCTACATGAGTAATGTGTTGGTGCCCTGATGCCTGTTTAACCACAGGAGGGCAACAGAGACACTGCATGGCAGCTGAAACCAATCCTGATCCGGCTTCAGCCTTAGAAGTCACATATGCAGCCTCAACACACAAATAACAGTCACTCTCTCTCTGTTTCCCTCTGGTCTCTCCATCTAGTCTCAGCCTTTAGCTCTGCCAGCCGGGGCCAATGCACAGTGCAGGCCCACAATAGCCCTGTGGCACAGTGTGTGTTATGCAACCACAGTTAACTGTCCCCTTCCATGCAACCAAATGGGACACTAATCCACTTGGAAGCAGCGTGAGGGATGTCTGATCCTCCTCACAGTCACATCAGAGTCAACACCACCTCATCCCATTGTGTAGAGCGATTTCCGTGAATGATTAGTGGATTAAACTGCATCATAACCTGCAAAGGTGTTTTGCATTCAGTGGCCTGGAACCTGCCTCGAAACGCGTCCCTACAAAAACATATATAAATACAGCTGGAAGACGTTTCCTATGATAATCCACAGTGAATTGAGGTGGTTTAGATTTCCAGGGGATGCTGTCTGGCCGGGTGCTGTTGTTCCGCCTTACCGCCTGTAGATGTCGTGTCAGTGAGCTGATCTTTTTCCTTTTTTTCCCCCTGAAGAGGGGGACGTCCTCTGTGCAGCCAGCATTAGACGGAAGGCGAGAGCTCCTCCTCACTCATCTTTAAAAACCTGCTGGAAACGCACGGACGCGCGTCAACCTGCTACCGACGACCGAGCGAGGATGTTCTGCAGACGGGCATGGCAGAGAGTGGGGCCGCTGGCCCGGTGGGCCTTCAAGCCCACCTCCAGGAACGGTGAGTTTATGATCAATACTTTGGATCTGAACTTAATTGGAGTAATTAAACCTAATGCTGCCACGTGTTTTCTTTTTAAGGACATTGATTAGTGGCATCAGGTAAAAGTTTTCCAGCTGACCTTTCTAACTCTTTCATGTGGGGTTTTTAGCAGGGTGAGCTGTGCAGAGGCCTGTCATCCACGTCTTTACGTTTTCTTGTGTGTTACTTGGTGAAAGTGGCCTAAACAGTCGCCTTTGCGGGTTTTCCCGTGCGCCGGAGTCGCTGTGCAGCGGAGCATCGGTCGGTCTAACGAGGAGGTGTGTCCTGCTTTGGGAACAAATAGTTCTGCACACACTGGTTATGAAAGAGCCACGCAAAAAAAAAAACAAAAAAACAAAAGGTTTGATTTCAGGCTTTGCTTGTTTATTTTTTTTTTTTTTTTTTTAAATTAGGCTGCATGAGCTGAACTGAATTTTTAATGTTTAATTCTTAATGCAAGTACTCAAGACTCAGTCACGCAGTCCGGTATGTGCAGAGGCATTTTCATTGGATTCCCTCTCAGGGTAACATTCTGTCCTAGGTCTCTCTTTAATTTAGCAGGACCACATGGAGGATCAGCTGTTCTCTGCACAGCTTTCAGCTTCCCCGAGAAAGAGAATCATATTAAAAATACAGTTTACAAACACCGAGTCGTTACACGTGAACCTAAGGAGACAAATGTATGTAGCTGTTCCATTTGTATTTTAAACCTCACTCTGGAAAGTTTGCATGTGGGCCGAGGGGCCAACATGCTGATTTGAGACTTGGTCGACTGTATTTTCAGGACGCTGTCTCTCTTCACGCGTTCATGCCCACATCATCCTTTACTTTGGGATCTGAACAAGTGGAATTCAGTCTGAGGGCAAACTGCTGCTTTAATTTCCTGTTTTACAAATTCGTGGCTGATGGATGCTCCAAAGCCTGAATAGAACTTGGGAGGCTACAGTTGGCCACGATTGAACATTTTGTGCCTTTTCTTTTAAAACAAACAAACGAAAAAACCCCACATGTGAAATAAAGCGGAGGTGGTTGATGGAGGCTACTGCTCTGTGGTTACATAACACGCTAACACAGAACACTACAGCCTGTGGGCAGCCCTACATCATGCAGCAGGGCCACACCACGCCAGGCCAGGCCAGGCCAGGCCTGTCCGTCCCGGTTGTCCTGTAGATCAGCACATTGTCCCTTTTCATTCTGTCTCAGTGAGCACATGGCAGCTGACACAGTGGCAGGAGAGCGCACGTCCACCCAGCCTGCACATCCACAGCAGTAGCCATCTTTGTCTGTTGTTGCCTGACATGCGTGTCCATTATTACAGGCTTGAACCTCACTGCAGGGATTAACTGATTACCTGTATAAATAACCTGTACTTGGCCTTGTCCCTGCATGGTGCTGCTTTGTCACGGGTATTAGGGGAGGAGGACTTACTGAGACATTGGCTCAGCATCCATGACCGGACGAGGTCCTGTTTTGCTCATAGTTTTTAGTAAATGTATCACTTGTAATTGAGTGTTTCTACTTTTAAAAGTGTTGTTCATTAAAAACATACCTTAAGCCAGCAGCGGTTAGCCTAGCTTGGCACAAAGACTGGAAATGGGGGGGGGGGTACAGCTATCCTGACTCTATCCAAAGCTGCCAGAATTAGCCTCCTAGCATCTCATTAATAAGTACGTTTATGTTTTATCAACTGTTTTAGTACTAAAATGGAAGTTTAAAAAGAAAACACTGATTTTAGTGGGAGTTATGTGCTGCACCCTTTTCTTGGTCAGGAGCAGTTACCAGGCAAACAACAGAGCCTGCAGGAAGTCCATGCTCCAGACCAAAAAAAAAAAAGTTAGGCCCATAACCCCACGTTAACCCCAAACCACCATTTCAGAGTACCTGGCTAGCTGTTCCCCTTTCAGTTCTTATGCTAAGCTAAGCTAATTGGCCACTTGCTCTAGCTTCACTATTCCTTGGTGTTTCTGGCCGCCTGGCAAAAATGTGTTTGTCTGCTGTTTGGTCCTCAGCAGGTAGTTTACAGTGGCTTTTAAAGCTGCTCTGCTGAAAAAAGCCGCCTGCTGCAGCTGAGAATGACCCTAAGAGCAGTGACCTTGAACTAGAACAGTAAAGTTGTGGGCCAGACGGTGCCACAATGAGCTGAAAGTGACTGTTAAACCCTGTGGGGAGCCGCAAATTCTGGTGATAATCCTCTGCAGGTTTATCACTGCCAGCGATTCCTCTCACATTGTCCCATTCTTTTCAAATTGTCACGTTAATATAAAAATATCAAACATAGCAGTATAAATCAATGCAAAGTTTTCAGGGGCTTTAACTCTTATGTAATTCTCTTTAACTTTAAGAATAAAGATTTAAGGCCTCCTCTAGATCTTATCGTGGGAAATTTTGCCTAATTATTGGTGGTTTTTTGGTAGGTAACTGAAAAGTCCTAGAAATATACGGTTTAGTAGAGGGTGACCTTTTACCCTTGACGAAAGACTAACTTCTGTATTTTATTCATTTTATTTTCTGATTAATTTTTTTTGTTTTTAAATGAGATGAACAATCAGCCTGACCTCACTTTGGGTCAGAGTGGACTGCTCTGTTTTCTTTTTTAAGTCATTTTTAAGAATTTTAACTGATGAAACCAGACCAAATATTCTGAAAATCATTGCAACTGCTGAACAATCAAGCCTGCTCAACTTGCTGAGCATGTGCGGACACACAGTGTGTAAAACATGCTAAAGATATAATATATACTGTAACTGTTCATGTTTACACTCTTTGGTGTGTAAGAGGTCTAGGCAGGGAGAGATTAGGCCGAGGCAGTGTTTGGGATGCTGGGTGGATTTATTTATGGCCTCCTCTGCATGCACCACTGGCAATCCTCTAAACACCAGCAAATCTTTTCACAGGACGTACAAGCTGCAAAGCGCCACGCTCCCCTACCACCACAGCGACAATAGCCTATTAAGAAGCCTTTACCAGATCCCCTATCAGTCCTGATGTTTTGAGTGACTAGTAAATATGAAATTTAGTCCACTATAAATTTTTGAGGTTGTTTGTTTAGATGCAGGAAGTGCTACAGTGTTTGTGTGTGTGCTGCTGGGGATTTAATTTACAGGACGAATCGAAGTTTAGCTTGGCTGCTTCTAAATCTTTCCATCTCCTCTCCTACAAATGACCAGAGCTTCATTGTGTAACTGGATTAAAGGATGGAGACATGTTGACACTGTCAGAACGCACTGGGCTTCATGCCAAGTCACACTTCTCATTTGCTTTCCTAAATGAAACCCCAATAAAATGTCACATTTATCATAATAGTTTTTCTTTATGGTTCATTTTGATTGGCATGCAAAGCAAATGTCCCAGGGGCATCGGGGATTATATGAAGGATGGGAATAGTTTAATTCTAATGTAAAATTACGATCTGTTTGAAATATTGTACTTATGAGTGAATGTAAATCTCTTTGCTAAAGGTCAGCCTCCATGTTTATTGCCACACCAACCCAGTAACTCTACCCTCCCATGTCTCCCAGCAGTTCCAGTGCGACACATGGCCTTCGGGGTTCCCGGTGGCTCCACCAACATGACATACTTTGTTCTGTGTGGAGGAGGCCTCACTGCTGCAGTCGTCTATGTGAGCATTGAAAATCACTCCATTCTAGCTTCATATTTTATGCTTGTGTCCTTCTGCTATGGTTTCTATGAAGATTTATTCTACGCACATATGACTCAAATAGGAGTATCAGGCGTATGTGATTACTTGTATGTAGTAATTTAATTTTATTACTTGGTCCTCTCCTTTTTCCAGGTGAGTAAATTAAAGCAAAAACATGAGCCTGTAAAGCTGCAAGAAAGTGCAGAGGCTTTGTTTTTCCTTTCTATGTAATTTAGCTGAAACATGTGTGAATCCAGAGCTTCATTACTAGAATTAGATCATTTAATTAGATTGACAGAAAATTTTTGATACATCCTGCAGCTAAAAATGAAAACTTTGAACTATTATTTAATTATTGGTAGACGTGAACAAAGAAATATACAATTGAGTTAGATTAAGGGGGGGGAAAAGAACATACAGAAACAAGATCCACCAAGGTAAAAATCCAGTTGCAAGCTTTCCTGCAGCATTTAAATCAGAAGAATTTCACCAGGCAAGAAAGCTTCATGTTCATCAGTAGAGTGCAAAATTAAGTCAATTCTGTACATTTGTTTTGGATTTTGCAAAAACAAAAAAAAAATTTGACCCCCCCCCAAAAAAAAACAGCACAAGTCTGACTTTTTCGCTGCTACTCTCATTTAGATTTCCAATCTAATTTCATTTGTCTATAAGTTTACAATTATAATTCTAGGTGAGAATCATCCAAAAGAATATAAATTGTGTGCATCAAAACACAAGTACATGCATTTTCCGATTTCTGATTGGGAAAAGTTTACTTCGATTCCCAAACACAACCCTAAATTGACGGACTGGTCTGAACCACTTAATTTGTGATCATCTGTGGGTAGTTTTACTCTGTGTTGTGTTAACTGTTGTAAACTGGGAGCCTGTTCATGTGCAGCCTTAGGACAGACTACGCTGTGTGCAGCAGACATCACCACAACTCAGACACTAAATGGAACATAGAAAATTCTTTGTGCTTTCAGACAAACTCTGCCACATGCAGCCATTGTTTGGACAGACCTGGTCCCTGTTCACTGCCAGGTCTTTGCAAATCAGATACGCACTCTTGTGTCTTTCAGTGGTGCTGGTTCATGATAGCCAGAATGTCAATGTTAACCTGCATTTTGTAATATACTCACCGTTTTATACTGTTATCATTTGATGTGTGATGGAATGTAATAAACTCATATCTGCCGTCCTTCTCTCAGGCTTACAAGACGGTCAGTGGTGACAGCGAGCGCTATGAGGACAGACTGGCTAACATGGGCTCTGCAGCAAAGGGTCAGTTGTGTATGTGTATATACAGACAGACAGACACACACACACACACTCTCTCTCTGAGGATAACTTTTGCCTGCTTGGGCTTTCAGTTGAAAGAAACCTCCAGTGTGTGGTTGCGTTTCTACTACAGAAAACCCACAGAAACACAAACTACTTAATTAGAATTTTAGCCTATAATGTCTACAGGGAATTTGATAGATACAGACACAGGATATTTCACATTATACAAGACTAATTCTACAGCCATGCTAGCGGCTCTGAGAGGCTGTACTTAGGCACAGTGAGGCTATGAGCTAAATGCTAACACTTGGATGCTAACATGCTAATATTAAGCAGGTATATTGTTTATCATGTTTACCATCTTAGTTTAGTAACATTTGCTAATTAGCAATCAACAAAGTTCATGAGTTTTGCAGTTATTTGCCGATAAACCAAAATAGGGGACAGAATTTTTGCACTGATGTTGCACCAGATGAACAGTTAAGGGATTAAAATTCTACCTCAGGAGACCATGATTTTCTTTACCACATATATTAATGTGACAATCTGTTTGATTGTTGCTGAGATAATATGATATTCTGAATTAAATTGGTGGACGGATCTATAACTGCTAGCATGGTGAAAAATCAACACACTAATTGAATCAATTTAGGTTTTTTTGGGAATCTAAATTGAATTTTTCTGAGGTTTGTTTTTGTTTGTTTGTTTTTGGTTTTTTTTAGACAAAGCTAGCTGAACTGAAAATATCCAACAAAATGAAACCATTGGTTTGATCACATCTACAAAGGAATATTTCACTTTGTTGAGACATTACATGTCAAATTGATAGAACTACACAGAAAAAAATTGGACTCACTTTTTCCAAGATCACATAATGACACAGCCTTTTTTTTTTTTTCATTGACATTTATTATCTCAGAAAGGACAAAATCGAAAAAGAGAAGTAGGAGTTCTTGCTGTTTTTCTGAGGTGGTTCTGGCCTCACTACCCAAATGTCAAACATGGTAGAATGATCACTCTCAATAGCTTTATCTTGCCTGTCTGTTTTGATATTTGTCTGTGAATTATTTGTCTATTCAGCCAGTTTGAGCCTGGAGAGATGATGGCTCTGTGCCCAGAGCAGCTAACTAGCCTGTAATGGGGATAAGCAGCGACTGTCACTGGTCCATTAGTGTACATGTCGCCTGGAAGTGTTGTTTGGTCCCAAATAAAATTACAGAAAGTTCTGCTCCCTACAGTGCTGGATGTTGTACTGATGTGGTCCTTTAAATGGGCTGTTATCTTATTATGCAATGTTATGCAAAAAAAAAATAATCTAGGAAACAAAGTCACAGAAACGTGATGATGCACAGTTGGTTATTACAGTGATTGTGATCAAGGATGATATTTCCTGACACATTTATCTGAGCACTCATCACTCGGTGTCATTACAGCACAATTTAGTGTTCCTGAGTTGCACACTTAGGTGGGAGGTTGGATTTGTTTCTCTGACATGTTATCATAATGTGTCTAAACGGACATTGAGCTTAAGTGTAATGAAGACAGCGTTAAAAGTTGAGCCCACTGGTCATAACTGTTACTCTCACGGCAGAACTCTGGTCATATTTTTAGAGCTCTACTGTCCTGCAGCATCTTAATTTAGCCTGGTATTACATATATCTGTCTTGCAAAAAATATATGGGAAGAACTACGGTTTCTGTTAATATCAATATTATATCCATTGCTACTTAAGCAAGTAACATTAATACTTTAGCTGTTCCTTTCCCACTCTGACTCTTTCACCCTCTTTTAGCTGTAACACAGACCTCAACAATATTAAGTCTGTGTAATGACATTAATCTTCCTGCAGTGGAAACTGGATAAATCCCTCTTGTCCTGCCACACATGGATTTAGTTTGTTTAGAAGTCTGCAACTGTTGTTACAGCAGCGCCACCACTTCAAAAGCACGACTCTGGTGGGACTCGAACCCACAACCTTTGAATCACTCCTCCCGTGCTTGACTAGAAGTCCAATGCGCTATCCATTGCGCCACAGAGCCATGTGTTTCACAGACCTATGAGGCAAAGTGAATGGACAGTCAGAGGCACTGACATAATCATCAAACTTTCACAGCTGAACAACAATGTTTTGACGAGCAGATTCTTGTTTAACTTTGATAAATTTGCTCTAAATCAGTTGTTCACACTAACTAAGATAATTGCTTATCATGACTTATCAGAGGATATTGAGTAATGGCCCCTTTAGACAAAGATTAGAACCTGAAAATCTGTTCTGTAGCTCTGATTTGATGCTTCAGCCTGAAAACTCTGAAGTCATTTAACGGAGTCTTTTCAAGGAGTATCTCTCTCTATAAACCAAAAGGGAATTTCATTTAGCTATTGAGACCAATCGGCTAGTAATCGACAGCTTCAGTGAGCTCAGCAGTCATATTTCTGTCCCTCTGATGACATGTTAGGATTAAGGTTTATCCTTGTCTTTAGACATGTTATGGTCACAGTTTTAACAGCAGCTGCTTAACCTTTTAGACCTTTTAGACCTTATAGACCTAAGCTCTTGACCTTTAAAAGTTACCTGTTGATAGGAGTGTGAGGTCAAATAGTTAAAATTGGACCTTTTGTCTCTACAGGTCTAAAATGTTTTTCTTTCCTTGCTTGGTTGTGGAAAGCAACGGATGGCTGTAGTTTGTTTTTGGCTTTCCAGTGCAACGAGGCTCCTAAGTTATTCACCAGAAGTCACCAGAAGTAGTTGAGGGGATCAGAATAAGAGGTTGACCTCTAGAGCTCATCACCAACATGTTTGTCTAATTACATCAGCTCCTTTCCAAGTTAACTTAGGCCCATATACTGTTATTCCCTGTGCAACTGAATTTTGTGTGTGTAATAAAATATTTACCCTCACAACTGTATCTGGAGCTGCAAAGACCAGACTTTAGTCTAGTTGTCTACAGAAATGAGCCCAAACAGGCCTTGAAATCTAGACTACATTAAACTAGCTTTAATGTTTCATTACAAACCGAACAGGTAATGGATAGGCCTGTCAAAGAAGGCTCCATTCATGCATTTCTGTTAATCAAATCTTCCTCTGCAGCTTCTTCAGCTGAGGCAGTACCAGAGGCCGCAGCTCCTGCAGCCGAACCTGCCTCAGTGGAGGAGGAAGCAGCACCGGCTGCCGAGGTCGTCACGGAGTCTGTCCCTGCGCCTGCAGAGGCAGTAGCAGAGACTGCTGCCGAACCTGTCGTTGAGGTCGCGTCTGAAACATCCTCTGAGTTGGTCGTTACTGAGGCTCCAGCGGAGCTGGCGGCAGAAGAAGCTGCTCCTCCTGCAGCAGGAGAGCCAGTCCCTGAAGATGCTCCTGTCGCCGTGGAAGTCGCCGTGGAAGTCGCTGCCACGGACGAGACGGCAACAGAAGCCCCCGCAGTAGAAAGCACTGGTACGGCTGCAGTAGATGAAGCCCCTACCGCTCCCCCTGCTGAGGCAGAGACTCCACCTGCAGCCCCTGAGCCTGAGGCTCCCCCCGCTGTAGAGGTGGCTGCATGAAGCTCTGATGGCTTGATATAGTTTGGCCAGAAGGGAGAGCTAGAAGTTAGTTGTGCTGTGTCCCACCTCTCTCAGCCCAGGAAAAAAGGACTCCTGAACCCGTTTTAGTATAGGGGGGGAAAAAAACAGTCTTTTGTTTTCACTTCCAGGTGGCTAGTGAATAGCAGTAAGGGGTTCATCAGTCCATTTTTCAGGTGCCTTTCTTCCCCTTACCTCACCCCAACCTTCAGAGCCGAACCATAACATTTTGCATTAGACTGTCTGAACAGATTCAGTTTGGAAAATTCAGTTTCTATAGGAATTCGCCTCACCAGAGCAGAGCTAATCCAAAATATGCTTTGGCTAGTGTACATTTAATAAAGGATTGTTGAACTAGGTGATGTAAGGGGTAGAGCAGAGTTGATATCTAATGTTGTCAGTAAAATCATAATTGAAGTGCCCTTAAAAACAAAACATGGCCCTGCATCTCGTTCATTTACTTATCTAAAAATGTCACCATGGTGGATTAATGGAGTCCACTAAAGAAATTTTTGTCTTGTTCTTTTGAGATCCTTTTGCACATGGTCTTCCTCTGCTCAGCAAATGCTTAATTTCATCTGTCTCCGATGAACCTTTGCCTAGGTTAGGATTATTACGCAAACCGGGGGAGGGGGGCACGGAGCTGCTTCCTTCAGATTTAACTCTGTCTCTCTGTGAAGTACGACCAAAAACTAGTTGCGTTTCTGTTCTAGGCTGCAGCTCTTGTCTGGCATTCTTGACTTCTTTTTAAAATCCTTTTTCTCAGTGAGACAAAGTTAAGATGGGATTCTCTTCCTCTGTTGTCCTTTTTCAGAATTTTCCTTTGTCTTTTTGTGCCGTACATTCAAACTTTTATTTCCATTGCTACCTTTATTAGTTATCTAGCTGCAGCTACACTGCCTCACAGCCTCTTCATACAACTCACCCTTGTATTTACATCATGACAACATCTTTTCCAGCCTTTTCTCAGAAAAGCCATTTTTCTTTATTTTTTTTTTTATTTTTTATTTTTTATTTTTTTGGAAGTGTTTAAAGACACTTGTTGTCTCTTTAACTGTGAAACTAATCTTTCAGGGAACACTACAGAAAAGAAAATTGATTCACATCAATGTCTGAGCATTGAACGTTGTCATGATGATAATGCAGTTAAGTGTTCAAAGAATAAAACATTGGATGATAAGTAATTTTTGAAGTGTTTCAATAAAGACAAAGTTACTCTTTCTTTGGTCAGATATTGCATTCTCATTCTTGTGTGGTGAATGTATGTGTAATCAAGGTTGTGATTGTGTTTTTTGTTTTTTTGTTTGTTTTTTTTTTTCTCCAATATTGTTTGCATTTATCAAGAATATTGGGAGGGTATGTCCAAAATTGGATCAGTATAATTATCCAATCCATCTGGGGTTCATTTGTGGCCCACATACATTCAACACTCTAAGATGCTTTTGTTAGTTAATTTGAACAAAGCAGGTCAAGAAGGTGATGCTGTAGTAAATATACTGTAGGTATAGAAACACCCTCTTATATAGAAATGCCTCCTTTCCTGAAGAATCCCTGTGCTGTGTTCATGCTCCTCTGCATTAAAGTGGAAGATTGAATGACATCTTAAATGTTCTACTTGTTGAACATGACTATGCTGATAGAATTTCTGATTGAGTCAGTTGATTTGTTTAGGCCTTTATCACCGTAAGTGAACCTTTACCAATCACAGAATGTTTTGTTTTTTTTTTTTTTTTTGTATTCAACGTCAAACACAAAGTAAAAAAAAAAAAAATCTAACCTAAAAAAGCAAATCTACCTGCCCTCACCTAAGTGTCCGTGATATATTCTCTGCATAAACCTATTCATAACGCTGTAAAAATGACAATTTTTTTTTTTTTTTTTTTTAAAAGAGAAATTAACGTAAACGATCAGGTGTATGTGGCAGATTTGGGGGCAAAAAGAACAATTTTTTTTTTTTTTTTTTTTAAAACTCCTTGAACCACAACATGTAAAGCACAGCTTGAAATTTTTTTATCTTCATTGCCATGAAAATTCACCATAGATTTCACTGCTAAATTACCCCCCTGTACGAGCCCTTTATTTCCATCAGACCAGTGAAGTTTAAAGCTGCCTAACAGACAGGTTAAGAATAATCCGAGATTACAGTGCTCATTTTTAGGGTGTCAGGTGATTCGCCAGGGTGGGGTGACACATGGGAACATCACTGGTACCCTGTGAGTGGCTGCCCACACCTCGGACCCCCCACCCCCTCCATTACATAGTTTAGTAGGAAAAACATGTAAATGCTATGTAACCAATATCTGAACGTTGCGTTGAGATTGTCATTAAAGTAAAGCCATATGAATATTCCATATTTCAATTTAGTGCTATCAAGGACACTTTTTTTTCTAAAATTAGGAGCATGAACTGAGCAGGTAGTCTCCTGTAGAGCATTTCCTGAACCTGTGGTGACTGTAGAACCTCCAGTGATAGAAAGCATCTCAAGGTAAGTGGAATTTATACAAAATAGCACAGTACATCACACAGAAAATGATGCCCTTTTTATAGCAGATTCTTTTCCTTTCCATCAAGGTCATTTAGAAATTATAACTAGATTCTTAGTGCAGGAAAGTTTGCTCCCTCATTTAAAATATCCCACAGCGTAGTGAAAATAGAAATACAAGCTGACATCATACAGCAGTCAAGATTTTGATATTTGATGTATGATATTCTGATATTAAAGCAAGTTTACTGCAGACTGACAATGGGATGTTTTGTATGAAACATCTTCCTTAGCCATTACTTCCTGTCCTCCTTCCCTACAGAGTCTATGCCAGATGTGCTCACAGCTGATAAGGCCTTGGCTGACTCTACAGTTGAGATCACGGGAGCTTCTGTTGGTGAGACAAGTCCAGTGGAAGCTGTCCAACAAATAGAAGAAGGTGTTAAAGATTCAGATTCCACACCGGAGACAGTAGAAGCAGAAGTCCTGGAAGCGTCCACAGAGGTGGTGGCTAAGGAGGCCGCTGAAGAGGCCGCTGTTGTGGCGAGCAACGAGGAGCTGAAGTCTGCAGAGACTGGTGCTGCTGTGGAAGTGGCTGATGGAGAAGGAGCAGAAGCTCCATCTGCTGAAGAGGTAATTACAGAGGAGACAGCAGCTCCTGCTGCAGCACGGGAGGAGGGAGAAGCTGCGTCTCCTCCTGAGGAGGCGACAGTGGAGGAGGTGGAAGAGGTTAAAGTTGAGAATCAGGCACCGGTCCCTGAAGCTGCTCCTGAGGAAGCTGTCTCCTCTGCAGAGGTCTCACCTGAAGATACAGCTGAGGAAGTTTCACCTGCTGAGGAGGCCACCACCACCGTCGAAGCTGCAGAGAACGAGACGTCACCAGATGAAATACCACCTGCTGCTGAGACATCAGCGGAGGAGGGAGCAGATGAAGCTTCAGTGGAGGAGGCGGCTGAAGTTGTGTCGATGCACAGTGAAGCCACAGCAGTTGTGACTCAGCTAGCAGCAGCCTCCACCGGAGCTGATCTGGAGGTTCTTTCAGCTGCTGAACCAGATTCTACAGAAGAAGCTCCAGCACATGATGCTAAGCACTGCCACTCCTGCAATTCCCAGGAGGTGGTGCCACCTGCTGCTTTCGGAGGGGAGTTGGTCAGTGAGGGAGAGGTGGATATAACACACGAGGCCAAGGAGGTGGTGTCACTGATGGAGGGACAAAGTAAGAACATGTAGGCTGCCAGTCAACAGTCTCTGTCCATGGCTTTTTGGGCATGACCTTTAATGCTACATAACATTAAAGATTAAAAATTCTATTGTTCTGTTAAATCTAAAGCAATAAAATCAGTACAGTACTATTTAACATCATCTTAATCGATTAACCCAGATTCGTCAGCACAGAAAAGCTTCTCTATTTTATATGTTTCTTAGTTCAAACAGGCCTGTGAGGTTGAAGAAATCAACTGTTACTGTTTAACCATGGTCTAATGATGTCAAATAGGAAATACTTGTGCCTGGCCAGTTTATGAAATTACAACAACGCACATGTAATTCCATATTATGGTCACTATCTGCAGTCTAAACATTATGTACCTTTAATCCTGTTTTGATGGGATAAGGAATAATTACAACCAATCTTAAACTTGTATTGGACAAGACTTAAAATTACATTAAAAATAATTGACCAAGGTAAGTAGGGTGGGTTGATGGATCCCCTTTTCGATGACACTTTACTTTAACTCCCCCTAATCAGCATTCATTGGCAGCACATACCCTTATAATAAATAGTTTATAACAAACTACATTGTAGTGTTAAGCAGCTATATATGTTTATAATGAATTTTCCAACAACTGTTGTACTAATGTAGAGGTTGGTGTGTAAAAAGAAAATGAATGTCAATAGAGTAAACTACATTTGTAATAATATATGTCTTCATAGGTAAATTGTTGATAAAGACTATACATCATTAAACACTTAAAATGTCCTTTAATAACATCTTGTGATGACATTGTAATTTTTGTTCACCTCTCATAAATGCTTAGCAAGGGGACTTAGGAGTAAAATGTTACCAGATATTCACTATTTTTTCCCTGGAGGCAGAATAGATGGCAGCACAGTGAACGTTTGTCACACTGACCTGTTAATTACAGGAAATACTTCATTAAAATAATGTCAGACACGGATTAATGTGTTCCAGTACAGTTGATACAGGCTCTTTCTCCGAAAGTTACTGTGGGGGTGGATATTTTCTAAGAGTGACTCAACCTGTGTTTGCTTTGTCCTAAGCCTACATTTATCTTTAATGATGACTGGCCCTTCTAAGACGTAAAGTCTTTCTATTAAAGGACCTTTCGAGTGGAAAGCTAATTAGAAACACGTGGAGTGAGCTTGCATCTACTAAACATTTTACATCTGATGCAAGCTCAGTTTAATCATGCTTTGTTTTTGCTATGTTCAATCTTGGGAAGAAAAGCATCTGTAGCAACATCTTCCAAAAACAAAAATACTGCCAGTACAAAGGAGGGCAATTGTCTGTGAGGGCTTCCAGATTTCTAGAATCAAATAAATATTGATTTTGGGGCATTTAATTAAAAAAACACAATGTGGCTAAATTGATAACAACTTTGCTGCTGTTCACTTCATCCCTTGAAAAGATCACAGAGTCAGAGTCTACACTGTATTTGGCTCTGACCAGATGTGCTGTATTTCTGCCTATATCCACAGAGCCAAAGGTGTCTATCTGGACTCTAAAAAGCTGCTCAGTGATGTAATAGTACAGTTAAGAAGGTAATCAGTTAAAAGCAGCACAACTATGATCACAGCTGTCTGTGATGACCTAGAGATAGTAGAATGGACATCTTCAGGATAAGTATTATTCTCAGACAGCTACATTTAAATGCTCAGAGTTGGTGAAGCCTAGTTGACTCATAAACCCTCCTACACTTTTTTTCATAGCACATCTTAGATCCTACTGCCCCCTGAAACTCAATGAATAGCCTATTATAGAAAATGGTTAATAATGAAAGTTATACAGGCCGCACAGATATGTATCAAATGTCCATTCTACTTATTCAAACTCTAGGATAAATATGTTGCAAAATCACACAGTTGTGTACCTTAAACTACTGAATTTCTACTGTACAAAATTGGTGTTGTGTTTTTCTTGTAGCAGCCACAGAGACGATGGTGATGGTGACAACCCAGTCATGACATGACAGACAGTGTGCCTTCCACAACACTCGCCTATCTGTCAGTCAAGCGGGAATAACCCACGAAAACAACACGAAGAGAACTAGCCACTGGTTTAACTAATGTGTCCTTTCTGAAATGTTATTACAGAGCTTCTTGTGTGTTTTCTCTTTCTGTTTCTGTTCCATCTGCATTAGCATTTGTAAAATGATTCCCGTTATGTCTCTTGTCCTCTAGGCGCCACTGTTGCAAAGCTTTTCATGACCAGTTGAATGCAACAAGTTTCTTTACGGAGTTCTTTAGATGGGATTGCACTATTCAGCATGTTTTTTGCTGAAATGATACAGGTATACATTTTTCTCACTTTTGTCATGATACAAATGAAAGTGCAGGCATGAATATCTTGGGGCGTTTAAGCAGCATCATATCATTATACACACTAAATTTACAGTTACTTTAAACAATGTATTCCTTGAGGAAGACATCACAAAAAACAGTGAAAATACTGCACCAACGCTGAGATCATATCTAATTCTATTTTTTGTGTTATTTGTTCTATGTTTTACCTTGTGCAAACAGATTGATAAATAGATTATAAGCAGGTCCTAACTAATAGAAACTGATTTCTACGCTTACATTAGATGATAAAATTGAATAGCATAATATTTGCAGATAGATGCTTTAGTCAAATATATTAGTGCACTGCATAAACTATCACACATCGACTATACATAATATCAAATAAATAGTTAATAAAGCCCACCATACTTTTTTTGTTTTAGTTAACTATGATGTCTCTGTTGTCATGCTAATGGGTTCACATAGACACTTTAAATAAAGTCGTGTATTGACACTAACTCGGTTTTCCTGTGCTGAATGTTGTACTAACCCATCCTACTAACTAAATACTGTGCTATAGTAAATAGCAGTGCACTGACCACTTGGTGGAGACACTTAACTATTATCTGATCATTGGTCCAGACGTGTAGATATTAGCTTGTTATGAGCTTCTTTGAAAACAACTTCTGAGTAGAATGGTCATTACTGATTAATGACGACCATTAAGAGAAGCAGGAGAATAAATCCCCCTGAAACATTATTTATTTGCAGGTTATAGATTGTTGATCACGTTAGATCGTAGTTTCAGGATAAAGTGTAAAGGATGAGTTTATCCTCGCGACCCCTGATTGTTTATCGCCCGCCGTGACGTCACGAGTGTAATTTTCCCGAGAAGTAAACTGACAAACGGAGTCAGTGTCCGTTAATGGAATCAGTGTCTCCATTATTAACAGAGTCAGTCTCTATTAACGGAGTCAGTCTCCATTATTAACAGAGTCAGTCTCTATTAACGGAGTCAGTCTCCGTTAACGGAGCGGACCCCAGACCCACGGCGGCCCCTCCGTCCATCCACCACCCCACTGAAACACCAGGAGCGCCGCGGGCTCCGGTCTCCGGGCTCCGGGCTCCTCAGCACGGACACACGGCGAACCTCGGGCTAGCTAGTGATACCATTAGCAGCGGGACTCCGCCTGACAGGAGAGAGGGGGGGGGCAGAGGGAGAGAGAGACAGAGAGAGGGGGGGCAGAGAGGAAAGAGAGAGAGACAGAGAGAGAGAGAGAGACAGGGAGATAGACAGAGAGGAAGAGAGAAAGAGGGAGATAGACAGAGAGAAAGAGGGAGAGAGACAGTGAGACAGAGGGGGAGAGAGACAGTGAGACACAGAGGGGGAGAGAGAGACAGTGAGACACAGAGAGGGGGAGAGAGACAGTGAGACACAGAGGGAGAGAGAGAGACAGTGAGAGGGGGGGGCAGAGAGGAAAGAGAGACAGAGAGAAAGAGGGAGAGAGAGACAGAGAGAGGGGGGAGAGAGACAGAGAGACAGAAAGAGAGAGAGAGAGAAAGAGGGGGAGAGAGACAGTGAGACAGAGGGGGAGAGAGACAGTGAGACACAGAGGGGGAGAGAGAGACAGTGAGACACAGAGAGGGAGAGAGACAGTGAGACACAGAGGGGGAGAGAGACAGTGAGACAGAGAGGGGGGGGGCAGAGGAGAGAGAGAGAGACAGTGAGAGAGAGAGAGAGAGAGAGAGAGACAGTGAGACAGAGAGGGGGGAGAGAGACAGTGAGAGAGAGAGACAGAGAGAGAGAGAGAGAGAGAGACAGAGAGAGGGGGGGGGCAGAGGGAGAGAGAGACAGAGAGAGGGGGGGGCAGAGGGAGAGAGAGACAGAGAGAGGGGGGGGGCAGAGGGAGAGAGAGACAGAGAGGGGGGCAGAGAGGAAAGAGAGACAGAGATAAAGAGGGAGAGAGAGACAGTGAGACACAGAGGGGGAGAGAGACAGTGAGACACAGGGGAGAGAGAGACAGTGAGACACAGAGGGGAGAGAGACAGTGAGACACAGAGGGAGAGAGAGACAGTGAGACACAGAGGGAGAGAGAGAGACAGGGAGAGAGAGAGAGAGAGAGAGAGACAGTGAGACACAGAGGGGGAGAGAGACAGTGAGACACAGAGGGGGAGAGAGACAGGAGAGAGAGAGAGAGAGAGAGACAGTGAGACACAGGGGAGAGAGAGAGAGAGACAGTGAGACACAGAGGGGGAGAGAGACAGTGAGACAGGGAGAGAGAGAGAGAGAGACAGTGAGACACAGAGGGAGAGAGACAGTGAGACACAGAGGGGGAGAGAGACAGTGAGACAGGGAGAGAGAGAGAGAGAGACAGTGAGACACAGAGGGGGAGAGAGACAGTGAGACACAGAGGGAGAGAGAGAGAGACAGTGAGACACAGAGAGAGAGAGAGACAGTGAGACACAGAGGGAGAGAGAGAGACAGTGAGACACAGAGAGAGAGAGAGAGACAGTGAGACACAGAGGGAGAGAGAGAGACAGTGAGACACAGAGAGAGAGAGAGAGAGGTTACTGGATGTCACACTCTCACACACTGACACACACACTGAGAGCGAACTGCCTTTAGCTCCAGCTAACGCCAGGCTGCTCTGTAAACTTGGTCACGTCGTGAGCACTCAGAGGAGTAAACCGGGACCTCACGGTAAGTGACGGGACCTGATCAGCGTCGGCCGCGTCTGTTCTGTCTGTTCCGTCTGTCCCCCGACAGCTTGTTTTTGTCACGGTGCTAACTCGGCTAGCTAACGTTAGCCGAGTTCATGTCAATATTCAGTTTCCTTTTCTGTTCAGCGCCCGCTGCTGTGCGACCCGGTCCCGAAATGTAATATTCTTGAAACGCGTCTTCTAGCAGGAAAAAACAAATGAACGAGCACGTATTATACGATTGTTAAATAACTATGTAAAGAGAGAAGGAGCTGGCTGGTCATTTATCACCAAGGTTAGCTGCGAGGAGCGAGGGTACCAACGCGCCCCGTCACCGGCCGTATCTGCCTGACAGACGTAGCCCTTCGTGGGTCAGCGGCGCAGACAGGTGGGCAGCAGCGGGTCGTGATCGTGACAACTTCGAGTCTGAATCTGACCTCGTTAACCTCTTGAATGTGTCAGAGTCATTACCACGAGAAAACAAGATTAGAGTCGACACGCTTATTCCGCACCGGCTCTGTTGAGTGCATGGCATCGTGATGTAGTAACAGGTGGTGATAAGCAGGCCCTCGATGCCGCTCTCAACACGGCGAGACTTCAGTAGTAGCTTCTCCCATTTTCTCATTGCTCGATGAAAATTTGAATGAGTTAACAGCTGGTGTAAGGATTTAACACCCCCCCCCCTCCATACTACTTTTTTGGCATTCATTTGATTTAAGAGTTATTTATAAATAAAACAGCAAAATGAAAAAAGGGGGCAAATATTCATTAAAACTAAGTGTAAATTGTCCTAAAACTAAAACTGTCTTGTCTGAAAAGCGGAAGCATTTTAACTGATAAACTACTCAAATGATAAATCAGTTATTAAAATAAGAAATAATGTTCAAGTAAAACTTTCAATTTATGTTTAATGGATGAAAAACATTTAAGAGTTTCTCGTATAGGTTTCTAAATACTCGCCACCTTCCTCTTGTTACTATCTTTGAAGATGCTATGAATAAAAGCATCACCTGCTACTAATGTAGCACAGTGTTATCATTTAAGTCACAGGTCTTCAGGGTGCTGGAGTTCACAGTTTTGATTGTGTGGGGTGAGGTAGTGTTGTTCAGTGTACAGAGGCTGGAGGCTTGGACCTGCTGTCTCCTGTATTTGCTGTAGGGTAGTGTCTCTGCTCTGCACTGGTAAATCATTGACCAACCTGCCATTTGCTCAGCCGGTTTGTCCTGCAGTGCGAGCTAAGAGTTGAACTGTGGTCCAAAGGTTTCTGCTCGGGGCCACAGTCGTCCCCGAGTGCTCTGTGTTGGTGCTACATCATGTGGGGCCTGTTTAAAAAAAGACAGAAAGAAAGAAAGAAAGAAAGAAAAAGACCATATACAGACACTGAGTGCAAGGATTGGTACCATGGAGAGATGGATGTATGATTGAGAAGAGGAGGGCCAGGGCTGGTAGAAGTAAACCACAAAGGTTGGGATTGGATGTTACACAGGGAAGCTTGTAGTGTGTATGTTGAGGAGTGCAGTGGTGGTCACAACTTGTTAAAGCTAAAACAATTAGTAGATAAATAGAACATCAATCTGCAATTTTCATAATTGTTTATAATTTTAGGCTTATTTTGACTCAAGATAATTTTTGTATGATTTATTATCTTTTATTGAGTCATGAGAAAAATAACACAGCCACCGAGTTGCAGTGAAATGGGCATATATGGGCTCGGTGGATATCAAGTAAATTTTGCCATGTGTTTGCTTGTTGTGTCATCTGTGTGTGTGTGTGTGTGTGTGTGTGTGTGTGTGTGTGTGTGTGTGTGTGTTTTGGTGGAGGGCAGGGCAGGGTAGGTCACAAGGCAGGGCGTTGTATCTTTACCAGCAGCCCCAGTTACTTGGAACAAAAGCTCTGTTGTTGAAAGATCATGTGACTTTGTGTGTGTGTGCGTGTCTGTGTGTGTTTGTGTGTGTGTGTGTGTGTGTGTGTGTGTGTCTTTGTGTATTCCACCCTTGTCATGTGATCTGAGCTCAGGGCAGGGTCTGAGAATTGCTGAGTCGCTCTGAGAGGTTTCTTCCAACCAGGGAACAGGCAGACAGTGAACATGCAGGCAGAGAGAGCATATGAACAGCCAGCCAGAGGGATGGACAGATGGATGCCAGACAGAGATGAGGTGTGGGAGAGTGTCAGAAAGACAAACAGAGAGAGACAGAAAATACTCTGTTGCTTTCTCTTACTTTGGCAAGAAAGAGTCACTCATACTTTCTTTCCTCTGCTTGTTTCTTTGTGGATTTTTAAACAGCGGACAAGTAAAGATGCAAGCCTGCGTTATGAGTCACGTCGACTTTTCTGTGACAAGGCAAGTTCGTACTTTTTTCCTTTTGAGTTTTAATGTTTTAGTCGGGTTGTCATGGTGGGAAAGTTGGCCTGTCAGGATGACTGTGCTGTAACTCGTGAGGCTTGAGACTGCCACTGACTCACCGCGAACGAGAGCAACATTTGTAGTAGAATTAAGCTATTTGTCACCTTGGTAATCAAAAGTTAAAAGTGAACTAAACACATTTATAGCAAAGACATGTAGGTGTATCTCTTATCCAGAATTACTTTCATTGCAACAGGACTACTTATAATTCCTAAAATACTAAAATAACAAGTAGCTAAGTATAAGGAGTGAAAAGGTCACATTGAAGGACTGCTTCTGACCTGTAAAGTGATCAGTTCCTTTGCCTGTAACATGACAATTATATGCTGGTAGTTTCCAAATGAAATAGTTTGTTGAAATGGTAATAATGCTAGCTCTTGACTCGAGAAATGAAAAGACAGCCCCGTGTTTGCAGTTGTCCAGCAGGTCCTGTAATACTTGTTTGAGCCATTGTAACCTGCAACTCCTGTTTGAAAGACTCAAGTCCCAGCACATTTTGTGTGTTTGCTTTCGTTATTTTTGATGTGATCAATTCAGAACTCTCCCTGTTGCACACTTCAAATGACCCTGCACTTTGTGTTGTGAAGTTGCTGGAGGGTCTGCATTTTACCACATACAGGACTCTGCTTTTAGACACTCCCTTGCATTCAATCCCTCTCTGACAGGCTTTCTAATGAAAGGAGTTCAAGGAGCTGGATGGATTACAAAAACCCAATCTGTCACAATTTCCAGCTCCTCCATTAATTTACATAGTAACTTTTTTCAATTTAACAGTAAAATAACCGCACGTAGTGCATTGCATGTACATGCCTGTCTTTGGTTAGCCTGTGTCTGTACCAGAGGGCAAAAAAGTATCAAACAACTGATGAAGTATAAAATATTCACGTATGAGGGGAGATTAGAAGAGATAGAGATTGGGGAGAGTTGATGTGTTCCACAGTGGTGTTTATAATTTTACTTCAGAAAAGAAAGTTATCAAGCATTAAGTGTCAACCTGTTGTTTTTTGATTTTCTGGGACTCTAGATTCCCTTCCATAAACAGTGTGTACAGCTCTGTAGAAGAGTGCCTGCTTTATGTGTTTAAATAATTCAACAGAGGGTTTCCATCTGAGCTGATAGCATGTTGGTTCCTCAAAGCATGGTTCATCAGTTATTGAATAGTTAGAGTAACCGAGCATGTGTTTATACACACTATGTTTACGTGGACATGCTATGGTTAGGCTGCTTCATTAAGTTTATACAAAATTCAAAATTTCCTGGGTCAGGCATGAATTTTGCATTGTGCTCTGGGTATTTTGGAATATATTGCTTCTTTTGAACTGAAAGTGTTGATAAATTGAAGAGTCGGTGAGAAAGAGTCATTCCTAATCCTTGTCTTTGTGCCTACAGAAGAATTTAAAGAATCTTTTTGTGTAGGATTATCTTTAAGCATAGGGTGGGCACCATAGGCTAGACAAGTGGGGAGATTCGCTTTGGTTGAAAAAGAGAATAGAGTTTGTTCTGTTTGGGACCTTGTTTTATGTTGAAAATAAAGGCCCCAATATGCTTCGGATAAACTAGTTTTCATGTGTTTTGTCTGAATGAATCTAAAGGTAAAAGTGTGTATAGCTGTTCTAAACCAAAACACTTGAATCCAAAGTGAAAAGCCTACCGTCGTAGAGAGAGCAGACAGGATTATGAGGAGGGGGCCAGTAGGAGTGATGATGCACACTCTCAGAGAGTCCCTTCTCGTTAATGGTGCTGTATTTGGTTTTCCATGTGAAAAATGATGGAAGTAGTTGTGCAAAGATTGAAAAAACTGAGATTTCGGAGAGAAACTCACTTCCACACACCTGACCAGTCGCTACTTGAAGTGCTGTACACCCTGTGCCTTTTAGTTACTGTCGCTAGTCCTTTTAAGTGTTCCATTCTTGCATAGTAAATATGCAGTGAAAACCTGGACATATTTACTTCTCAAAATTCTTCAAAATTTTCTAAATATTCAGTCCATTATTTAAGACACAGATATACTACGGAGGCCTCTCATTTCTAGCCAGCAAAGGTTTTGTTTCTTGACTGTTTATTGACCTGTTTTAAAATGAAAAATCTATAAAGGATCTTAAATATGCACTTGATGGCTGCATACATGATATGCTAGAAGACTGAGGCTAAAACTTTATGTCCTAGGCAGAAGTAGCATCCTAACACATTCAAGCTGTGCTTTTTTACACATTAAAGTCCACTCTACAAACACAAACATTCACACACCGATGACACACATTGAGGGAAATTTTATGGAAGCGAAATTGTTCATGTTCTATAGAGCAGATGTAGCTAATTTTAATTTTATTAAATATGATAAGGAAAAATGTAAGATCAGACCTATTTTGTCCCAACATGACCCCATTTAGCTTAGGGGTAGACAGAGGTTAGGTTTATATTTCATAGTATACATATTTTCAAATAGTATGTTACACTTTTAATGGCACAAGAAAAAATAATTTTAGATGAAGACTAACCGGTGTTCTTTTAATAAGTATAATGTTATTTGGATAGTAAGTTTAATTCGGCTTGATGGAAACTTCCCCTAATCCAATAAAGAGCAGGAAAAGCCCTCAAATAATGTAGTATGAAATGTTCCCCGGTCTTACAAGTAATGCCTGGTTAGGTCACTACTGTCATAAGATAGTTAGTTTTACATGCTAATATTTGTAGCTTGCTGTAAGTTTGAGCAGACTAACAAACCCTCCCTTTTTTGGTTTTGGACCCTCCCTACTCTCGATATATGGAATCTACCTAGAGCCCCATGTGCGCTGCTTTTCTAGGGAGAGATTTAGTGAACGGTGACTTCTGATGTTGTAAAGATTTGAGGGGAGGGGGCTTCAGAGGCTTGTTTGATAGTTCAACAGTCATTTTGTTTGAAGTTTACTGAAACCTTAAGTAAAATTATATTCATTTTCATTCCGTTTTGAAAGCTGCACGCTCACTACTGTAAGAATACATCAAATCTCAGCAGATTGTTGTCCAGGAAAGCCCTTCAAAAAGGTGTGTGTGTGTGTGTGTGTGTGTGTGTGTGTGTGTTTGCGCGCGTGCGCCTGTGCGTGTGTGTGCGTGCCTGTTTCTCCATGCTCCGGCCTTTCCGTTGTCTAATAACCTATTGTCACCGTGCAGACCAGCACAGAACAGGAACTTAAGGCCCTGTGGTTCATAGCAACTGTTACCATGGCTCCAATCCTTCCTCAGTCTTCCACTGGACACTGTGTGCATGTTTTTGAGGGAATGACTTGGCTTCCTGTCAGTGCATTTCTTCCTGTAATAGCAGACAGGCACTTCCTGCAGACCGAAGCCAGAGGGGAAGAGATGAAAGAGATGCAGGAGATCTTTGGCCCTTAATGAGGCCTTGGATCACAGTTGAGACAGATGGAGGAAGGTGTAGTTACATTTTGGTCAGATTACTTTTATTTTTGTAAAGAATTGTTCAGGTTAAGCATGGGCATTAAGATTTCACGATGCTTCAGTAACCCTTTTCTTTACAGTCTAGTATCTGGTATGGATAGTAGGACATTTTGGACATTTGCTTTCTTGCCAAGGGTTAGATGAGGAAAGTAAACTAAATTTTATTTTATTTTTTTTGGATGGATCCCCACAAGGAAATTTTCAGTAAAAGAGGATTTAAGGAAACTCTGAAAATGTTTCGCATTCATTGTTTTGATCACAGTTTATAGATAAAATAGGTTGACTTAAACTCCCCTTTGACAAATCTGGTCATATATTATTGCTGCCTTACAGAGTTTTAAACAGAGTTATTTTTACCAAGTGCCTCCTTTCTCTCCAGGGACCTTTGTTTGCCGAACAGGTGGAGGCCGCCAGACAGAGAAGCTGTGGCGAATCGCTGGCCGTGTAATCCCCGAGGAGCATGAGTCATGACCTCGGTGGTGTTGGTCGACACTGGTGGGACGTTGGTGGAGTATGTTACAGCTGAAGAGGACCCCAGGCAGGTAGGTTTAACACAGACACAAACAGAAATACCACTGCCTCCATTTCTAATTTCGTAATTTTCTCCTAATTAATGCTCACTATAAACTTCTTGTCTTTGACGGTCTTCATGTCTTCCGTGCCTCACTCAAGCAGGAGGAGGCATGTGAGGTGGAGCTGGAGCTGGAAGGAGAGGTGGAAGGCCAGTGTGAGGCTGAGGAGGCCTATGACGAGGTACAAGACAGAGAGGTGGCTGAGGACTACCCAGCAGTCATAGTGGAGGAGGTACCTGGCGCTAACCTGATCGAGGGGCAAGGTTACTCAGCCCAGGTTTTGGTGTATGATGATGAGGCGTACCAGATACAGGAAGTGGGCGATGAGCAGGAGGTGGAGACAGAAGGGGAGACAGGTGAGATACAAACATGCCTGTATTCATCAGAAAGTTGATCTAAGTTTAACTTCATATTTTCCTGTTGCTGCTGTGGGGTAGTGTACGAGATGACTATCATACAGTCTCTATAGTCTTAATTACACAGTTGTAAAGATTGACGCATTCATATATTTGCAACTGCTGCCATTCCCAGAGCCATCAGTAACACTGGCAAATCAACTAAAAATGGTAGTTAATTTTGCCCTGATTTTATCCTGATGCTGAATCCACTAAGTCCGATTTTATTCATACTTTGTATCAAACTGTCCAACATACTTTTTCAAAAATACTGTTTTTGTGGTTTTTCCTGCACCTTTTGATTTTTGGTGTTAATGATCTGTCATTAGTCTTGTCTCCTCTCCACTGACTTTGAAAGCTTCTTTGGCTAAAACATGTGAAAACAAGTGAAAAAGTTTTCTAGTGTATTATAGAGGTTAGAGGATGTATTGAACATGTAGAAGTTCACAAGAATCAAAGCCCAAGGTCAACACATTGGCTTAATTACTTCAAGCTTAGAAAGGCGATGCCTCTGTTTATTGTGTTTGAGCTGAAATTAGGGATATTTTTGACATGAATCTGTTGCCAATACCAGTGACACTATCTTTTAAAGGATGCTGAGGGTTCCAGACCTCTGTGTCCAGAGGCTGCCACCTTGTGGTTATTTTTGGACAGTTGCTACTTTATAAACAGCAAATGTATTAGCGCAGTAAACATCCATTGATCTCTTTTTGTGACATTGTCCAATTCAGTGCAAATCTCATTAGTGTGAAACAGACTGAAAGATGGATGCAATATAATTTTGAAATTATCGATGCTTTAGTCATTCGCACCATCTTGAATTTCATCTCTAAGCTCCATTTGCATATCAAACTGTTAGTATCTTTGAGCAGGGTTGAGAATTCATTATAGTTATGGGAAATGTTTTTGCATCAGTGCATAGTTTTGCCAATTTGCACATTATGTCTGTTGGATTTCAGAAACTTTGAAAAAATAGGATTTACATGTTCAGTTTATATTTAAGTCTGGTTCCAAATGAAAAATGTGCTGCCTCAAGCTCAAGGATAAAGTGATTTCATTTGTTGGAATAAAAATGAAAACATAATTGTACTGAGTAGCCACCAAATGGATCTTGGCTGTTAGTCGCGAAGGAATCACAGTGTTCAAAATGATGCTACCACACTATGCATACTTAATTGTTGTCTGTTCGTATAATTCATTACATTGTTTCTGTTTATTCCCATAGAGATAAAAACACAGTGACATCTAACAAAAGAACAGTTGCAGAGATCAGGAAAAATAAAGTGTGATGGAAATGCTTTTTGTGCAGCAACTACAGCATTTACAACGTAAGTGCTGCACATTAGTAGAAAACAGTCCAGTATAGTTGCAGAATAAAATATTAGCATTTGAGTCATTTTTATAAATCTTCTGATTCTGTTTAGGAAACACACTTATGTTGCCTCAGACCTTAAATATTATTTATATTTTGAAGTTTGAACACTTAGATATTTAGATAATTTTGACCAATAATATTCTAACACTTAGATGTTACCGTCCATAATTCATACTACCATGGAAAATTGTCTATTGAAAATAAGAAATCAGAATTTTGGAAATTACGATGACAAATACTGTAATTGATAAATGTATTAAAATGTATAATGTATAATGTATAATGTATAAACGTATATTTGACGTAGTCACTACGCAAGAGAGGGAGAGTGAAGGAAGGATTTCCTGTGTCGGCGGCGGATGGATACATTTCGGCCACCGTAACGTGTCTCGTTGAAATCGAGATTTCCCTTTAGCGGCGGAGTGATCTGAGCTAGTAGCTCCCAATACAATTCAGTGAGAAGTCAATGTGAATCTGCAGCAAGGGGAAAACATGGCGACTTCACAGCATGAGGGGCACGCAAACCAGCTCGATCTACTCATCAGGGCCGGTAACGGAGCTTTTTGTCGTCGTAACCGCGAACCGGGCGCCAGCGTTAACGCGCGGCTCGTATTTATATCGTCGGCCGCTGCGCCTCAGTCCGCTGAGGAGTGTGCCGAAGTAATGGAGGGCAATCAGGAAGTGATCACCTTGGTAGCAACCTGCATGGCGTTGCTACACGGTTTATCAAACACGGTTTAAGGAGGGAAAACTTTCGCAGGGCCCGTCAGTCTGCACGGTTAGGTAGTTATCTGCACGAAGTTTGCTTTGCATGGCGGAGCGGATTTCTCTCGCAGTAACGGGATATAGAATAACGGCTAGAAGATTGGCTCTGCACAACCAGGAAGTGTAAAGATGTTGTCTTTCCTACGTCTTTGCCACGCTGTCTGAGTCGGAAGGACATGTGGGTTTATTTTTACTAGCCTGAACCCGGGACACATTGTCACGTATCGCCTTCGTCAGCGTTGATATGTATCCTAGCATTTAACCGTGACTGGCTTTAGTTTGTTCCGCATGTAAGAATAATATGCAGTATTAGTCCTGTCCCCGAAAACGGTCAATAAGCACTAAAAGACAATGACGTAATATTGTATTTTTGTGACTTTCAGCTGCAGGGACCCCGTGGTACAAATTTCCCGTGTGGACGGTTGTGATATATATGTCGGATGGGTTCTGTTGTCGTGTTGTATGACTGAAGCGTGGGACGGCCTGTCTCTCTGGCTTTCTTCGCTGTGCTTGTTTCAAGTGCGGCTTTAGCCTTCGACCATGCTGTACTGCAGATACACATTTTACGTGATTTCACCCGTGTGTGAACCGTGTGTGTCAGTTCACGCTTTGTCGTATAAACAGCGCTTAATTCCTAGTTCTGTTTATTCGCGATATTCAAAGTATTTTTGTCCCGTTTCGATGGCGGAAGCATTGTTTACTTGAAGGGCGGGGCGTGCCTTTGATTGACTTTCCGATTAGTCCAATAGCGTGTGGTTGCCTTCTAACGTCAGCGGGAGTCCAATCAGGCCTCCCCGGGGGCGGGCTGTTATTTGGGGAATGAGCCAATAGGAGGCGACAGAGTTGTTGAGTGACAAGAGGATTTGTGAGCTTCTTCGAAGAGAACTGGAGGGAAAGGATGAGGAGTGTAAACACGGAAGTCATCGGGGGAGATCTACTTTTTGTCGGACTTGCTCTATTCTTGGCGCCTTTGTATAGAAGTATAGGTTCATAATAGACGTTTTTTTTGCTTATACAAGCGTTATAACGCTCTACCCACAGAAAGTTCTCTTTTATTACAAAATTCTCGATATTTGTTGTTGTTGTTTCTTTTTACTATTAAGCAATTAAGTATAGATAACAATCCTAACAATTCAGAAGGACTTGCAATAGCCAGGGTTTCTATTTCTATATGTGTGGTGTATGTAGGTCAAGCATAGCTGCAGCTCTTTGACCTCACGCCTTTTGGTGGAATGGCTGCCTGGTTTCAAGGACAGCTCAGCAGGCTATAGGGTCTCTGCTGTGATGGTTACCAGCATGTCCTGTTTGTTTGTGAGAGGGACTGAATGAGTGGGGCAATCTAAAGATAGCCCACTTCTCTCCCCTATAACTAGCCGTGGCCGCGGTGAGATAGCCTAACATGGGCAGGGCAGGGTGGAACGGGAGCTCGTGTTTCCCACCAGTGATTGACAACAACAGCAGGTGCTCTGGGTTCCTTCTCAGGGTCCCACATTCCATTTCTTTTACAACATGCTTGAATCCATTTTTCGATTTAAAAGCATAGTGTCTTTTTGCACCATTTCTTGCCACTTGTTAGACAGGAGACAACGACTACATTTAGGGTTCTAATGCACGCAAATATTGAAGGGCAGCTCTAGATGTACTTGATCTTACTTAACCTCTCTATTTCTTCCCATCAATCTTCAGCAGTCTTAGATAATTCTGGTAGAGGTGCAAGATAAAACTGTCAAGAGATCTAGTTCAACAATTTTAAAGAGGCAAGGAAATAAAGACATTTCTTACTGTAAAGGTAGTACTTTACATCAAGTCATGCTGTGTCTGGATCAGAGTCAATGTGTGACTACTGAAAATGCCATGTATCTGAAAAACATGGGTTTTCACTAGATGGCGCCATATAGCGACATGTTGTCTGCAGCTTGTGCAGCATTGTGTTGCATTGTGTTATTGTGTTTTTTCTGTTTGTTCATTTTTTTGGTGTCTTATTTAGAATATTAATAAAATTAACATGTAAATTTAGACATTGTGCCTTTTTAACACAATTAAGTATGTGGCAGCAAGGTGGGCAAGGCTGAAGTTTCTGTGAGCGGAACACGGGTTTTCACCATGGGGATTTATAAAGTGGAACTCGTGTTTTTGGTCACCCAATAACTTTATTTCCCTTCACTATTTGCTAAATGGTATTGTGTCTGTGTGTTTCAGTGGAGGCTTCTGTCCATGGCACCAGCATCCACTGCTCTGACAAGACCTTTGAAGCTGCAGAGGCTCTGCTACGTATGGATTCCCCTTCCAGTCTCAGAGAGGACCGTAGTCCAGGTAACAAACATGGACTGATAAAACAAGTATTTAAACAATTTAGAACAGCTCAAATTTTACAACAATCTTTGTAAGTTTTAATATATAGGCCCATATAATTTTATTTATCTGTAGGGTAGAGTGTGGTTAAATACTGAAATGTGGTTGGTTAATGACATCTTTTCTTTTTAATATATTTCTTAAAGCCCTAAAGAAGAGTTTCTCAAGCTCTACAGAAAAACCCAGGAATTTTTGAGTCTGTTTTCTTTAACTTTAATAATCATCCATAGGATGCATCATAAGCATTAGTTAACTGAGTGGATCCTTGTGGGTATAATACACACGGTGTAAAGGACTAACTTTCTGAAGTAAAAATTTACGCCTTTTACTTTCCCACATACAGCTTTAATTCCTGAGCACTAATAGAATATCAAAGCCAAAATTTTCATTAACCAAACTGTCATCAAAAATTCATAATGCAGCTTCAAAAGCAATATTCAAATTTCTTCCCCATTCTCTCCTCCATCCAGACGCTTTTATCCCATCATGCGTAGCAACACCAGACTTCCTCCACGCTGCCATGCGTCCTGACATGATTGCAGAGACAGAGGTGGAGGTATCAACTGAGGACTGCTGCGAGGAGGAAGATGAGGAGATGGTCACCCTCCTGGAGGAACCAGAACCCGACCACGAGCCTGTCAGGAAGAGGAGAGGTAGACAAAAACATCTTGTAGTCTGTGGTTTGTGTTATTTGCCAACACACAATTCATCTTTAAAATGAGTCCTGTTACTTCAAAGCTATGGAAAAGCTTATAAAAATGTTTAAAAACCTGTATTTCATGTGGTTGTAGACCCACGGTCAGCAGTATATTGTTTGCAGAATTCAAACCAAGTTTTAAATGGAGAACCTCTGAGTCCTGTGATAAACCTTCCTTCACAAGGCTCGTCACAGACCTTAAACCAAAACCTGATGTAAAACCTAATTATACTGAACGGTATAATCCAAGAGCACCACCTAGTGGTCAACTTTTACTGTTGGCCTCAACAAGACATTTTAGGTCAGTGATATCAGTCTACTGCACTGAAACAGATGATGAAGTCCTCTTTAAAACAATTCCTTTTATAGCTGGACGAAAGCCAAAGACACATCAGTCAGCTATTTCCAACGGCTCACCAGACCTCGGCATCAAGAAGAAACCAAGAGAAGGAAAAGGTATTTCATCGTAGTAATATTTAAATAGTTGCATACATTAAATCCAGCTGTTGTCTTTTTATAGTGTTTTGCACTGATAAAGATGGATCAGCCTTTAGCAGTGCACTAAATTTACTCCAATTTCCAGCAGGGAGCACCACCTATCTATGGGAGTTCCTGCTGGACCTCCTCCAAGACAAGAACACCTGTCCCAGGTACATCAAGTGGACACAGAGGGAGAAGGGCATCTTCAAACTGGTTGACTCAAAGGCCGTTTCCAAACTGTGGGGCAAACACAAGAACAAGCCAGACATGAACTATGAGACCATGGGACGGGCACTGAGGTGAGGAGTCAGTGTATTTTTCTTATTTGTGTTTTTGGGAAGCAACATGGTAACCTTTGATAATCCTTTTACCTCAGATATTACTACCAGCGGGGCATCCTTGCCAAAGTAGAGGGCCAGCGGCTGGTGTACCAGTTTAAAGAGATGCCCAAGAACATTGTCATCATCGACGACGACAAGGCAGATATGGTCGACCCTGACAGCCTGATCGGCTCAGACACTGCTGCGTCCTTTGAGCGCGTGCCACCACCGCCAGACATGCTGCTCCAGGCGAGCGAGCTCTCATCCTCCAAGAAGCCCAACATCCTGCGGGGCGGGAACAGAGCCAACGTTGTCCAAGCTCCTGTCGCTATGGGGAGCAAGACAGTGGCAGGAGGTGGTGCGGCGGTGGCAGCAGGGGTTCCACGGATAGTGGCGGTTTCTGCTGCGCCAGATGGGAGTAAGACCCAGCAGTCACACACAGCTATCATCCCCAGCGCCACTGGGCCCAGGTTAGACTCCTGCAGAGAGATGAGAACCTTCAATTTGGACATTAAAGGGTGTCTTATATCAGGAGAGCTAATGCAAATGTCAACTTTTCTCCCCAGCGGTAAGTACTAACTTTTTACTCTCTGTGCCGTCTCACGTCTCATCTGCAGGACGGTGCGGGTGGCTATGCAGGTGCCTGTAGTCATGACAACGTCACTGGGTCAGAAGATCTCTACAGTTGCTGTGCAGCAGCCGACAGGGACAACGGGGGCAGCTGGCCACACCACCCTCCTCACTAACACTTCTGCTGTTGGTGCTGCAGCTGGTAACACCAACTCGCAACAGAAGGTTTGTACATGCGGAAACTCCCTTGCTTACATGCATTTTTGCATGTTCCAGTGAGGTATTTGCACTACTTCTAGCCACAGCAGCTAGAAAACTCATTGTCTCATTATGTGCACTTGTCAGTCATGGCAAAAAGTTACTTTTGAATAAATAATTCTTAGATTATTAAGCCATACATCCATTTAGTGCTGTAGGACCAGGTCCCGTTAATGTCTGGTATTAAAAAAGGTCTTAAAAAGTCTTAAATTGAATTTAGTGAACCCTTCAGAAACCCTGTACAGGCTTTTAGATCAATTAATGAAATCATTTAAATGTAACATCTGTGGGTTTTAGTAGTTTTCTCTGATAACTTTTTTGAACTCTTAAAATTTTTTTGTGTAGGTTGTGATTCAGACCATCCCCACCATGGTCCCAGCCACAGCAGAGAATGGAGAAAAGATCACTGTTCAGCTGGCCAAGATCATCACAATCCCAGCCCACCAGTTAGCTCAGTGTCAGCTCCAGACCTCCACAGGGGGCACAAACAAGCCAAGCGTCGCAGCTTCCCCAGCGGGCATCAGCCTCCTCGGGAGCCCCCTCACCGTCCGGGCCCTGGCTCCTGTCAGCGTTGCCCCGGGAACGCAAGTGATGAGACTCACGGTGCCAACGCAGACGCAACAACAGACTCTGGTGGTGTCGCAGCCAGGAAGCGTTGGCAGCGGGGCGGGCGTGGTAACGGTATCAACGGCAAATCAGACAGTGACGGCGCAGCCTCGCATTATTAGCAGCGTCATTAATAGCTCGGAGCTTGTGATAGGAGCGCCGGCGACTGGAGGAGTCGCAGTGGAGAAGCTGAAGTCTGCGGGAGTCCAGGTGCAGGCTGTGCAGGTGCCGATGACAGTGGCAGTCCAACAGAACCTGGCGAACCCCAAAACTGTCCAGAACGTCCAATCAGAGGCTGTGGACGCTGAGGTGGTAATCAAACTGGAAACACCTGATGGGACGATAAAGGCGGAAGAGCCCGAGTGTTGAAATGCACACGTTTACCGTCACCCACCTTCTCCCTCCCTGCCAGAGAGGGTTTGTACAGTCTGAGGTCCTTTTTACTCTTGTTATAACCAGCAGTAAGTCTGTGAGACTTTAAAGACTCCTGGCGACCTGTTTTAAGTCCTCAACCTGTCTTCACTTCGTCCCAGTTGCTGCCTCGGACTTAAACTGTACTAAGCCCGCCTCCTCCACAACCACACTGAAACCTCTCAGAGTTGTGTCCGGAGCCCAAACTGCACCCTGCAACAAAGGAACACACACAAACTTTAGAGGGAGTTGTTGGGAAAGGTAAAGGGACCAACCTTGATCACTACAATTTATGCCTTCTGAATGGATTGCTACCACTGACTCAAATTGGAAATAAAACCTTTAAAATATTTTTCCTAAAAACAACTAAAACACTACAAAATGAGGCAAACAATTAAAACCAACCAAAATGTGAACTATCAGATTAAAAAACAAAATGAAGTGGAGAGGAGGTTTAATGAAGCTTTTGTAGACGATATGTTTCCAATTTTGCCTCTTTGGATATTAAAACCAGCAACTTATTAATTTTTTTAAATTTTATTACTTATATCACTGTGCAGATCAAGTGTGGGTGGTGTAGAGAGAGAGAGAGGAGCTGAAAAAAGCTCTTAACAAGGAGCAATATCAGACAGAAATTGGTTGTGTATGTACATATTTATATATATATCTCAACTATACAGTTTACGGAGCTAAAGTTAACAGAACAGCCTTAGATTTTAATTTTAATTTTCTTTTTCATATATTGTCTGAACAGTAAGCTGAAATTTGTTTTGTGTTTTGATACCTTGTACCAAGCACAGTATTATTGAAACTAGGGGATCTAATATTTGTTTTGCCACTAGTTCTGTCTCTATCAGGCTGTTAATGCTCACATAGAGGAAAAAAATAACATGTTGTAGATCAGTGACCAGATTGCTTGCAGTGTGTCTTCCAGAGTCTAGGAAAAATCTCTAGGCTTGAATTTCACATTTATTTGACAAAAAGGTTCTTGACTGTGTCCCAGTTCTTTTTTTTTGTTTCCTCTTCACAAGCCTGCAAAGTCTGGCTGCACGGAAATGCAAAGCATGAGATTTGGAGCTGGTGGATGCTGCCTTGTCTTGGAAAGAAAAGAATCCAAAAAAATAATAAGCAGCGTATGTAAACTCAGAGCTGGCAAATGAAACATTTATTTTAATTTTTGTAAAGAGATGCATTGAAAATCACAAGTTTATGCAAAATAGCTGCGAAAAACATAAAACCACTGTGGATCCAGGTCACTTTACTTCACCCTTCACCAACAGTTTGCCAGAATAGTCTATGCTATTTTGGCCCTACATTTCATTATATTATTTTATTTTTTATCTAAAAAGAGGGGTGGTAGAGAAAAAGCTGTTTGTGTTCAGACTGAACTGTTTGTATATTCAACATTTGAAGTATATTCTATTTTGTTGTACTCTTGTTTCAAAGTGTATTAAAGTAGATTTTACTGAAATATAAGAACATTTGAAACCTGACAGTTGTTTTCATCATGGTTTTTTGGTTTCACACTGAAGCTGATGTGAATGTATGTGTTCGGGATATACTGCATGGGACTTTACTTAATTAGGCTGCTTGCAAATGTGATTTTGTTACTTTACACTTTTTTTCATATCTAATTTTTTCCAGACCTGAACACATTGGCAATTGTTCAAGATAAAATAGGAATATTTGCCTACATTTATTTATAAAACTGGGTATCAGTGACCTAATCAGTGATAAATTTTTTCTATGTATCAGAGCAGTGAATACAGACTGGTTATAGTTATTTTTGCACATTTTGACATCAAGTGAGATATTTTGTTGTCCGATAACTTGACAAAGATAAACCACGTCCTCATTATTCGACAGCAGGCTGATAAAATTCAGCACTGACACAAATGTCAGCGTGACGTTCAGTTATACTGTAGCTGAAAAAGACACTCATGCTGGTGAACACAGATGAGAGCCATAAAAAGGGTGCGTGTTACACTCTTCGCTTTAGTTACTTTTTAGCTTGTGTTGTCTAACCCATCTCTAAAACTTAACAGATATTAGCAAACAAAGTGCAACAACAGAAATGCTGACACATCAGTCAGATCAGATACAGGTCAGGAAAACACAATTGGTAAAGGATTACATTAGTCTTGTCATCACAAGTAATGGACAGGAAGCAAATGAGAAAAACCCAGAATGTTAAACAACAGATGGCAAATGGAAACAGGAACATTAAAGTACCCATATTGTGCAAGTGTGTTCTAAAACTGTATAGTGATGTGAGCACAAGGTCGTAGGATAGTCTCCATTTCTTAAGCCTTTGGTCTCTGTCTCCGGTTGAACAGATGTTTCCATCTGTTTTCATGGACACCTAGAAGTGATTTGGTAATCTTTGTCAGTAATGTGACAAAAAAAAAAATCACTGTGTAACTGAATGTTCAAACAGCAGCACTGCAAAATTCACAGTCCTGACAACTGTGCAGGACTGACATTTACATTGCATTTGGGGGACCGTTTTCTTCTTTAGAACATTTCAAAGTTTTATAGGGACTATTTACCAAATTCAAATAGTTATTTAGAGTAACAAAGACACATGATTTAGTTTCTTCTGGAAAGAGAGGCTGCTGTTGAAAAGTTTAAAAGTAATATTTCAAGCCTATGACCAAAAAAAAAAAAAAAATTCCATTCACCTCCATTGTTTTGAGGTGGAGGCAGATGTCTGATGGTAAGTGAGAAAATATTTGTAATTTGGGTTGATCAGCCCTTTAATTCCTACAACCACCAAGTAATTAGCAAAGAATTGGCTGGGTAGTCCTGAGAGGGATAATGAAATACACAATGCTGGAAAAGTAACAAAAGTCCACAAGTGAACAGCAGAAACACTTTATTCTCAGTCACTCTATGGTACACTGGCAGTGCAAAGCAAAACATTAATTATAGTTACAATTATATCTTTATTTTAGGATTATTATTAACTAATAAAAACAAAAGTTCAAATCCTATTCATTAGTTTCACTGTGCATATTGTGTTTAAGTACAGATACAGGACAGTAACCTGGTGTAGAAAACACCAGCACAGTGTTGAGTTTGGGGAGGTAGGTGCTGCATCACTACAGCGTTTAACTGTGCAACGTCAGCATCATAAATGATCACTTTTCTGCTTCCCACTCAGGTTTCTCGGCCTCCTGTCTTCATTCTCATCCTTTCACTCACATGTGGCGTCTCATCTGCGCAACTGTTTGTGAAGTGAAGCCAACCAGGAGCCCATCTCGACTCGTCGTCCCCTCGTGTCCCGATCCGCCCCCTCCCTCTCACTCTTTCTCCTTAAAACTGAAGTCACATACCAGAGAGAGATGGTCAGACGGATAGCTAAAGGACGGAAGCCTGTTTGGTCCAATCTGTTCCTCAGTGGGCATGTCCAAAACTGCGTCCACTCTCAGCATGTCCTGACTGTACCAGATGTAGTCCAGAGTGGTACAACATTCCCCTGTGGGCCGAATCTTCCATGTTGTGTACTCTGGCTCCGTCAGACCATCTTGGCTGAGTTTCTTATAAGCCGAGTCCAAACTGAGAGGGGATGTGATAAAGCGTCGGTACACCTCCTCAGTTGGGATTGCGTTGAAATCGCCACATATGAGCAGAGGAATGTCAGAGCTGGGGTCCACCGTGGGGTCGCCGGCATGTTTCTGGACCAGATTCTGGAGGTGTCGCAGGAGGTCGGAGCCCTGAGCACTGCGGAGCCACTCCCAGCCGGAGCGGGCTTTCAGGTGGGTCACGGCCACGCACACGCATCTCGCTGTGCTCCGACAACGCAGCATCACCACTACGGCAACCTGTGGCCAGAGGGCAGTGTTTTAGAGGTATCTTGTCTTTCGTAGCTTGTTTTGATGAGAGAAAGTGGACTTTTACCCACCTGATTGGTTGGAATCCTCATGGCAGACAGCCGTATGTTCATGTGATCCAGGAGCTCGAATCGCGACTGATCGAAGAACAAGGCGCAGCCGTCTGGGCCGTTGTTACCCTCCACATCCAAGCAGGGCGACCAGGGTTTGGGGCAGAAGCTGCTGCTGTAACCCAGGCCTGCCAGGACCGGCTGGAAGGTGTCGTAGTAGTGGTCGACTTCCTGCAGACACAGGATATGAGGTCGATGGGTGAGGATCTCCTCTAAGATGAGATACTTCCTGCGGGACCAGCTGAGGGCCTCCAGCGGACACTGGACAAAACTGTCAAGTCCCTCGCCCAAAGCTGAAGGACAAGGAGAAAAAGGGAGATCTGAGTTCAGTGTGCAGCTTCACTTCACATGAGGAGCCAAACAATGCTTCATAGTCAAGTTAGCAGGATGTCTCCTTGCTACCATATTGGAAATGAGAACATGGTTGTGGGTTCCCTTTGAAAGTCACTTGTAACATCATAACTCACTGAGTCACAATTAAAAATACATCCTTCATTTTTTCAGCCTACGGTCCAGTGTGATATAAAAGACATTTACCTTGGGCCAGTACGTTCCACTGCATCACCCTAATGGGGCTGCTGGGGGCACTGTCTCCATCTTTAATGTAAATGAAGTTTCTGTGGAAGCGAGGTGGTCTGTCCCTGAGGGCCTCCTTACACTGACGAAGCAGCTCCACTGGATCAGGAGGACATACGGGGGACCCCCTCTGCTCCTGCAAGACAGACAGGACACTCAACATTTTATTGCAGTTCAGGGGGAGATTTATCCACTGTGCCACTTTTTGAAAACTACACTGTGAACAGAAGAGAAGGAGTCACCTGGCAGAAGTCTGGATCCAGGTTTGTGTCTGCTGGCTGGTGGGGGTCCAGCTGGGAGGGAGGGAGGGGGAGAGGAGAGCTGCTGCTGAGAGCCTGAGTCAGAGCGCTGTACAGCCTGGTGGCTCCTCCACCCATTGGACAAACTGGTGAGGAGGAAAAACACAGTGAGTTGGGTTTGTGAGGAAGGAGAAAATTAAAATATTAAGCACCTCTTTTGTCTAATGTCACATCTGTGGTTCAGTAAATGGAGTTGAGAGATTTTTTAAATTTCACACACCGGTCTGTAAATTAATAGCAGGGAATACCTCTGAATAGCAGTTGGTGCTGTTTTATAAATCCTTACAAATCCCCAGACAGATTATTTACTGTTTGTTGACCTTCAGATCAGATTATTAGATGAGGCAGTGCGCACCTCTCAGACTGTCTCAGATGTCCTGTTATCCTGAGCAGCACCTGTGACAAATACCGTTTTCTTTTTTCCTCAATTCACCAGATGACTAAAGTCTCTCTGCTGCGTGTCTCAGTATGATTGCATGGCTGCAGCTCGGTTTGCCTTTTGTCCTCTCTCAATCTGTCTTTTCACATGTGAACTGAAATGCAACCTAGAAGTGAGACTGACGTTTCCCCATGAGTGTCACAGAGGGTTAACAGTTTTAACACTCACTCACTATGAGCAACCACTTTACACATGGTCATCTCATCCATTGTTAACAGAAAAATATTGATTACAGCAGCACTGAATACCAGGAATAAACTCTCATACTGTTAGATAACCAGCAAGTACTTTCATTAGAGCAGCACTGAAGTGGGGCCACTTTCACTTTGAAATTAAAGGTCCACAGAGGTCGCACCATGAGATGCACTGTGACGTGCTCACGTGCTACACTCACACACACACACACACGAACCATCTGTTCCTCTAGTTTATGCCTACATGAGTGTTTAGCATGGTGGCTGTTTGTGGGAACTTTGAACTGCAGCAGGTCAAACAAAAGTCAGTCAAATGGACTAGTTGTTTTGCCGAGAGACATCAGGCTTATTCAATTCTAAACAGCAGTAAATAAATAATAATATTAATAATATGTAAACTACTTAAATGAAATGTAATAAACAGTATTTAATTTTCAACTGCTCTTATTTGCAGCAAAAACACTACATAACATCCAAAGATTTGTTTTATCTAGATAAAATTCATGCTTTGATTTTCTTAAAGCAGACACATCTCAGCCAATTAAATTCCATCTTTTACTCATGATTACTCTCCACATAGAATAGCCACTTTTAAAAAGGACTGAGTAATGCAATGACTTATTTAAATCTGAAAAAAAAAGGTTATACATGTTCATATTCACAGAACTGAGACTGATCTCAGCTCTGTCATGCAAATCCTGGTGACTAACTAATCCTTGGCTCTTCTATACCAGAGCTATATGACTATAAAAGGAGAGATCAAAAACTGTTTGACCAAGGATGTTTAGGATTCATCCAGTTCTGTGTTTGAGAGAGATAACAGGACTTAGTTGTGAACAGCTACCTCGCCTTTCCACATATCAAACAAACCCTGGTGCATTCAGATGGACATAAACCGACCTCTTTACTCTCTTAGACATTGTTGTTAATAATAATGTTTATCCATACACATGCCAGCGCACTCACCACTCTGCAGCACTATCAGAAAAACACACCCTGGCTGTCATCTGGACACCTTTTACCCCTAATTTGATTTTGCATGCTTAAAATGACACCAGTCATGTAATAACAATACATATTGTACATCAAAACAGGACCTCATCTGCAATGGAATGAAGAATAGTTGCCTCTTACCCATAGTCTCCATCACTGTCCACAGCTATATCCACTCTTGGCTTCAATAAAATGTCCTCAATGCCTCTTTTTAATACTACCTTCACCCTGACAGATAGTCTGTGTTACTGTTGGCTGGTTAAAGCTTCCTGGCTGAGCTGAAAGTATTTTCACTGCAACAGGAGATACTGATGTGTGTTCTCTGTGTGTGAATGGAGAAATCTGACTTCTCACTGCTCACTGCTGCCTATAAAACCTCAGGGGCAGAGAGAGAGAGAGAGAGAGAGAGAGAGAGAGCGAGAGCAAGAGCGAGAGAGAGATTAGGAAGTATAGACGTCATCCGTCCATATGGAGTATTACAGGTCATGTGTTGGTGAAGAAGAGAGGGATACGCTCCACAATCCAAACCTCTGCTCTCTCACAGTAACACACACACATGCAATCTGAGTGTGTGGCAGATATTGCAGATAGATTTATTATACTGACCCATCTGGTGATTAATAAACCCTTGCTTGAACACAAATAGAGTAAAAACACAAAAACATGAGCAACATGATGGACTCACACTCTCGCAGTCATTCATACAGAAATGTATGTCACATATATTCGTACATACGTCTTCACAAATATGATTGCATGAATGTACGAATAGGCTAAGCTTGTGTGTGTGTGTCTCTGTGCCAATGTCTTGCAAAGAACTTCCTCTGTCTGCATGGTGTAACTGCACCCTGCTCGCTCTGATTACAGGTTATCGTTACTCGTGTTGCATCAGTGCTGTCTGTTAGTTTCCAAATAGCACAGTGTACTTTTCCAAACTTACAGATTAAGATAATGATTTGGGGGTGGTATCAAAGTTATGTACTGAGACTGTGTAACCAGTTCCCTACCTGTTTTTTTTTTTTTTTTTTTTGGGGGGTGCATTCTGGTGCCAAGATGATAAATCCGGTGAACTTTAATGATTCCTGACTTTTAGCATCCTGAGGCTTGTTGCATGTCTACAGGTTGTGAATGGTTGAAAGAAAGAGGATTTTTTTAAAGATTTGTGGCATTTTAATTTTTTCCCCCCTCATGAATCAACTTGTACCCTCATGAGGAAGTCCTAAACCTCAGGTTGAGGACCAATGTTTTAAGGCATCACAAGGCAATAGAAAAAAAAAACTGGTATGAAGTGTTATGTGAAGTACAGTCTGCCCTCACTGATTCATCACAGGTTTTTGACTTCAAACTCTTTTCTTCTTAATGGCAGTCATAATAGTAACGGACCAGTTATGCTTGATGTGACCCTTTTGTACATCAATAGAAGGATAATAAAAACCTGTATTTGGTTTTCCTGTAACAAAAAACACAGGACAAATTAGCAACTAACATGGACCCTTATACAAGTCTGTTAAATTAAAATTTGGATGTGGCAGTAAACAGTGTTTGTAGTTTCTTCAGCATGTTGCAGAAAGATCTGTGAATCATCCACCTGTTCCTCTATAAATATAAACAAGACAAATTCCTTAACCTGGGTGATCAAAACCTTTCGGAGGTTTCACAAGCAGAGCCATGTTGTTCCTCTCTATCTGGATTCCTTAATCCACCTCATTAGAGTCAAGGAGTGAATGTTTTCATTTTCCACTATATTTCTCTGACGTCAGTGTGGTAGTGCACAGACAACAGCGCCGCGATAGAGAACTGTAAGTTCTGTTCTTTTGCGTATGATGACTCATGTCTTGTGTACTCAAAATGTGCACAGTTTCTACACATTTTCCTATGGTCAAATAAAAAACATGATTTTTACAGTGTGGATGTCATTTGTTGGCAGAACGCAGCAGATAGAAAAAAAATAATCTAATGCAAGAACCAGAAGTAGCTGACATCCAAACACGCTGACTGAGCTTTTGCTGATAATGTATGTTTTCTATGTGTTCGTTTAAGCTGCTCTGAGGGCAGTGTCACTCGTATCCTGTGGATAACCTCTCATGCACCCAGGTAGAATATTTTACTGTAGACTGTAGTGGAGTGATGAGGTGCATGTGATGAGTGTGTGTGTGCATGTGTATGTGTCTTTGTGTGTGTGTGCGCCCGTGCCCACAACCGAGTATATGTGTGAAAGACTGAGTGAGTTGTGTCACTGTATCCGGCATATTGACATTTCAACATTGAAGGGCAGCTGCCTCATTACATTACAATGCGTGGGTGTGTTTTTATGTGTGCGCGCGTGTGTGTATATGTGTGTGTATGTGTATGTGTGTGTGTGGTGTCTTACGCAGCAGCTGAAAGACTTTCATCATGTTGGTTGTCTACTTGTGATCCCTATGAACGCACCACTACTGTGTATAACAGAAATCAAACCTTTTGAATCAGGTGACAGATGCTGCTCAGACATTTCTGTCTGGACCAACCTAAGGAATCAAAATTGTCATCCCTAGTACCACACTAAAAGCATGGGTAGTAAAACATTAATATTTCGATAAATACGTTTTGTGTATGTTTAAATATGATAAACTATTGTTCAAAACTGGGGCAGAGATCATAACCAGAGTCATACTGTATATCAACAGTGTAGCTCGACACCAATTAGCAAAGAACCCTTATTTAAAAAAAACAAAACAAAACACAATTTTCTAAATGATTCCATCTCATTTGTATACATCTTGCACTAACACATGCAGTAGTATGTGTAAGGGTATCTTTTTGATATCTTGTGGATCAGAGAGTGAACATCATGTTAGTTATATCTAGTTTGTGGTGTTAGATTGCTCCTTACTCTCTGACCTTTAGACAGGCTACCTCATCCCCTGCAAAGCCATCTGAACACACTCCACAGCGTAAAGGGGACACTCGGTCCATATTAGTTGTGGAAGTAAAGATGGTTGCTTGCCTTGTTTGATGACAGACAGACACGTGACCCACAACTACCCAATTTCACCATACATTTTGATTTTTATTACACTGACATTATTCACCTTCAAAAAGCCCTTATTGCAAAATATTACTTCCAGTTCACTTGACTTTATTTTAGCCTGTGAGAAAAGTGGGATTTGTTTATAAGGAGAACTTGTTTAAATAACATGTTTAAATAATGTGTTTAAATAAGAGCAGTATACCTTAGCTTAAATCCAATCTGTGTTCCAAATGTCCCAAATGTGAACAAAGGCTTTGTGCCACCTCAAAAAAAAAAAAGAAAATCACACAGGATAGGAAACTTTTATCACTCTGCATCTGATATCATTACATATCCACTTAGTGCCCTATTTACAGCCACCAAGAGCATCAGTGGTTTGCAGGTTATCATAAGAATGTTCTCAATAAGAATGTAATTTAATGAATTTGGATTGTCTGGCCTTGAGAAGAGAGTGCTGAAAATACTGTCTGATCTGATTACAACATGTTCTCAAAGTTCTTCTCTTATGAAAGCAAAGTTATTGAAATCTCATTATCAAATGTTGGGGTATAAGATTCTTTAGTTGTTGTTTTTATGAAACATGAAGGCAACCTATGCACAGTGTAACTCTAATGGGTGAGGTAACCTTTCAGAGACCTGGACATTTTGTGTCTTTGTCTGCAACATATAAAACATTACAATAAGTCACGAGGGTTGGATTTTTTTTCAACATAACAGCAGCAAGTGTCTTTCAACTGAACACAACATGGCTGAATCAGTTTTCATCTGACAACAGTGAAATTTATTTGTTTTTAGCATCAACCATTTGCAGACATAAATACTGATAAGAGAGCGGAGCTATTGGCAGATACAGAATGAGACTTGAGATCACTCAACAGTTTTAAATATATGCTACAAAACACATAAAGGAGTTCAGAGCAAAGTTAACTTCATGCTTTTCTGATGTCTTACCTTCTTTGCTCGAATATACTGATGATTTCCCTTTAGCTCCAATTGTAGCCTTTCTTCCCAGCTGTCTCTCTTTGCCTCTATGAGGTCCTAGAAGCGTGGGAGACAGAAGCAGGGAATGTGCGTCTGAGCGTGTGTCTGCATGTTTGTCTCCAGAGGAAAGTGGGTGGTTGTTTGACCCTCTATCTGCAGGGGAAGGTCACAGCGGAGAGAAACCTGGCCCCTTCTGCCATCTGCTGGCAGAAGCAACACAGGAAATAAGTGATTCATCACCAAATTTCATGTAGCAAATCTGAGAAGAAAAAAAGATTTTAGTGTTTTGGGTTTTTTTCTTGTTATTTTATCCAAAGTTTTACATATTCTTTTAGCATGATTACAACTAATGTAATACTTAAATAAAAACAAAAGGCAGGAGAAAGCAAATAAATAAGTGAGTTGATAATTATGGCACTGGAGATATGCTAACTAAACTCAACTAAATATACAGTATATAAACAGATTTAAAGGAATAGGAATATATTTACCTTTCCCTAATGGAACCTCACAATAACCATGGTGTTGGTGAGTGACACCCTTTTAATTTCTTATACACACTCCAAAATATCCTTATTAAAAGCAATCGGTCCCAAAGAGATAATTTTGTTGTTACTTTGTTTTTTAATGACAGCAAAGAAAACATTTGACAGTTTGGTTTTATTTCAATCACAAGTAGATAAAGAGAAATTTACAAAGAAGTAGTTTAAAAAATGGCACAAAACAAATACTGTGGTACATTTGCTACTGCACTTCTTGTGTCTTATGTTCAATAACCTCTGTATGTGCCCAAACACTGTATATGAGAAATATAGCCACAAAGAAAAATACTATATAAGTGACCTGTTAAAAGACGAGTCATAGTGGCACCAGTAACGTAACACTTTCCCAATGTTTTTGATTCAGCCAATGCAGACAAAGTGAACATTTAACAGTGACAGTGGTTAACAGGAGGGTATGTCAAGAGAGAGAACCAACGCACAATCTGTTTGAGGCCTCCATTCAGATTGTGACTATCTGGTCTAAATGTATCTCCTTATGCTAAGCCTTATTGTAGCAAAGCTTATATATAGTTTTTGCTATTTAACTTAATAACTCCATTCTGCCCCAAACCTTGATTTACAGTCTTCAAAACTTTGTGACAAAATTACTCAACTGAGCACATGCTAAATTAATTGGTAAATAATCAAATAGGCCATTTTCACCGAAGATATTTCTACTTATTTGAAGCAGACAAAGCAAAGGTGTTACTAAGATCATTAACAATGTCTCTGGTCTCTTCAGGTGTCCCAGTAAGTCATCAAGTCACCATTTTAGATATTTTTATGTGTATGAGCCTGTGTTAAAATTAAACTTAAAAGACATGTCTTCATATGAGCTTCCTGTTGCTTGCTTTGAGCTTTATTATGTTTTTTTGAGTGACTTGTGACTGTTTGTGACATAGAATTAGAGTCAGTTATCAACTCAACTATGCTGGTCTATAGTTGTCTTATCTCCCAGCCTTTTGCTGAAATCTAACATTTGGTGGTGTAGAAGTGTGTTGACATTTCTTAACTGCTGTCCTCTAGTCTTCAGATTGTTCAACAGAGCACTCATAGACATCAACAGGACACCATCACTGCTCTGACAGTCCTCAGTAACCAATAAATCCTCTCTCCATGCTTCCTGTAAACTCTCAAACAAGGCCTTTATGTCCTGTTTGAACTGGTGGATATCCTGCCAGTATCTCTCTTTGTTCCTCCTGGCTCTGCTAACATCCTCTGTCATCTGTTGGATACAGAGATGCAGCCGGCTGTTCTCCATGCTGACCTGCTCAAGTTTCACACTATTCTCATAGATGCTCATTTCTAAAACTCTCAGCTCTGAGGCCTGTTTGTTGAGCACGTCCATGTAATTTGCTCGCATTTCCTGCAGCTCAGCCTTCCTATCCTCCTTGGCCTGAAGCAGAGAGCTGGTTTTCTCCTTCAACCCCTGAATCGACAGTTCCAGCTCAGTACTCCTCCGCCTCAACTCGGAGGTGAGTGTTTTCAGTCTCTCGTGCCTGCTTTGCTCCTCATTCCATTTGGCCTCGACCGCCTTCAGCATCTCCTCTTTCTCCATCACCTCCCTCTGCTTCTCCTGAACACTCTTTGTGATGCTCTCAGTCTCTGCAGTGCACTGCTGTATTTCTTGATGGTGCTTGATCTCTATTTGTGTGTACTCAACCTCACACTGGGTCACATGTCTCATTAGCAAGTCGGCATCTGCACTCTTGGGCTGATGCTGCTGGAGTGTGGCCTCCTCTTGTCGCAGCTCCTCGTATCTCCTTCTGGTGTTGCTAATGTCAGAGGTCATTTTTGAGACAAGTTTCCCCTGCTTCCTCTTCGCCTCCTCGAGGAGTCTCCTTAGCCTGCTCTTCTCCTCCTCAAGATGGCTGATGTTCTTCTTCTCTGCATCCACGTTTTCATACAGCTCCTCCTGATTCCTCTCAAACACACGCTTGTTGATCACGTCAGCCTCCAGGAGTTCTCTTATCTGCTTTTCCATCTCTCTGATCTCCTTTCTGTGTTTGACTATGGCAGCGATGCGTTCTTCCAGCTGCAGCTTGGACTGTTCCAGCTGCTGTGAGACGTGATAGTGCTCTGTCCTTACTTCATTCTCTTCATTGTACTGCTGTTTGACTATCTCATAGTGTTGACCCAGGTGGTCTTGAAGGAGCAACCTTGTTGCTTGACTCTCCTCTATTTTACCCTCCAATGTGGCAATTTCCTCCTTAAGATGCTGATTGGCAAGGCTGAATGCTTCACCTAAATCACATAATTCCTTCTTCAGCGTTTCTCTTTGTTTCCTCAGTTCTTGATGCTTTTGGCGCTCCCCTTCCAGCTGTTTATCATATTGGCACTGAGATGCTGTCAGTCTTCGTAAATCGCTCTCCAGCTTGGCCATGTTAGTTGTGAGCTCTCCCAGATGCTCGTGGGCTTCTTGTTTCTTGCCATTAACTCTGTCTAGCTCTCTTCTGCTCCTCCTGATTGCTTTCTTCTGCTGCTTAATTTTCTCATCTGCCTGATCCACTCCTCTGGACAGGTCGTCTTTTTTCACTGTGCAAGCCTCTCTCTCCAGCATCATATTTTGCTCCAGTGTTCTTCTGTCCTGTTCAACGGTGGCGATGCAGGACTTCAGCTCCTCTATCTGCTCCCATGTTTGATCCAGCTGCATTTGCAAGCCATATTTTTTGCTGATTTGATCATTGAGAACAGCGATGATCTCCTCATGCTCAGCCTTCACTTGATCTCGCTGAGGGTACAGTGCTTCGTTCTGACTCAAGAGGGCTTCCTGCCTCTTCACAGTGGCTTCCCGTAGCTGAGAGACTGTGTTTAGGTTTTTTTGCAGCAGCTCTGTCTCCTCAGCATTAGCTGCCCTGGCTGCTGCTACGTCGGCAACGATTTCCTGGCTCATTCGCTCACGTATATTGTTAATTTGGTGCCTTAGCTTACTGTTCTCTATGGTTTCCACTTCTAGATGTTCATGGGCAGCCCGCCGTGCCGACTCTAGATCAGTAATAGCACCGGTCATCTCTGCCAGATGGAGGCTGGCTTCAGTTGCGAATGGTACTCTCTCCTCCCTCAGACAGATGTCCAGTTCCTTTAAATGCTCGAGAGCTAGCGCAACAGCTGGGATATCGGGGACCGAGCAAGAAGCCATGTTTTAATCCAGGTTCCCCCTGTTTCGGGTCTCCGCCTGTCTTGAGCTCGGAGGCTCGTCTGCTGTTTTTACGGCTCAGTTTCCTTCTACCGCCGATAACTTGTGAGTGTGGTCGCCATGGCAACATCTGGCCCGGCAGCAGGGCGAAGCCAGCACGCTACGGCGAGTCAGCGCGGCCACACGGTTGACAGCTGCGGCTAACCGCTAGCTAGCCGTGAAACCAAGCGACCGACGCCTCTAACCGCGCGGTTAACCACAGGTAACTAAGCCAAAATGAGTTTGTTTGTTGGGTTTTTTTTTAGACAAACAGACACAACACGGTGACCTCTGTGTTGGAAGTATGAGCGAACAAGTGTCCCCACGAGAGAGGCACTCGCATCTAATTTCCTGAAAGAAACGAGGTATAAAGTGCTGAGCGCTCGACGACGCGGTTTGGCTCTTACCTGAAAAGCGTGGTAATTCCCGAACAGACGTTTAGGACCAGCCTCGGTGTGTGTGTGTCTGTGTGTGTCTGTGTGCGTGTCTGTGCGTGTCTGTGTGTGTGTGAGCTGGACACACAGGTTAGAAGTGCCTGGTGTCACAGCCGCTGCCAAACCGTGTGCGACAGGAAGTGAGTACACGAGCCCCGGTGTTGCCAGATTTGAAGGATTCACGACGGTCGGCGGGTCGCCTCGAGGAAAGTTGAATGGTTTATAAAATGCTTCAGACCCGAATGAAAGCCTCAGTAAGTACTATGGCAGGAGTACAATAATACAAACATGCAGACAGAGTGATGGTCGGACTGGTGTTAGGACCCTTTGGATTTCTCTCTCTAGGTGGGAAATGGAAAACAAACAATTAAAGACATGAGCCCCGAGAAACGGGGATGAGCATTTTTCACTGTTTAACACTGAACAATTAATCGAGAAAATACACAACATGTACGGACAGTGTCACCTAAAACAAAAAAAATATTTTAAAACTAGATTTTGAAGTCCTCATCAATATTGTTTACATTATTTGGTTCATATTCCCAAACAAATGTGCAGTTTATTAAATTACGACAATATAATTTTGTCTGTCTGATGGGCATTTTCTCACCTGACACAATGAGACACATTTCTTTAATGCCTGTTTTATGTTACTGTTAAACCCCTTTAATAGCTGTCATTTGCCACTATATTGAACCGGCCAATGACATGGTTAGAAGAAATGTTGCTGGTAAGGATCTGCTCAAAACTTGAGAAAACGCGCAGAATTTACATACCTGATAACTGATAACTTTGCTATTTAGACCAGCATGATTTGAAAAATCTTCGAAGTACTCACGTACTCATATTAGGAAAATAAAATAATTAGAAACTAAGGCGGTATATAGTAATGTTTGGGTTGAAGTTTGAGCAGGTTTATAACAAACAAGACCTGGCAACCTTTATCCGTCGCGGTGTGTTGTCGTTGGTCCACAAATAACAGCGTAGAAAGTATAGAAACAGAGCAGATAGAAGCTTCATCACTATCACACGGGTTGTCTCTCTATCTGGTTGTATGAAAGGCTCGGAAAAGGTTTGGACGTATTTCTCACAGTTTCCCACAAAGAAAGTTCTCATCATCATTATCAACGTGTTAACGTGGCATACATTTAAAAGGCTCCCTTTTCCAGATGACTGGTGTAATTTTCCACGGGGTGTCCTTTCTATCCACCACACGTCTCACAGCAGTGCCGCAGCAAGCGCCAGTCTGCAGAGAAGGGGCCACAGAAACATGGATCTTATTAGTAAACCAAGGAGCAAGTCTATCGTGTGGCTGTATTTTGGCTTGAAAGCAGATGAGAGGGGACAACCTTTGAACTCTGGCGAGGCCGTGTGTCGTTTATGCCGAAAAATAGTGCTTGCAAAAGGTGGAAATACCACGAATTTAAGAAGTCACCTGAGACGTCGACATCGTGCAGATTTTTTCGAGACCACTTCCTCCACGACCTCTGGAGCTTTATTTGAGGCGCCAGGTGATTTCACTGCACTAATGGTTTTATAGTGTGCATCAAATTTGAGTCTTGAAGCATTGACAGCCATTGCAATAACTACATGCATCAACCCCCTTTTGACTGCAAGAATACACTTGAGTGGGGCTCTACTGTGGGTTTCATAAAGTTGCAAAGTTGCATATCAGTGGGCAGTTTAAGGAGGAAAAATAGAGCCCCTGACCCTAATGCTCTCTTCATGCACAGTCTTTGCTCATTTATATCAGTTTAGATCTCAAACCACGCGATACACTATAAGTTATTCTACTTAGCATAATATTTAATGTTGCAACACACAACGATGTGTGCATTCAACGTTTCACATCTATGAATGGAACATTTAATTCCGACCATGCACTGTATCAGACAGAGTATATTATCAAGATAGCTCGTTTTTCATAGGTTTCTCAGTAAAACGGTGCAGTTCTTTGGATCCGAAGTCAAGTTCTTTTAAATATAATCTAATTTCAATGTCACGTTTAGGTCGACGGGTAAATTATACACTATTCAGCGCAGAGCGCTTATTTTCGAAAAGAAAAAAAAAAATTCACAACGCAAACATCTGTAATGCTCGCGGACATGCGCGAGGAGGCTGCGACCCCGGCGCCGGGGTCTGCTTTACGACAGTCTCATGCCCTGCTGTTGCCATGGTATCATCTAAACAGTCATTCAGGCAGTCTGTTGAAAGGAACTGACGGTAACATTTGGGAATATTTTCGTATCAAAATGTCATTCGTACACGGGATTTACTGCTATTGTCCTACTAGCATGACATGTCGTAAATAACAGTTGTGCGGTTCGTGCAACGATTGGTCGGTGTAAGCCGCCATCTTTAGCCTTTTAAGACTCTTTTCTAGACAGACTGACCCTTCTGTTCAATACAAGGTGATAATGACTGTGGTATAATCGCTGTATAGCACCCGAGCCTGACCACGGTTCGGTATCCATCCGCTGTGTTTACATGGCCAAATCTCTATGTCTTAACACCTGCTGCACTCGCTGCATTGCATATTAATTAGTGAGCAGCTACTCTATCACCTGATGGAGCTAACAGCTAACGTTATGAACACAGACCAGAAGGATTCTCATGACAATCCGGATTTGTTTGGTTCTGATGTGAGAACTAAAGAGGAGATGGTTCTGAAAGAGGAGAATGAGTCACAAGAAGAGGAAGAGTGTGAGGTAAATGCCGCTGACATTTTTAGACATGCATTGGTGTCAGACCTGGAGCTGGATGAACTTGAAGACAGCCGTACTGAGATAAGTAAGGTTACAAAGAAGCAGACGACCTGGGCTGTGAACTGCTTCACTGGCTGGTTAGAGTCTCAGGGACACTCCCAGGTGGACCTGAGCACGGTGGAGAAGACGGAGCTGAACGGGCTGCTGAGACACTTCTATGGATCTGTGAGAAACGGCAAAGGGGAGCTGTATGGGATTGCCAGTTACATCGCACTGCGTGCTGGGCTCAACCGCTACTTCCGAGAGCCTCCTCTTGGCCGCCCTCTGTGCTTAATGAGGGATGCCGAGTTCACCTCGGCCAACAAGGTGTTCTTGGGAGTGCTCAAGAAAATAAGGAAGTCCGGCCAGGACCTAAAATCACACCATCGGGCTCTGACGCCTGAAGACATCCGTATCCTAAAACACTCACGTGCAATGGACACCAGCGTGCCGAGGGGACTCCTGAACAAAGTATGGTTCGATATACAGGTGCACTTCGGCCGCAGGGGGAAGCAGGCCAACAGGAACCTGAAGCCAGATTCATTTGTAATCAGAAAAGATGAGAGAGGACTGAGATACTGCACCTTAATTTTTAGCGATGAGACAAAAATGTGTAATGAGAAGGACCGATGCTCTATGTTTGAGAAGCCGGACAGTAAACTCTGTCCCATCACTTCTCTGTTAAAGTACTTAAGCAAACTGCCATGCAATGCAACTGCCCTTTACCTGCAGCCTAAGAGGGAGCCATCAGATGATACGTGGTACAGTCACGTGCCCCTAGGTGTCAATTATCTGGGCTCAATGTTAGCTCGCATGTGTAAAGAAGCAGGAACATCGATGATCTACACCAATCACTGCATCAGAAGCACACCCTTTCACCAACTGTGTGACACAGAACTGGAGGGGAGAGAGATTATTACTGTCAGTGTGCACAGGTAGGACAAGTGTATTCACCTGTTGCCATCTTAATTTTTATCTTCCCCCTTTCACCTGATCAAACTATGTAAATACTATATTTCTTACAGGTCTGACAGCTCCCTCCAAAGTCACCAGACACTCTCTCTCAGGAGCAGGAAGCAGTGGAGCAAGATCTTGCCAGAGAACGATTCATCTTGCCCCACAGGTCTGCCACCAGAAATGCTGGCAACCCCTAACAGAAGTTCACTCAAGCACACACATTCTACACCACAGCTGCAATGGATTCATTATTGTAGTTTTCACAATCTGAGTGAAATATTAGGATAAATGTCTAGAGAATGCAGAATGAACATCGTGATGCAGGATATGAGATGCTAAAGAAACATATACTTTTTCTTGGTGGGGTAATTAAATAAAAATAACCGAAACAAACCCAAAGCTTCTGTCTTTGCTACAACAAACTAATGTCTAAAAAGTTGTGTATTTACAATAATGTAAAATACGGTAAGGGTCAAAAGTTTCAGAACACCTCCATTTTTCCATCTGTTATTGAAATTTACAAAATTGAGTGTCTCCATTTTTTAAAAATTAAAGCATAGAACAAATAAACAATTGGAGATTTTAAAAAGAAGGAATCCTGGAATCTACTTGTTTATCTAAATTTTATTTAAGGTTTCGTCTGATTCAGCAGCCGAACACGCTTGTCACGTTCCTTCTACAATGGGAACCAAACATTGTTCGGAAAGGTTCTCCCAACACCGTTGCAGACGTTCCCACCAATGTGTTGCACTTGGAGGTTGTTTTGCTTTCACCCTCTGTCCAGTCCATCCCGAACCAGCTCCATGGGGTTCAGGGCTGGAGACCGTGCTGCTCCTCCGTCATGTGAAGCCACTGTCTAGTTCTTTTCCTCTGATGTTTTAACTCCTTATCTGGCTGTAGAATGACTCCCTGACCAACCAGTCTGTCTTCCTCTGTTACTTGCCTTTTTCTCTCTGTTCTGAGAGCATTATACAGCACTACTTCCTGCAGTTCACTATTGTCCTAATGCTTCAGAGGGTGTGGTAGCTCTGAGTTTTCCAACACTACAGTTTCTGCTGACCCGTTTTTTTTTTTTCTTTTACCTCAGGCAATTAACTGCTTACCTTTGTTCCATTTAAGGTTATTCAATGGACTTGAACTGCTGAAATTTGAATAAAACCTGGATAAAATGGCAGTGAAACTAAAGATTTGACTTTTTCTTTATTCTATTTCTTTTTTTTCCTTCTTTTTTTTTACCTAAAACCACAAAAGAAAAAGTAAACATGACAGTGGACCGTCAGTAACAATATCCCATCTTAGTTCCATATTTGACTCATTATTTTTATATTTTCTAGGTTTGGATTTCAACCATGAAGACTTCTTCGAGGATCTTCCGTTTCTTCAGAATGCTTCGCATCAGAACTATGTCCCAGATGCAGTGTTGCCACCTGGGGAGCCATGGCTCCATAGCGGCCCCTCCCGAGCAGTGCTTTCCCTGCCTTCTTGCCTGTACCTCTGCAGGGACCTAGGGTCCGGGATCTCCTGTCCTTCTGGTGAGGAGCAAATGGGAGAGATGCAGGTGTATGCCAAGTGTCACCTCCAGCAAGGTGTCATGTTTGGGCCCTTTGTAGGAGAAGTTAGCAGGGGACAAATGCCAGCCAACCTCAAATATGCCTGGGCTGTAAGTAGACTGGTTTGTGTTGACATAAAGAAAAAGTTTAAATCAAGTTACTGCAAAAACAGTGTTGTTTTGTGCTACAATTACATTTAAAATCCTCTTAAAATCCATGATTTAATCCATGATTTGTGTTGATAAATTCCAGATAATTCTGTATAGAATTGTTCATAAGTATAGTTGATATACACATCGCTCCCATCTCCAGATTAGGGATGATGCTGCTTTTGTCTACATTGATGCTTCTGATGAAAACAAATCCAACTGGATGAGGTGGGTAGATAGTTCCGATTAAAGTAATGTTTCTCCTCCAAACTAGTTTCCCTTTTTCCTCATCACTTAATGTGTTTTTTACAATACTGTTTGACATACAGTTTTAATACAGAATTTTTTCAGAGAAATTGCTCCTACTCTGTTAATCACAGTGACATTTTGTATGTATTTGCTCTACGTTATAGGTATGTAACATGTTCGAGCAGTGAGGAGGAGCACAATCTGGTTGTCCTCCAGTTTTACCGTCACATCTACTACAGGGTTTCCCAACCCATCACAGACGGAGCAGAGCTCAGGGTCTGGATTGGCAAGGACTATGCCTCCCTGCTGGGCCTGGGGATGGGTGAGTTGTGTCATGGGTTACTGTCACGTGATAGATACAGACAAGCCAAACCATATTGATTTTTCACTTTCACATAATTTTTTCAACCAACAGTAGACTTAAATTTTATTGTAACTGTGCTCAAGGTCCTAAGTCTGAAAAATAAGCTTGCTAAATATCTTGCCAGTATCCTGCGCATTTGTTTTTGTTGGGACAACACAGGCGACAATGTGAAATGTGAAGTTGGAGACAAGGAGACAGCTCTGCGACTCCTGCAGGACATCCAATTGGTCACCCTCCCGGAGCCCAGCAGCACTTCCCTTTGGTCAGATCACAGCCAATCACAGAGCCCCATGCCTGTCATTAGTGACGTGACGACAGTGTCAAACGCGGACACAGGTAATGATCCAAGTGGGAATTCTGGCTCTGCCTTCACCTCCACTTCCGTGATCTCCTTCCCGTCCCCTTGCTCTCATCCAGTGGAAAAGTACGATTTTATGCCCGGAACTGAGAAACTGCTGAGTAACCCAAACGCCACACAGAGCAGCCCGTGGTATTTTTTTGGGTTTGAGCCGGACCCAACTGGTCGTCCTCTGGACCGTAGCACTGTGGTGTGTAAGCTGTGTGGGGAGCATGTGGGCTGTGCTGGAGGAGCAGTGGACCTCCAAAACCATCTGACCAACAAGCATCACATCAGGGCCCGTGACAGTAACAAGGATCGGAGCCTTCTGATCATAGGTAACAATTATTGTCTACTGCCTGTTGGCAAAGCAAGGTTAAAGGAAAGTCCTGGTTTATTACAAATTGAAGCTTATTCTCATATATTTTACTGTCATTTATTAAAACATTTACTCACAGTAATAATTGCTGAGATTTGGGAACACAGTACCATTGTGGACAGACAGAGAAGTTGTAAACAAACTAAGAGCTTAGCCAAATCATCTACCCCTTTATTTGGAGTGGGCCCAAGCAAAATGTTATAATCTTCAGTACTCTTGAAAACTGTCCTAACAACTAGGGTGAGTACTCTGGGTCAAATTTAAACCAGTAAGGAAGCAAATTTTGGGTTTGGGTAATAACACTACTGTTCATTATCTTCTTTCGTTAACCCAGACCCTGCCTTAGTTGTCTGACTGCTCATGATTTTAACTGGTCAGACTTCTTTTAAGCAATGTGGGTCCCAATCTCCACAATTTATATTAAAAGCATTACAACCATGCAGTAGTTTTCAAGACAATTCACTAAAAAACACAAATGTCAACCTCATGGTGACATGACAGGAGAAATCAGTCGAAGAAAGCAGTAGGATTTATCCTTCGGGGACCATGAATGTCTGCACAAATTGTCATAGCAATCCATTAAATAGCTTTTAAGATATTTTAGTCTGGAACAAAGGGGTGAACCAACCTGTCAACTGGTGGTCAGTTAACCATCCTGAGGCTCATTTGTTATTGTGAGGAATCTCCTTCTTTCACCTTTTACTGAAAATTTTTTATCTGGTATGGTGGTAAGTACAAAGCTTGAAGATATGTAATTATTCTGAACCCTAATGCAGTACAATCAAAATATTTAATAAAATGTTCAGGATTAGTAAACAAAAGAAAATAAAAAACAAAATTTGAAAAATTGTGAAATGATAAAAACAAAAAATGTCCCCAAACACAATTATTGGCACCTTCACTAATGTTTGGTTTCACAACCTTTGGTAACAGTGAAAACCACTACATGTTTCTCGTAGCCTCTAGAAGCTTCTTTCTTCTGTCTGCTGGTAGTTTCTGCTGCTCTTCCATTGCTGTGTGTTCAAGCTCTTTTAAGTTTGCAGGAGTCCTTTTAACAGTTGCATATTTCAGCTCTTTCCAAAGGTATTCAATGGGATTTAGGTCAGGACTCATTGCTGGCTAGTTTAAAATAGTCCAACTTTCCCTTTTCAACCTTTCTTTTATGCTTCTGGATGTTTGCTTTGGGTCGTTGTCCTGCTGAAAGACCCAGGACCTTCAACTCTGGATAACACGTGAACAACAACAATGTGAAAAGAAAAAAACAGAAACAATCAGTCCCCTTTTCATGCAGTAAAACCCTCCTATTTTTGTAAATTCAGGTCATGCGAACACTGAAAAATAACAGTTTGTTTTTTATATTGTTTGAGGAACTAAAATAAGAAAAGATGCCAATAGTTGTGTCAGGCGTACATTTTATGTCTGTATTTTTTTATTTCACTATATAAAGGCATTTGTTTGTTGTAATTTTTATATAAATATTCTGATTATACAAAACTGGTTAATTTGCTTTTATTTATAAAGATATTCTAAATTCTTAACTTAAAATTCAGGGATGCCGGTAGTTTCAACCAGGACTATAGATAGAGCCACTTCACACAAACAGTGTAGTAGGTAACAAACAATGCAGTTAAAGGCTAAATTGTATAAAATACTAAATACACTAAATAATTATAAAAATATTAAATAAATATATGACTAAAAAAAGACTAAAAATAGACCCATAGCTATAATATGCATTCTGTGTGAATAGGCTTTGTAGAAATGTGTTGTGAAACTGTGGAACTGTGTTTATTTGTTAATTTGAATTTTTTTGTGTTTTTTTTTTTAACAGGTCAACAACGCTCTCAGCCCATGGTGGGTAACAGTGGTCTGGTCAGTACACTGCCCCTAGTTTTGTCAGCTCAAGTGACTGATGCCATCACCACTTTTCTCATCATGGATCTCCAGCCCCCAGCTCTGGTAGAAGGAGGAGGCTTCAGGCAGCTGATCCACACGCTCCTGCCCTCCTGCAAGGATCTGCCATCCCCCCGTCAGCTTGAGAGCCTCCTGAAAGAACATCACAACAAAGGCAAAACGAGCCTGGCTCAGCTGCTGAGGAGGGGCACTGGAAGCACAGAAAATGAGGAGACAGACTACACTGCTCCCATCGAGTTTGAGCCCAGGAGACGTGGGCGACCTCCCAGCCATCGGAGGGAAGTTCCTCACTTTGTCACTTTAAGTGTGGATGTTTGGTCCCACAGTTGGCAGGGCAAAGCTGAGAGCTACTTCACCCTCTGGGCACACTACATAGACTCTAATTTTAGCTTTCAGAACTTGGCCCTGGCAACCCAACGACTGACAGAGAGTCAGGTGAAAGACTACACCCCCCGAGCAGTGGGGACCCAAGTGAAAGCGATGGCACAGGAGTGGGGAATATCCCAGCCCAATCTGGTCCTGCTGGGAGGGGAGGGAAGAAATATTATGAGACTGGGGCCACTGAAGTGTGAGAAAGGGAGAGAGGCTGCAGGAAGCTTCCCTCATCCAAATTCAACAACATTTCTCGAGAGGGATGACTCCGTGTCGCCTGAGGAGCCAAGTGGCTCTGAGCACGGCCAGTCCAGTGAGGGACTACCATCTGTCCCATGTTTCTTCAGTGCTGTGCAAGACTGCATTGAGGAAGTGGTGTCACACTCTGTCATCTCCAAGACCCTCTACCAATTACAGGTTACTCTCTCAACCCTGTTCCTGCCATCGGCTCAAAACAGAGGCTTATATCAGCATCATGTCCAGAGTCTGTTGCAGACCCTGACAAAACAAGAACAGGCGGAGCTGAAGTCGTGGGCTCATAGTCGACCCTCATGGAATAAGCTGTACTCTGCACTGAGCACGCTGATCAAGCACAAAAGCCTTGTCTGTGATATAATAAAAGAGATTAAAGGGGAGGGCTTGTCTAAAGAAGATGCTGCATCAGAAACCAGTTCATCTGGCAGCTGCCACGCAAATTCAACCTCCAGCACATCCTCAGCAAACATCACCATGCGTTCTGAATGGAAGGTCCTAGAGGAGCTATGTTTGGTCCTCAAACCTCTGGACGTGGCCTGTCGAACCCTCACCAAGGAGGCTTTCCCCCGCCTGTCTCTCATCAAACCCATTCTCACTGGCCTGCTCTCCCGCCACCTCGTATCCCGGCCAGGAGATTCGTCGTCCGTCCTAAAGGAGGTGAAGAGGATGATCAGACGGAACTTGGCGAGCTCTTACGACAACCCTGATGTCAACAGGGCTCTGTGCTTGGCATGTTCCCTCGACCCCCAGTTCCATGGGCTGAGGTTCATGGAGGAGAAGGTGTGTCAGAAAGTTTATGTGGTGGGACCTGATTAGCGAACAGCTGGGCCCTGGTGTCACTTGAAATTTTTAACCACGTTGGTGAATTTTAATAACTTTGATCCCCTAACTTTTGAACTGGTACTGCTAACAGGCTGCAATTGTAATTTGTCCAGTACTTTGGTCTATGATCATTTACCCACAAAGCTAACATTTTCATTAGCCTAGTCTGTGCTTTATGGCAATTTGTACAAATGTTAACATGCTAACAGGTTAACATGCTAACAGGTTAAACTAAAATGATAGACATCCCCCCTGCCTATTGTCATGTTAGCACGCTGTCAGTCTAGACTCTTAGTCTTCATGTTATTGGTGGAATATGATACCAGAGTTTTGGTTGTGATAACAAAAGGCTACTTTGTTCCATTACTTCGAAAAGTATTTCCAACTTAGAGTTATTTTATATTTAAAAAAAGAAGCCAAGGCAGAGGTTGTTAAACAAAAGCAGCCATACAAGGAACTTGATAATAAATAAGGCTTTTGGTAATTGACATTTTTCGATACTCAATGCACTGGACATATTTCATGTGGTGCCAAAACACCCAGGTGTTACATGCTATCTTATGAATAGTACATATTACTTTAAAGCATAGCTGCACACAAGCACAATGTATACAGTCTCTTCGGATTTCCAGTTTGTTTTAACATTGATATTACTGTGTGCTGCGAGATTACTGTTTTCCTCCTCATGTTGATTTCTTGTGCTTTTGCATTTGAATCTTGTTCTAAATTAATTTTTTAGACTGCTGTTTTGAGCTGTGGTTCAAAAACTTAAACCTCACGAATCCCAAATCACAGTTCTGAAAATGTGTTAACTGAGGAACACATTTTTTTGTGTTGTGATTATTTTCTAGGAGCGAACAGCAACTTTTGACTGGCTGAAGAAAGAGGCTGTCAGGATTGTGAAGGAGGACAGGCGGAGGAAGCAGGGTAAGAAGCAAAGCCATCATAAGAGAAGCCCCTCCCCTGGATCACCAGAGTCAGGGAACGACTTTCTGCGGAGGAGCAAGCGCCTCAAAGAATCGCGCCCGATTAACTTCAGAGAGATTGAAGATGAGGACGAAGAGAGCGATGTAGGAGAGACAGATGAGAATGAGTCAGCAGACCCAGGCTCTCAGGGTGGGCTCTCTGGTATGGAGTTCTTGCTGGGAGACCTGTTCTGCTCTGCGCCGCGGAGCAGGCAGAGCTCTGTGGAGGAGTCCATAGACATGGAGATGTCCGTCTTCAGAGCCGACAAGGGGGCCTCGCTGGGAGTGGAGCCGCTGCAGTGGTGGAGGACAAAGGCCGTACAGTTTCCACTCTTGGCTGTAGTTGCACGGGCCTACCTGGCTGCCCCCGCTGTGGCAGGTAACGCTGCACAGGACTTTGTGCAGGAAGGAGCAGGAGCCATGCACAGGAAGAGAGCCAACATTCCACCAGAGAGTTTGGACGCAGTCCTGTTTCTACACTACAACCAAATGCACGCCACTGACACCGGTCAAACAGCAGTAGGAAATGATGACAGGAACAGTGGGAGTGAAAAGGCCCCATAAACACAGACACACATGTATGCAACAGTCTTTCCTTTTTAACACACTCTGAGTTAAACACTGTCTGCTACATGTGTGGCACTTATCCAGAATTAAACTTGATTCTTACCATAAACCAAAGTCCCAGCACAAAGTTATGAGGCTGGAAAAAAGAGAAACAGCACAATGTCTCCAGCGAGGATAACAACAGGATGCTGAGGCTGGATGCAGTACACAGAGAGGTCATATAAAAGGGTAAAACAAGCGCAGTGAGAGCTTGGACTTTATACTGGTTTGGCACATCCTTCAACTATCGTCACCTTGACTAGAGTTTTATTGATTGAAAATATTTATTAATTCTTGATTGTTATTGAGGTCATTATGTGCAAGTAAAACTGATTTTATGTTTTCATTCTTATTTCATAATTTCCTAAGCACTAAAGAGAAGGAAGCCAGACAGGATATCACTTAATGTAGTGTGTACAGTTTGGACTGTTCTACTGCTAATTTACATTGAACTTTGTTGTGTGTAGTACTTTGTAGCACCTAGTGCCTTACCTTGTTTTATTACTATCATACGGTAGACTGAAAGGTATTCGTATTTTTTTAAGAAGCATATATAACTGTGACTACAAATGGGTTGACTCAAAGTCCTTCAGTATAGTTTTGTGTAAAACATTCACGATGTGACTTTACTTTTGCATTACATCTTATATTTTGTTTTAGGAATCCGTAGATTATAAAAGACAAATTCAAAGACTAAATATCATCTCATCTCATGCTGCTTTTTCTTCATGTTACAAGGGAAATCAAAAATTGTTTCAGTAAATTAATGATGGAATTTGAACCATGAATGAAGTGATGACTGAAAAAGGATCCCAGGTAAACAGTTGAAAGCAAAAGAAAAACAACTGTTACCTACATAGAATAAAATGTGCTCTCTCATTTCAATTGTTGAGAAACTACTTTTCGTTGTTGCTGTAGGTCTGCTGTATGTTTTTCTCCATCTTTTTATAGAGTATAATATACGTTTCAGCACTACATTATATATCGTGAACTCAGTGGAGAAGCACATTAGCACAATGTCTGTATTGTTTTAGACTGTGATGTTCTTGAATCGTTAGGTACTCACATACACTCAGAAAAAACTGTTTTTGTGTTTCTGTAATGAAAATATACCTGTCACATACTTCTTTAAAATAGAAATATGTTACCATCTCAACAGTTCATTTACCAATTTAATCATGAATTATATAAACACAGTACACAGTACATTATTTTTCTATTGTGTACTACGGCTACATATACAGTATAGACTGTGTTAAAGTTATTAAAGTTCAATATTTTCAGTAAAGCACCAAAATAAAGTGTCCTGGTAAATGAAACACTTCACTTTTTTAAATTAAATTTTAGATCATTAGATTGTAGAAAAATTTTAAAAAAAAATCTATGTATCTGTTCTCTCACGCATTAAAAAACAATGAACAGGAACAGACTGAAAAGTGTTTTACAACCTAGGAAGTAACAGTGATAGACAATAAAAAAATTGCAGTATTATCTCTCTATAGCTTTGCCTCAGCTAGATTGGAGCCATTAGTGGCTTCAGTCTGGGCGCAGTCCTCCCGATGGCAGACAGATTTTCTACAGTGGATGAAGACATAGGCAGGATGGATGAACACCACCAGAGTGAGGAGAGTCAGAGCAACGTCCACCTGGAACATGTCAAAACATCATTTGTTTATCCGATGTCAGTTACACTTTCACACTACTCTGTCAGTTTCATTTTATATGTGGACCTCCATTTTATTATGAAATCCACTGACCACTATAGTGGCACAATCTGCTCTCCAAAATGTATTTTGCCCTATATGTGTCCTCAAAATATCATTTTTGTATAGCTGATCTATATTCAACCACTGCTCTTTATGTAAAACTGCTTCTTAAACTTTCTTAAGCACTTACAACAAAGGGATCTCCACCAAGAGCTCCCTTTACGAGGGCAAAGCAAGGGTACTGCAGCAGAGAGACAACAGCAGACATGGACATCACCAGGCCGTACAGCTTCCCAAAGTGACAGGCTGGGAAACTGAGAGAGAGATACGTGTCATTTCCACAGATGTGTCTGTACCTTCGGATGGGTTTGGCATCTACTGTATGTGTTGCGCTTCCAGCATATAAGATGGCACCAATATCAGTAGTAGGGAAGCACAGAGAAGTTAATTTAGTGAACCTTTGAATTCACTGAGTCATGTCCCTCAGCTCTTCCATCTTCATAGAGGACTGGGATGCTAGGTTAGAAAATTCGGCAAAAATTGTGATTGTTTACAGATTTGTTTAGTTGCTTTCCTGAGATGTAGGATGGGTGATGCTTTAGAAATACTGTTCATCCTATATTTCCCTCGTGAAAACTGTATAATCTTGAATATTGTGTGTGTAGCTGATGTAAATAATTTAAAACTTAAAGTATAATTGACTTTTTAAGAGGACAATGCACCTAACAGAAGTGCCAAGATACTAGATAGTCACTGCCAGGACTCCAACAGCTAAAAGCACTGCAAAATTAAACATAATACTTGTAACATCATGGTGACATTCTTCATGCTTAAACTCAAGAAAACTGCATTAACAAAGATGAACACTGTTTACAGACACACTTGACTCTGACTGAAAGACATTAAACTGCATCCTTTTTTCAACGCCACAACTAACCCAGAAATGACTATCTAGTCACGTCACGTCACGTCTCATCTCACCTCGTCACGTCACGTCACGTCACGTCACGTCACGTCACGTCACGTCACGTCACGTCACGTCACGTCACGTCACGTCACGTCACGTCACGTCACCAGTTAGTGTTGTTTGAGATAGCTGCTCACGCAATGCTGATGAAGGCCGCATGTCCACCATAGAGGAAGGAGCGATTGAGCACTTGGAGAAGGAAAGTGAGATACTGCAGGGGGAGAAAAGGAATGGAGGCGCACACAGAGAAGAGCAGGCACTGCAGGGAGGTCAGGAACAGAGACAGAGATGAGGAACGCAGGTCAGCTTCCTGCTCTGTTTCTCCTACAGGAGGGAAAATAGTTGAGAGGGAATAAGTAAAGCTGCTCTGTTACACACACAGACATGTAGACATAACACCAGTCACTGATTTACCAGGAGCGAGAGGCTTTCCCTTGTGTCTGTCCATGATGAGTCCGTTCCAGGGAGCACACAACACTCCACACAGCTGGGTCATGGCAAAAGCATTGGTGTACTGACTTACTGAAGAAGATAGACACAGAGAGACAGAGATACAGAAAGAAGCATAGAAAAAAAACAGGAGTTGGTATTGGGTGGTGATAAGGAGAAGAGAGAATGAAAAGGCCAGCGAGAGAACAAGGAGTGAGCTTTAAATCACAGTCAGTATTACATGTGACAAAGGAGGGTCAGTGACCTTTATGGTCACTTACCCAGGTTGGGATCATTGTTAGCCAGACGGTTGAGCATGGAGTTGAGTGTGCCAATAAAGAGATAATGTCTCAGCTGCATGATGGACAACCACAACAGGTGCCACAGGAAGAACCAGGACAACACACAGCTCCGGAAACTTGCTGCTACAAACAGAAAAAATGCACATGACACCTGTGTTATGTTACATTTATTGAAAGCTATTGGTGACATTTCAAAAAAAATTTGGCCTGTGTTTAGTTTATCTGCTCAGCACTGGGATAAAGGAATAGTTCAGTGTGTGTGATCAGAGTGGAGAACAGAGGAGGCTAGGAGAAAAATAATGAGGAAGATCAGTTAGTGTTCATTTTAAGTTGTTTCTCTAGTTGTCTCCTGCATGGGCACATGTTAAGAAGCTATTTTCAGTTTTGGCTACCACTTTAAATACATAATAGTTTGTGAGCAGTTTTATCATCCAACCATGGGCTACACATCTGACATTGTGGATGTTGAGGAGAAGATGGCAACAATGAGGATAAGTACCTTTTGCAGGGTCTTGGGCCTCTGTCCCATCCTCAGGAGCTGGTGGTGTGTTGTCCCTCCCACTGGAATCTGTCATTGCAGCATCCCTCATCCTCTCAAACTGCTCCACATTGTAAGTGTTGGCCTTCCCACAATTCAGTCTGATCAACAGAAAAAGTGGATGCATACTCATCCATGCAGATGATCTACACAACTTCAGGGAAAATAGCTGCTCCAAAATTTAAGTTTTTCTCACCCGTAGGTGTAGTACTGTGGCAGAGGGTACGGGATGTGGGTTCTGGGCATAAGCAGGAAAGTCCTCAGCAAGTGTATGATGCTGCAGAAGGACAACACAAGGAAGGAGGAGTGGAGACTGATTCCCTGTTCATACAGAACCTGGAAAGCAGAAGAAAAACTGATTTGGTGAAACTTCAAGAAAACAAACAAAAATGATTTTTTTAGCAGTTGATTTGCATGTTCCTTTTTGCTGAAAGAAAAACACACAGGCACAGGATACCATGACCTTGAATATTGTACTTTAATTGCATTTCAATCCACATTTTAAACACTATAACTCCATGTTTGTTGCTGCTAGGGAAAAAACACTATACATCATAGCAGACATTTTGTCTGTAGCTGTAGGTTGAATCTTTTATTTTACAATGTGACATAAGCGTGTCTGCTGATGCCAAAGCCGGTTAACGCTCTCAAGAAAATTTTCAACCCTATAGATTATCCCACTGTGCAACAGAACAAACAATAGTTAAAGCCAGGCATTGCCACATCATGCATGTGAATGCCCTGAATAGTGTCTAACAATTTTTTTTGATAACCACAGTTTCAAATACAGCCAGGACACAAATGAACAGCTTCACTCTTTTACCTTGATGATGAGGAACACAGCTGAGGAGGAGTCAAAGGCACCATTGTAGAGGGTGATGATGGTGGAGCGGTGAGCCGCAAACAGGTTACCCACCTTCCAGACACACAAACCGACACATTAATACAAGTGTTGAAAAGTGTCTGGTGTGTACTTATTTTATTTAGGGCATAAAGTATGTTTCTCTGCTAATATGTGTAAAGTAAAAAGGGATGTTGTGGATTCTTCACCTGCATGTTAGTTAGAAGGAGCAGAATTCCTCCCACAGTGATGCAGGACAAGGCAGGAAAAAGCAGCTCGGAAAATGCTACATGACAGTGGAAGACAAGCTCATCACACAGCAAACAATTATCCTTTAGACAAGACAAGAAATTAGTTTCTTGGTTACGTAATTATGACATAATTGTGAACTTATTCCCTTTCATTTTGCTTGGTCAGTGCTAGATCCATAGTGAAGTCACAGAGTAGACAGAACAGCAGAGGTGGTGGGAGTTTAAGCTCTGATGATCGGTCAACTGTTACTGTGTATTCTAGCAAGAAAGCTAGAACACTGTCATTAACAAACTTGTCTAGTCCTGTGACAGTAATGAAAATGGATCAAAGAGCAAGATGAAAATACATTTTCATTAGATAACTTAGACTTGAATACAGGTTTGGTTTAAATCAGACATCAATAATGCTCTGTAATAACAGTAATACCATGGTTTTTACTGTATAAACACCATTTTGTACTCATTTTAGAATAACTAACTGTACCAAGATAATTTATGATTCAAACTGTAATTGGACAAACATTTCATGTCACAGGTTGTCCACCAAAACTGTTTTAAAACAAATTAGAGAACAATCCAGAGAGACAGGCTGTCAGAATCATGACTTGTTACCTACACAGCTAATTAGCTAGTAAGCCAGCTAACTTCCCCACTAAGTTCATTCAGCTATTTTGGCTGTAAAATTTATTTTTAAAAATCAATGCTCCTTGTTTCCACAAGCATAAGTAGTAGTACTTGTTCACACACAATATAAAGTAATTATCAGAAAGTTGGCACCATGATAAATGTAAATGTAACAGGAATACTAGATAATTTCCCACTGTGAAATGATTATAAAAAGAAGAAATGAATGGAAACAGGATGCCAAGGTGACTCCTCCACTTGACATATGTATCTACATGATTTCTAACATTAGAATGAGGTGCTGTTTAAAACATCTAGTGATCCGCTTGAAATGGGTTTGTGATGGTATTATTTGACTAATGTTGACTAATGTACGCTTGTGTGTGTGCTCGTGGGCAATTACCTGGACTGGAGAAGGCCACTAGAAGGGTTCCAGTAGTGTACAAACATCTTGAGAGAGACATACAACTGAATTTAGATCAGCCTTGTCAATAATTTTCTCATTTATCCACCAAAACACACACACACACACACACACACACACACACACACACACACACAGTATAAACCTTTTTAAAAAGGCCTTCACAAAAAAACACAATAGAAGTAATAAATGTTTTGTTGGACAGAGTAATCAACAGCCTGTTACTTTAATGGAATGTATGAAGTGAGGATTTTCTTTAATTCAAATTAGTACAATTTTCCAAGAAAAAAAGCACATTCTCTGTGTCTTAGTGTAGGTTTATCCTGATAACCAGTGTTACAAGATCTAAAGATAAGAATTCATGTGCATTGGGACCATTTATGTCAGTATGCTAGTCTCCTCTGTCACGGGTAAAGAATATATGATTTAAAAGCTAGAGTAGGTTTGACAATGAGCCGATGAATTTTGGACAAACAATATGTCCTTAACAATAATCAATGCATTCAAGATCTTTGTCTGCAGATATGTAGAATTTTTTTAGGGAAAAGTGACATGAACTCACATTCCCAGCAGCCTGGTCAGCATGGTGCCAAATTGATCAAACAGGTAGCCATTGATGAGAGTCAAGAAGTTGTTGAGGAACGAGGCGATGGTGAAGACCAGAGAGAACATCTCATCCTGTCTACTGCAGTCTGCCACAGAGAAACAAAGACGAACAGAAGAAAAGAAGTAGTTACTTTTGCAGCTTGGGAAAATATTGAGAAAGTTAGACCCGAACTGTTGAGAGCATCATCACAGTAACTGTTGTTGTGTGTTCAGTCACTTAAGAATTTCTTGTCTTTGTCCATACTGTGCAGTGGCATGCAAAGATGCGTTTTATTATTTTAGGGTAGAAAATTACAGTACATTCTCTTTGTGCTCCTTTACAAGTGCAGGAGACTAGTTCATATATGTAGAGTTCAATTTTTTAAGAATACGCTACTAGTAAGACATAGTATCTTACCAGAAGTAATGTTGTTTTAAATGCCTTAGATTAACTCTTCTATTTTAAAATTGTACTCTGTAACACATACTCTTTATGGTAGAAGTTAATTTAAAGCTGTATTATTGAAAATTAATCTTAACAATTAATCAAATTGGTCTGTGTAATGTGAAATGTGATGCTCGTAGTGACAAATCTACAGAGAATTATCACAAAATTTGGTCTGCTGAGCTGTTTAGTCTCTTTTTGCTCATTGATTTCTGTCGGGTTTGGCAGACTGACAAAAATGACAATTAGCTGGTAAAGATCGTCAACACCAAAACAGAGCTAAAAGAGGAATGAATGTCGGAGATAGAGTGTGACGGGGATATGCCTGTTAGTGTTTTGATATTTTTCAGCCCCCAATGGGCTATAATGGTAATTATCAAATGAATGCAGCTTTAATTCATAGTATTTTTGCTTCAGTTTTAAAATACAGTTTAAGTGCCATATTTTATTGACATAATGTATTCTTTCTCTTTTAATAATTTAGTGATGTCTTCTGTAAATAAAAAAATGGTGCCAACTGCTTTCATCCAGCTCACTTATTTTCTCCAGGAAATATAATCTATCGTTTTCCGTAAGGGTGTTGGGCACTTGGTTTAAAGAAGAAACTGATGTTCACCTCTGAAACTCAAAAACTGGAGTCACTCACCTGTACTGGTCAGCGTGCCATTGGTACCTGGGACACTTTCGCACAACTGACTGAAGTACCCATCGTCCTTCAGCACAAAAACCAGAGAGGCATAACCAAACACGACACCGGCAAAGCCCAGACACTCCAGCACCCCTGAGGCCAGAGTCAGCTGGTAGCGCAGCCTGGTACGAACCTCGTACCCCTCCATGCTTCACTTCTTCTCTTCAGGTCCCCAAAAAGGTCAAATGTTATCTTCCAATATCAGTTTTTTCCTCTTTTCTTTGTTTTTTTCACCTCCTATACTTCCTTCTGAAAGAGATTCAGTTTCTGAAGTTTCCCCTCAGCTCCTTCAGGGGACTGCAGATTTCCGCTGGATTAAAGTTCCTACGATACAGAATAAAAACAGAACAGATGTGAGGGAGATATTAACTTTTCTTTTTTCCGTTACAGCCCAAACAGAACAATATGACACAACATACTGTTCCACACACACACAATAGATTATTTAGGACTGAGCAGCATCTGTGTGGCTGTTTAAATGGATTAAACACACACTGTACAATCAATCATGTCAAGCAGTTTATACCCTACAATTCTCATTTGGTGCAGCCATATTACTGGGTTTCTAAAGAAGTATTGAGAATTATAAAAAAAAATAATAAGGTGTAAATACCACACTGGCTTTGTTTGGTGGTATAAAATTGTAGCCTCATAGTGTGAAGCTGATCCTGACCCTGAAGTTTGAATAAGTTTGCGACATTTCTAAGATGACAAAGAAACCTTGAGTGGAGAAAATCATGAAACCATTAACGGCATGTGATAAGCAGAGTTACTTTGTCCTCTGCTGCTCTGTCTGAAAGAACTGTGTCCAGCTGACACAATGTGGGGTGTCATACTGCTTGGCCAGGATCCAACCTGGCACTATAGCCGTCAGTTTCCCTGACTGTGCTCATATCAGTAGCTTCCAAGATGCAGCATAAAAAGTAAACTCCACCAAAAAAAGAAAGAATTTCAGATCTTTGTTTCTTTTTTTAAGATATTTTGTAGCTGCTCAAACAGTGAGTGGACAATGAAACAGCTACTGGGACACAATAGCTGTTTCATTATCAACAGCCATTGAGATTATAGTGTGATATGAGAGAACAGTCACTAATTCAGTTTCAACAGATGAACTCTAAAAAGTCTCACTTTAGTCCTTACCTATGATTAATTTGTAATGGAGCCACATGTGTCTGCAGTAGTGGAAAGTAAGTAAGTATTAATTTTGAGAGAAATATTGCACTTTTTTTCCTCCACTGTATTTATTTGACAGACATATTTACCCGTCCCTCTGAGTTACTTTGGGATTCAGATTTTGTATACAACTAGGATCCTATTGTATTTAAAAGAAAAGCAAATGTATTCTACCCCCAGTATATAAACATTTTTAAAATTAGCAGCTCCATACTGACCAACTATAGCATCAGAAGGCTGCTAACATATGAATGCATTATTAAAAATCAAATTGAATTGACCAACAATAACAATAATGTAAACAAAACCATAAAAACTCTGAAAGGGACCATTCTTAAATTATAAATATGCTTATTTTTTGATAATTTATGTACATTTGGCTTAAAATATATTGTTCATTAAATAAAGGACTGTATATACTTCATACTTATGGGGTGTATTTACTCTTTTAACTTTACATACACTGAACCAGGGTCTGAAGTTAACTTTCTACCCCAGGTTGGATGAAAAAAATCCACCGGCCAAACCAATTTCTTACTGGCCAAAATAATAAACTGCCTTTTTGTGTCTTATAAACTTACGTGCCAGTATTTCATTGTGATTTTTTTTTAATTTTCTTGATATCGCCACATTGCTCTAATTAACTTACCCCCCCTCTCTCTCTCTATATATATATATATATGATTGTATCTATCTAGCTAGGTTAACGTTTTTCTATCTATTTTCTATCTATTTCTATGTATTTTCTATCTATTTTCTATCTATTTCTATCTATTTTCCATCTGTTTTTTTATCAATTTTATATCTATTTCTATCTTTTTCTCTCTTTTCTATCTATTTCTATCTATTTTATATCTATTTTATATCTATTTCTATCTATTTCTATCTATTTTACATCTATTTCTATCTATTTTATATCTATTTCTATCTATTTTCTATCTATTTCTATCTTTTTCTATATGTTTTCTATCTTTTCCTATCTATTTCTATCTATTTTATATCTATTTTATATCTATTTCTATCTATTTCTATCTATTTTATATCTATTTTATATCTATTTCTATCTTTTTCTATCTATTTCTATCTATTTTCTATCTATTTTATATCTATTTCTATCTATTTCTATCTATTTTATATCTATTTTATATCTATTTCTATCTATTCTATATCTATTTCTATCTATTTTATATCTATTTCTATCTTTTTCTATCCGTTTTCTATCTTTTTCTATCTATTTCTATCTATTTTATATCTATTTTCTGTCTAATTCTATCTATTTCCATCTATTTTATATCTATTTTATATCTATTTTCTATCTATTCTATATCTATTTTATATCTATTTCTATCTATTCTATATCTATTTCTATCTATTATATCTATTTCTATCTATTTTATATCTATTTCTATCTATTCTATATCTATTTCTATCTATTTCTATCTATTTTATATCTATTTCTATCTATTTTATATCTATTTCTATCTATTCTATATCTATTTCTATCTATTTCTATCTATTTTATATCTATTCTATCTATTTCTATCTATTTCTATCTATTTTATATCTATTTCTATCTATTCTATATCTATTTCTATCTATTTTATATCTATTCTATCTATTCTATATCTATTTCTATCTATTTTATATCTATTTTATATCTATTTCTATCTATTTCTATCTATTTTATATCTATTTCTATCTATTTTATATCTATTTTCTATCTTTTTCTATCTATTTTATATCTATTTCTATCTATTTTATATCTATTTTATATCTATTTCTATCTATTCTATATCTATTTCTATCTATTTCTATCTATTTTCTATCTATTTAATATCTATTTCTATCTATTCTATATATTTTTCTATCTATTTCTATCTATTTTATATCTATTTTATATCTATTTCTATCTATTTCTATTTATTTTCCATCTATTTTCTATCTATTTCTCTAACGGCAGGTGAGTTACCGCAGAACCGTTGCCTAGGTTACCTAGGGAGTGGGGGCGGGGCTTCACCGACTACGGGTCGGTGAACGTGTCAAACTCCATCACGGACGGAGGCTGAGCGCGTAAAACGAAATGCGGCAGAGACTCTCGGACCGCGTTTAACTCCTGACGTCGACTACTTTGTTATCAGAGGGGACGAGGGTCTCCCGACATTTACTCGCCAAACGGAAAATCCTGGTGCGTTTGGCGCTCGGACCCTGCACCATCGGACCCTGCACCATCAGATGAAGCGGATCTTTCTGTGTCTCATGCTGAAGGACATCATGAGGACAGGGGACATGGCAGTTATCTCCAGGAGCTGCCGACTCTAATCCAGATTAGTTCACTTAATCTGTCCGACACACAACTACCACAAATTAGACTCAAAATTAGACACAAATGTGACGGGTACATTTTTAATGTTATTTATTGCTCAACACCACGAGCGGACATTTGATATCATAGCCATTTGTACAGTAACCAAAGTACCGCATATGGAGATGAATGAACTCATCTCGGTCATTTTACCAAACCCGCCTCACTCCGCCAACGCCTGCTGACGGTTTACATGGGAAATGAAGTTTACCTGTCAGGTCCAGGTGAGTCGGACCTTTGCGGCTCCCGCTGGGACTCTGCGGGACATCGACGCACCGAGCCGCAGTTTGTCTGAGCAGAGTTGCGCCTACTCGCTGTCTCTGCCCGTCAGAGATCCAGTTATAATCACAACAGGTGGACACAGGGCGGGAATCCACGGTGGCATATGGGTCTCTGTTAGAAACGCAGTAATTCTCATTAACGGTTTAATTGTGAATTAAAGGCTAATCTGAGGGATTTTCCATTATTTAGACCACACGATTCCAACTGTACGTTTTATTCATGAAAATGGAGATGATGTATATTGCAGAACAATAAATACAATACAAACTCACAAATGAGATCCAAAGACATGGTATGACCTATACTAATGACGATTAGGATCAGAATCTAGTTATTATAGTGGTATTTTGTTCTTTGGACTTCATCAAAACATTTTTAAGTTCTTCCTTTTTAAAATTACTATTAATATTTTTGACTTGTTTGTGTAAAAATAGGTTTGTGTGCAATAAAAGTATGAATCTAAAATATATTTGTTATCTAATTAGAGTGTGGCTTCATCATTTAGGTTTGTTAGTAAAAATGCTCATTAATTCGATTTCCAAATTAGTTGTGTGCAAAGTGCTTGTATGTGCAATACAGTCTGTGTGGAGCTCTCTACTGCCCTCTGAAGGCATCATACAGTCAGGCTGATTCACTGTAGGAACTGCATGGCTACCTAAGATTTACAGTGTGTCCATCTTTGCCACTAATTAGGAAAACTCGCAGTCAACATGGCATAAATACAATCTATGGATAAAGACTTTAGTCTTTATATCTATTTCTATCTATTTTTTATCTATTTCTGGCTTATATAGTTCAACATTTTCAGAAAAACACTTGTGCCCCCTTTCATGCCAAGAGGCAACAGCTCGATGAAAAGACAGATACCACTCCTGTGTCTGTTTGCTAAATGTAAAGCTACTGCTAGCAGCCTGTTGGCTTAGCCCAGCACACATACTTTAAACAGAGGGGAACAACTAGCCTGGCTCATTCCAAATGTAGGCTAACCGGCTGCTAGCTGCAGCTACAGCTCTAGAACTTGACACCTGTTTGCAAAGAAAATTGACTGGACATAGTTTAGGAAGACACACCTGCGCGTAAAAGGTTCCAAAATTCACACTGCATGACAGGACAAAAAGAAAAAGTCACTCTGTAGGGCTCTATGATAAAACTGTGTCAAGACAAGACTGTGGAGTGTTCTAGAAGCACAGTGGCCCCAATAATTGTGAAATGGAAGAAGTCTGGAACCACCAGGACTCTTCCTATAGTTGGCCGTCGTTCAAAGTGAGTTTTGCAGGTGTCATTTCACCTTTCAGCCTGACAAATACCCAATGCATTTTTCAAGTTTTAGAAAAAATGATCGGCAAATATGTTTTATCTTTGTCATTACGTGCTATTGAGTGAGACTGAGAGAGCAAAAAGCTGAGCCTGTCCTTGACAAGAGAACAATGACGAATGCACCCTGATGACTTACCAGTTTGTAAAAACAGAGACCTCTCTCGTTCACCAGTGAGTCTTCATGTGTGTGCTGAGGTTGGCACTGCAGGAAAACTTGCGACCACAGATCTGGCAGGTGAACGGTCTCACACCTGAATGCAGCAGCTCATGGCGCCTCAGGTGACTCTTTCTGATAAATCTCATCCCACACTGTCCACAGACCTGAGTCCTCTCCCCTGTGTGTGAGAGCCTGTGGCCTTTCATCATGCTCAGGAAAGCCGTCAGTACGTGTGGGTGTCTGTATGAATGAGATCTATGGATGTGTTCAAGAGTGGCATAAAAGTAAAAAGTGGTAATGAAAGCGCTGTTTTTATTTACCAGATCATTATCATATACCATAATAAAAATGGAAGAAATGGTCTGATAGGTCCCATCATTTCTCAGTACAAAACTGTTGTCACAAGACCTTTCAGCCATCGGGTGCTGATTAGCGTTGTTTAGAGCCTATTGATCCCTGTAAAAGTGATAATCAATCATGCAGTTTCTTTGGATGATATCTATTCTCATGTCTCTTTTGAATATTTGCTTGTACTTGGCTTTGGACTAGACTTTTAATAGTCTGAATGAGCCTTAGCCCATCCTGCTCCCCTGCAGTTTCTTCTTCACTCCTCCATTGTGCGTTGCTCTCCATCAGGTCAGACTGCAGCCGTAGTCCTCCTCTTCCTCTTTTGTAATGACACTGTCATACCAAAGTGAAAAAAAAAAAAAAAAAAACGGCTGGAAATAAAGCGCTAGGATTTCCCTCCGTTGGTGGCACAGCACGTCCTAACGTCCAATGATGCGAAACGAGTTTGGTTTCAGAGCTGTAAAAGAGGCGATGAGAAAGCAGATGAGATACACTGCCCACTAACCCCTCATTTTACCATAAGTTACATCTGTATGCCGCAGCAAATAATTTAACATTAACACAGTCAATCACACAAACATCTTTGGTTCCTAAAATGCATAGTCTTGTGACTGCTTCTCTTTCTCTTTATGATATATAATTTTTTTCAAGGTACATGGTGATCTGAGTATGTATTCCCATGTCATTTAAGAACTCAATCTATGATTAAAATAAAAAAATGGTCATAGCACTGTTGATAAACAGATCTTTATAAATATGGGCTAATACTATAGATATCTAGGTAATGTTTTCCAACATTGTTAAAGGTTCCCTGTGAAGTTGTTTTTTTTCACCCTCTAGTAGCACTATACAGATGTTGTCCTATGAGTAGGGCTGGATCCAAATGTCTGGACTTCGCCAAACTTGCAGACTAAAGGACTTAATGGTGCATTCCTGGAAGTCCAAGAATGCTTAGGGCTCTATCCAAGTCCACAATTCTTCAAGAACACAAAAGGCCTCAAGTTGACTTTCTGCAGACTTGCAGAGACATCACTTAGGATGCAGACTTCACCAGACTTCAGTCAGGGAGTCACCTATTATACATGGTAATATGGCTGTGACCATGTAAAAAGTAAATAAATCAGTAATGATAACAATACTGGCAAATGTTTCTTTTTGTCCATCAGTGGTGTGAGGATCAATATCCTCAATTGAGGGTTTAATGTAGATATAATTTTGTTTCTGGCAGCTCATGTAAAGGAGCAGCAGACCTGCACATCTCGTGCATCAGTTGACAACATCAATATCATTAAGAATCATTCAGAAAAATACCTGGAAATGAGTAACAGGCATTTACAGACATTTCAGTTCAACTCCATGGAAACACATTAGGTCTCTAAGTCCCATCTGATAGAGCCCTTTCATCCCCTCCTGATCCAGCAGCTTCGAAGACTTGACTGCTCTACAGGTGGTGGTAACATGTCAGGATACGTATGTGTAATCCATCAACAAAGGCAGGGATGAGGAGGAACTCTAGCTGGTAAACATGACTATAAACAACACTGGATCTTAGATGCTTAAAAATAGGCTTTGCAAATGTTTTATGAGGAAGGAAATGCACTCAACACATTTGAAACAAATTCATAGATAAACTAAAAAAAAACTGAATGTACACATAACTTGTTTGTTTACAAGCATTTTTAAAGCATTTTTGTAAATATGAGTAAAACTGGCTGTGTAGTCCTACCTGATAACCTGAGGAACACTCAACCCACTTATTTTCATTTGTAAGTGAACTAAATATGTGAATGTAGCAGTTAATTGTGATTAAAACATGTTGATTGTTCTTTAAAGGAATGTTTGAGTCTCTTTGTGTTTTCACAGGTTTTAGCCTATCATTGCCTGTTTTATGTAACAGCTGACCTTCAGATAAAGTAGATTCATGTCTGTGATAAATATTCTAAACACAAGGTCCATTTATTTGAGTATTCCCGGAGCTTTGAACCAGACCATTTGATTGGTAATTAACTAAGTAAGTTAGTGGACTTTAGAATTTTTGCCTTGGAAGTTAAGAGTTTATCTTCAGTGTCCAAATTCTGATTCATGAGCCCTCTGAATTATGTTAATCCTTCCACCTCCTTTTATAAATCAACCCCCTCACCTCTCTTTCAACTCTCTCAGTCAACAATAAATACAAAGGTATATATAAAAAATATTGAAAAGCATTGATGTTAAGTATGCACAATTAATTATAAACAGAGGAAAGCGTGCAAACCACTGGGTGGTCCTCAGAAAGTTGTGGTTTCCAAAAGGGAAACTTACTTCTTGTTTAGTCTTCCTCTGCTTGGCCAGCTCTCTGCAGTAGAGGCTGACATGACCTAAGTGAATAAAGGCCAACAGACACATTGAGGTGACGCCAACGGCAGACAAGGAATGTGGTTGACACTTTGGTTGGCACTGCCTTGGTTGACACATGGCCCCCAAAATTCAGTTAAATATAAAGCTTTCTTCCGCAATATAATTTGAAGGAAATCCAGCTAGCCTTGATCAAGAGGTCTGTGCTTGTGTCTGTCCTTGATTTGGCCGCTCATGGGTGCAAACAGTACACCGTGCCACTAGATGAAGGCAAATATATTATTGTGGAGACTCACCATAGGGGAGGGGTGGACAGAAAGGGGAAGCTTAGTTAGGAGAAGGAAAAACTGTGGTAAAGAGTTTAAAATGAAACGGAAGACAAGTCAAAGAAAGGTCGAGGAGAGTGGTGGGGGTGAAAGGATCACACCAGTACATGGTTTAGCCACTGTAAATAATTTTCTAAACGGGTCACAGTTTCTAAATGTGATCAGTTTGAAAAATGATGTGAGAACAATTTGATTTCAAATTGATTTACCTGCCGGATAGCCTACTATTTCAGTCCAGTACAATATTAAAAAAAAGGAAAAAGAAAAAAAAAGGGTCCAGATATCATAATATCCCTGAGACAGGTGATTAATCACAGTTTTTTTTGTGTGTGACAGTGCCAAGTTATATTCATCTTAGAAACTTATCCACATTGTTAGGTCAGGCTTGCTCTTGCATCCAAAATTTGATTGTCAGCTGCTATAAGTATTGCAGTCACAAGCTTTGTTTTTGTAAGACACAAAGCCAAGATGGTAAACAGTAATCAGACACAGACAATGTGAAATGGATTATAAGTAATTAGGATTTTTAAAGTGCATTAAAAACTTTGCATCCATTCCATTCCTAATTCTTCTGACGTTTCTGCAGTCAAAGATTTCAAAAAGCCCAAAGAGCAGGCAGCAGACAAGCATAATCCTGGATTCTGGATTTAAAAGAAAAATACTGAAAAAACAAATTATGAAACGGTATGTGGAAATAATGGATTAGGTAGAGGAAAAGGAATAGCTATGACAGAAAACAAAGCAGTGCGGCTTATGTTCTAAATCAAGACACCTCTAAATTCACTACCATGGTCACTTATCATCGAAAACGTCTTACAATTCCTGATCCATTTTCAAAGCTTGCTTCTAGTCAGGCTTGTCAAGGCCTCTGTTAATTTTACCAGTTAGACATTACTGGTAGCGTAGCCTAAAGCATCAATATTGCAGTTTCTTACAGCTTGCACTGATTTAGAAGACTGGTTCTCTGGATTGGAACCGTGTTTAAATCATCCCACTTCCAACTTTACAGAGACTAGTATTTTGCCAGGACAACACACAACTCTGGAAAGTAGCAGATGGATGGAAAGAGAGATGGGCAAATGGAAGACAGGAAAATCCTTTTTTTTTGAGGAAAACTTAGTTACCGTAATCTCTGAGATAATATAAGATTATAAATTTAATATGTCCCGTGAGACACCTTGTCATGAAATGAACAAAACCTGATGTTTACTGCCACTATTTTAAAATTGTAACTTGACCCTTGACCTTATACAAAATACACACGTGTAAATGCTGTCAAAACAGTGCTTCTTCTTTTTTAAGTCAAATATTTTTAGGGTGGACCTTTTTAAGCATATAGCAGATTTGCCTGCAATGTGATCAGGATAAACTGGCTTTTCAAAATCAAAATTATTCTTTGAAAGTCTCATTCAAGACAAAAACTCATTCTTCCTGATATCCTCTTCCTTGAATTCTTGCTTCTTATCTATCTATCTATCTATCTATCTATCTATCTATCTATCTATCTATCTATCTATCTATCTATCTATCTATCTATCTATCTATCTGTCTATCTATCTATCTATCTATCTATCTATCTCTGAAAGAGTGTCTGTGTGTGCATATTCCTGTATATAAAATGTACATATATTCATGCATACCTGTATACACAGCGTGCTCTTCATCTCTGTTGGCATTGGAACAGTATCTACCAAGTATCCATCAACTTTCAGCACAAACACAGAGGGAACCCCAGCCAAAGCCAGTCCTTAAAAAGAAAAAACCCTCTACAAGACCAAACAGTGGATGGTGGGTGGGTAAAGTGCACCGGAGATGTCTTATTATGACCAGTGGAGCTGTAAACCTGCCACTGCACTGACCAGGATCGGAGGGGTCACCTAGTAAAGAACAGGCATTACTGAGTATGACAGAGCTAACCCATCCTATGCTGCTAGCATGGCTAAAGCCTTGGGACAGCCTACAACACACCCATCAAGCCAGAACATACAGAAAGTGCACAATGCACATTCCTAACACACTGGGTTTTTTTAGAAGTGGAAAAATTCTTATTTGAAGGTCTTTGCTGTTCACATGATATGTTCGTCTTTTTTTCCCCTGTTTTTTTTCCATTACATGTTTCAATTATTAAAACCCACTCACTAGAAGAAAGAATGTGTTTGTATCTGTAAGAAGTTCTGTATAAATGATGGTTATGATTATAATTAATATTTTTGCTTCTTTGCTAGCAGAAAATCATGTGACATATTTTAGTATGGTGCAATTTTGAAAACGAACAGAAATATTTTAAGAATGATAAAAACAATACTATGGAATCCAACTGGGACAATAATTAACTAACAATATTCAAAAAAATTTTTTTTTTTTTTTATTATACAACTGTGTGGGTAATACTGTAGGACACAATTAAACATTTGTTAAAAAAAAATTAACAATCTTACAGTGCGGTCCTCGTCACATTTAATAATTAGGATGAAAATAATGTTGGAAGTCCTGCACTTTTTCGCAGATCCAAAATTGCAGTTTGGCACAGTTATCATCATTCCAGCTGGTCTGCTTTTTGAACCTAAGGGCTGTGACACAATCCTCCTTCACTCTTGCAAACTTTCCACTGGGCTCGCCTCTTTTCCAGTATCTGTTCAAAAATGTTCAATCAAATGATCAGCTGAGGTTTTTCAAAATTCACTGTTAATCAAAATCAAAATCAAAATTCACTGTTAATCCACAAACTTGCTGTAATTTAGCTGTGAATAAAGAAAAATATCTCACCCTGTGCTGTTCAGAACCGAACCATCCACCCATTTCCATGTACCCTCTTCTTCTCTGTCACTCAGACCAATCCAAAATGCACGGTTTGAGGAAGTGATGAATACCTGCAACATTACCAAAGTTAAAAACCGCGACAACATGGGTTTCTCTTACAACGTTAATCTAAGTTAAGCCCCCATCGCTGAAAGTGTTTCAGTCAAACAGCAACATTAGAGAAGAAACTCTTCTCCAACCGTTTTTCCATTACCTGCTCCTCTTTGTTGTTTACAATAACTAGATCTGCGCCTCTGTCTTTGCAGTCCTGTCTGCTGTCCTCCCAGCTCTTTTGTTTAGAAGAAATGTAGTAAAAACTGGAGTTGAAAGAGGTACATCCATCCTTACAGAAATGATCTGCAAGTGTGGATAGTGTCAAGAAGTGAAACTGTCAAATGTCCATCACAGGCACAAACAGGTATGGGCCCAATCAGACAAACAGAAAATCAAAGTCTGGACTCACTGAGTTCCACCAAAGCCTGTTTTCTGTTTTCATCGCTACTCTTGTTGTGGGTCTGCGGTTTGATTATGCCTGTGAGGGACAGTAAATCCACAATGAGACTCCTCTGATCCACCAACAGGGGCATTAAACTGCACAGGAAATCTTAAAAAACTACTGTGGACCTTGAGGTATCTGAATGTATGTTCAATCACACAAATCATCCCTTCTCTGAGGAGATAAATGCAATTTTCTTACAGTGAACTCCGAGGCCTATAACACCAGCCAGGAGGAGAACACACAGCAGTCCCAGGCACATAGTTACAGTCCTGAAAAAAGTCCGTCCCTGGTTGAAAATGTTATCTGTGAACAAAACAAATACTTTCTTGTTTTATAATTAGGGCATCCGAGGGAGAATTCTGCTACTTTTGTTATGGAGTAGACTATTGAACAGTATTTGCGTATGTGTGAGTGTGTGTTGCTCACCTGGCTGCTGATGCAGGGCTCTTTGGGTACCAACTCCCATGGTATTTATGCTGACGTTGTAACCCCCCAGGTTGTCTACGTTGTCATAGATGTCCACCGTCCTCTCCTCTGCCTCATCATACTCTCCAGGTGTATTTAAGGATTCGTCTTCCATCTGCTTTTGTTCACCAGGCTCATTGTCATAAATGTACTGAAACATCTCTCTTTCAGTCTAATTGATATAAGAATTTGATCTAGGTTTGACTCTTGTTTCTTCAATCTAACAACAAACTCCAAGGGCTCATGATTTTGTACAATATCTCACTTCCCTGTATGCTGTGCCACAGTTTCCTTTCATTCTAAATTAAACTTCCTTTTTTATCCAGCCTGTTTACAGTAGCAGAGAAATGCAACCAGCAGACTGTTTCATCAGTTTTCTTGTAGTACTGGAGTTTTTATAATGGCATCAGTTTTGAGTGATTTCAAACATTTCTCTTAAATATCACTGACATTTCCAAAATAAATGATAATGCACATAATAAAGTGAAAAGGAAAATTTAAAAAAAAGAGATTAGAATAGAAAGTGGCCTTTGCATTTACATGAAAAAGGGTGACAATATCTGATGTTGCAAATGAATATACTTGCTACTGCACACTTCACTTAAATGTACTAGGTTATAGAATATGTGACCCTACCCCTAAAATAACCAGCATGTTTACTGAACCCTTTACCGCCCTAGTTACAGTATAGTGCTACTTATTGGCCATGTGTGGGACTGAGAAGTTATTATCCAGTTGCCTAAAACAAATAATTACTCTGTTTTTATCTGCTTCATCTGTTTTAGTTGTCAGCAGCTCAGTCACACTGATATTCTTTGTGTGAGTTTTGATTAAGGAAAAGTAGTTACACCACAGTGTAAAAATACTCCAAGCAAAAATCCACTCTATTTTTTGTAGTGTACAAATAATCACATATTCTTGTGGGTAAGTATCTTAATAAAGGTGCATTTATCCAAACAATGCAGGTGTAAAAAAAACACTTTCCTGCTCAGAGCTAGCTTGGATGTGTCAGCTTGGGTTTGGAAGTTCTGTTAAACTGAATTCTTGTAGTTCTTGTAGAAGTAAAGAACCATTATCAGCAAAATATCTTTGAAGTATCAAATTTACTTGTGCAAAATGACCCCATCAGAATCATATATTAATATATATTGTTATATTTATGGCTTATTATTAATTGATACTATTACTGAAGCATCAGTGTGTAAGTAACATTTTAATGTCAAAGCTGGTCTTGATGGAATTAATTTTAAGTAGTAAGTAAGTCACAGAAAATTAATTTAGATAATAAAATTTTTGACTGAGTCATTTTTTTCAAGCGTTCCAAACATTTCCTGGTTCCAACTTTTTCAGTGATTGAATTTGCTAAAATGGGGACCTGCTAATTTCAATTACTTTATGAATTGCTGAGTAGTTCAGTCTTATAACAATCATAACATGTTAGAAACTGTTCATTAGTTTTGGAAAATGGTAACTATAGCTTTCAAATCTCATAAATGGGCTGGAGTAAAAAGTACTGTATTTTCATTCTGGCAGCAGACAGATAAAACAGAAAATGATTCAAATACTTGAGTAAGGTAAAAATACCTCAAAATTTGACTTAGGCACAGTAAGTAACTAAGTAAATGTACTTAACAGTGATGAAGACAAACTGAGTACATTAACTCAAGTCCTGTACTTTATTTGAAAGTTCTTATCTTATCCTCCTTGTTACTTCTGCTTCGTACATTTCAGACTGAATTATTGCACTTAAATTCCACCATACTTCTTAACAGCTGAAGTTATTTGCTACTTTTCATATTAAGTTTTTTCCTACAAAACATGTGATTAGTTTATAAAATATGAAGATTTAAAACAAAAGTACTTAACAGTATTTGCAGCAGTAAAAATGAGCTCCAACTCAGCTGGACCACAACATTAAGTTACCCCTGATGTGTTAGTGCACCAATGGCAATTATCCAATAATATAACAATTACAGGGACCAATCTGCATAATGAGTACTTTTACTTTTGATAAATGAGGCAAAGTATGCAATTACCAGGCACATTATTAAATGCAGACTTTCCCCTTGTAGTTGAGTATTTTTTACGATAGGATTTTTCTATTTTAGTCAGCGATCTGAATGCTTTTTCCACCACTGGTGACTTTACCAGAGGGCTGATGTATGGGCTGTTAGTCTGCTCTCTAATAGCACTTCAGTATTATGACCACATGAGGGCAGGATCAGTACTCTACAAACAAGTGGCATCATTAATATTACTGTACTTTTTTTTTCCTTTATATTTCCAAATAATAATAATGTGAAGTATTCTACCTGTTCGGGGACTCAAGGCTGAGATGGAAACGATAATGCTGAATTCGTTTGAAGCTAAATAAATATGCTATAAACCGCAAAATGAAAAGTTTCTCTAAAAATAGCCCTTGTTTTTTCTTCATAGCGTAAGGAGGATGGATTCAAATAGATCATTAGCATTTTAATTACTAAAGAAGGATGAAGCACTATTCGTATGAATTAAAAATCTCGGGCAGGCTGTTTTTAAAGCAGTGTTTTCTATTGTATTCGCCTGGGCTGCTCGGCCCTACTCCGCTCTCTCCCACTCGCCCCCACCTTTCCCCCCCAGCGGAGAGGAAGAGCGGAGACAAGTGAACAACAAGCCGAGGCGAGGGAGGATAGGAAATTGCATAGGTGGGTGTTTTCTCCGTCTTCATTGTGAGCGCTCTCGCCCCGCGGCGGACAGTCCGTTTGCTCCGTTGTTTTCTTCGACCACGCCGAGCTGTTTTTGTTGTCTCATCCCAACTCACTTCTTCCCCGAGCCTGCGGGTCGAGGTTTGGTTCGTGTCAGCGCAGCGGCGGCGGCGGCGGCGGCGCAGCGGCAGCGGCGGTCGGCTAGGCTAGGCTAGGCTAGGCTAGGCCTGAATCCACCATCGCAAACACTTATGGACTTTGAAAAACAAGCCTAACGGTCTCCAGAATCGGTAATGGCCCTGTCTCCTGGTGTTTTGTGCTCGGTTACAGCAGGTTGGGAGTTGTTGTAGGTTCAAATAGTGGTGGGTTTTAATTTGGTGAACTTGGTTACTGTAGCGCAGCTTTAGCAGCGTAGCATACGCTACCCTAGCTAGCAGCGGTATATTCCATTCGTTAGCTTGATGAATAACTTATCTGGAGTGGGACTTGGAAAAAGTTTAACAAAACTTACACATGCTGTTAAAAGTGGTCTATACAATGAAGGTCTTGACTGTAAACAACGCAGCTAACAGCTAACGTGTCGATTTATTACGAGAATGGTGTGTTTTGCTTTGTTATTTTTGTCGGTGGCTGTGATGTGTATAAGGTTATAACATTACACACCGACTGTCTGGAGTCGCGACCGGAAGCAGCGAGATTTCCCTAGACCTTTCCGCCAGGTCTCTCCGACCTGGACAGGTATTCAGGACAGGTGAGAGGACGCGGAAGTGAGCGGCCAGCCCGCCGCGTCACACACTTTAAATTGGGAGTCAAAGTCCAATCTCGGCTCCAGTATCCTGCTTACGAGCTGTGCCTGAGACGCCCATTCTCCTTGGACATTGGGTCAGCTCGGCACTTCGCAGGTGACTATTCTCGCAAGTTGTGTCGTCGTCGTGGTGGTCGTGTGTTGGATTTTGTTCATTTCTTGTGTCCTCTGTGAAAACGCACTGTTTCGTGTTTCAGCTTCTGCCCTTTGATGCGGTCTGCCAGGTAGAGGAGGGAGGCAGGATTTGTGGTGGTGGTGGAGGAGCAGCGAGGGACAAAAGGAAGAACCTGTTGTGTAGGTCTGGATCTGTGGGGTGTGGTAAAGTGGCAGGCCTGTTTGTTGCTTCATTATTCAGTCCTCTGCCATGCAGACACCCTCTCAGCTTACAGTTCTTCGGTGTGAACGGGTGCTGAATTACTCGGAGGCACTTGGCTGAATTTTCCCTCCTGAACTTAGCTCGCTGGATTACGTTTGTCGTCATGATCGTCTGTACTTTCTGTGGGTGACGTGAAAAATCATTACACGGACCAACCTGAGTCATGTCTCACAGCTTGTCTGAAGTAACTGTGCATTGTGGATTTGTGTTGGTAGAGTCAGCTGATTAGTAAGTTTCAGTACAGAATGGACATGCCTGGCATATTCCTCCAAATAGCTCGCGGGCATGTCTGCTTTGACCTGTTGGAACAGAGATGGTAGAGATTGTGAGCGAGTTTGGACAAGCTCTTTGTTCAGAAATATCCCCAGCTGTAAGATGTAAAAAGGAGGGGTTAAAAAAATCAAAAGTTGGTCATTTCTTCTGCTGCCTAGAATTTGTTCCTAGCCATTTTGTCTGTGGGGGCCGAAGTCTTGTTGCTCAGCCAGTTGTTTTAACCAGGGCTATCATTTGTGAGCCTCAGTAATGATGGGCTTTCAGAGCACACCACGGGTGTGTCCCTCTGACACACAGAAGCTGGGGTTTTCTTATATTTGCTCCTCCTCCCTATCTGTTTTCTCTCTCTCTCCCTCTCCCTCTCTCTCTCTCTCTCTCAGTTTATCTTGGTTTATCTCTCTATCTCTCTGTCACCGACGGTTACACCTGTGGTTGTGTTTTTATTGGAACATTGAGCACATCAGCACACTTTCTGTGCATGGGAGGAAGTGTGGTGTGTGATAATATACACAGTAAAATCGAAGGGCACAGATTTTTCTAAAGCTGTGAAGCTTGACTGTTGTACAGTACCCTCCTTCGGTGGTGGTAAACTTCTTGGAAAGGTTGAATGCCAGTGTCTGCATTTTTATGGTCCTCACTGCAGCAGTTTAACCAACTTCCTTGTTAAGCAGTGGTCACGCTCAGTTTGCAGTTCACCAGTATTAAATCTTTACCGGCTGCTGAAAATTAGTTTTTAGTTTGTTTGACCATTTTTCCATAATAGCGATTGACCAGGAATGTTCAACATTTGTCCTTATTTGTTTTTTTTAGTTTTTTTTTTTTTAAACATGTATTTTGAAATGTGGTACTTCAGACCACATCTGAAGTGATTGGATAGATGTGGAGCTGGCCTATGTTGACTAGGGCATATATGAAAATGTTTTAAAGCTTATTTAAGAGCTTGATTTTTAAAGCTGCATGATGGTGCAATATTTGCGTCTACTGACTTTCAGTGAGCTTGTGATTTAAACACAATGTGTTACTCTTTTAAAGGATTTTCTGTTGCAAAGAAAATGTGTAATTTAAGTGATACATATTGTAGGGGTTTTTTCTGATGTAATACATAACAGTGGAAGCCAGTTCTATGAATCATTCTTGACTACTCATCACTTTGATTACTTAATATGTGGACTTATGATTAACTTTGGTTACATATAAAATACTACAGTGTTTTGATATGGAAAAATACATAAAGTCATGATATTGATTTCAACCATATCTCCTAGTCCTATAGTACATTTTACTCTGTACCCTAAAAATTGAAATATGATGTTAGTGATGATAGTGCCATGATATATTTACGCTAAGTTTAAAGAGACAGATGGGTTTTTTCCTTGTCCCAGTTAGATTCATAACTAAAAGGTTGTGATGCTCAAGAAGGTATTGTAATTTATTGTTCGTTTCACACAGCGAAACAAGTAGTAGATGGGTCAATTGACAGAACAGTATGAACAGCAACAATTTTGAAGATTAATGAATAATTTAAATGATATAGCAAGCTAAACTTGTTCAAGAACTGATAGGTTCTTGTTTTAAAAAGGGTTTTCTTCTGATGATCTGCTCATATCATTGTAAATTTAGACTCTTAGACTTTTGGTTGGAAAAAACAAGCAGTTTGAATATGACACCTTGGGAGCTGGGAATTTGTGATTGTTTTTCTCTAAATGCAATGACATTTGATTGATCAAACAATTATTTCAGACAGTCACAGGTTAAACAATAACGAAGTGACTTCATAGGAGCCCATATTGGATACAATATTTTAAACTAGAGGTAGGGGATATTGTGTCTGAGAAAGTCATTTGTAATTTGGGTATGATAATCAAGAAGCTAGAGGTATTTAATTGTGTGTTTAACTGATCTAAAACCTAAATTGAATGGGAAAGTGTTCTTAGACTTTTGGACTCCACTGTCTTTGAACTCACTGGTTCATTTTTTTCTCTTTTTTCCCTCAGAGTTACAGCTGCTTGCCCGTTTCCTTCCTCACTAAGAATAGTAAGTTGATGTCCTGTAGATTAGACAGCTGGCCTTGCAGAGGTCCCTGAACAGTCTATTTGGACTGTGAGTTAATGTTAGTGTGAGTGGGTGTGTATGCATGTGTGCTCTCTCTGCAGCTACCACACATTGCCCACACTGTAGGCCACATGGGAGAGGGGTGGTGGTGGTGGGAGGGAGTGGTTTCATGGTTTCAGGTCAGGATGGTAAAGGCGGTAGTAGTTGGATTTGGGCCAAGGCTCACACATACACACACAGGCTAAATCTCTGTGTGACCATTCAAGTCAGGCTGAGTCAGCAGAGCATTTGGCCAAGCCACAACAGCATTTTACCATAGCTTCACCTCAGCTGTGTGTGTGTGTGTGTGTGTGTGTGTGTGTGTGTGTGTGTGTGTGTGTGTGTGTGTGTGTGTGTGTGTGTGGACCGAAACAGAATGCATGTCAAACTGCCACATCCACCAGTGACTAAGTTGCTGAAATAGCAATGATAGCATATGATAATAAGAGAATACACTGGAGTCACAATACTCCCTTGGCACTGGGTGATAGTCCAAAAAAACTGACTGTGAGCAGTGTGCACCAACAGTGTGTGTACAACTGTGTTGTTTGTTGGCTCAGGATAGTAAGTGGCTTAGCAGCGTAATTCCAGGGCTATCCCATTAACAGCTACAATTTAACATTTGCTGCTAATGGCCTTACAATAGATTAACGACTAATGCCTGGGCTTTAAGTGGCTAAAAACCATTTAAAACTCTCACAAGCAATTGCACCCAGCTATATCACATACCTATAGAGGTTGGATGGGTCCTTCTTCTTCTGCACTGTCAAAGTGTTGATGTTTTGACAGAGCCATACCTGTTGAAAGTTATGATCCCTAATAAAAAAAATGCAATGGCTGCTACAGACAATGGTCGAGAAACAGCGAATATTTTTTTATAGTTTGTTGCTACATTTAGTTACCTTTGTTTCTTTATGTATTTTTTTGATCATAGCAAAGGATGTTTAATGCAGTTATGGCTTACAGAGAGATTACATATACCCACTTGGAATCGGTTTGAAAGGGTCTTTCAGTTTGTGAGCATTATCCACTATAGAAGTGCTTAGTTGGTTTGTGGTTGGCTGCACTGATTGGGCCAGAGAAATGAACAGCTCCCACTTTCGCTTTTCCAGGACCGAAGTGTTTGGCTGGGGGGAAAAAAAAAATTTGATGTGAGAGACGGATGAGAGCCGCACAATGAAATAGTGAAGGGCTACCTTATTAGGACAGCTTCCAACAGCTGAGACAGGATATGACACGCTAAATCTCACTGTGGAATTTATGACAATGGCTGTGTGTGTGTGTGTATTTTGTGTGGCTCATGTGTGCTTCTGTCCACAAATGTGTTTTATTTTCCACACAAATGGAAAGAAACAAGGAGCAGAGTTAACTTCACCAAAACTTGCCACACTGCTGTTTGAGTATTCAAGGATCGAATCGGCGTCAGCCACACACACACTTGCCACCTTTATTTAGTCTCTGACCCACATACACAATCTCGCTCACCCTCAGATGGATGTGAACACACTCATGCTTGTGTATGTGCACACTCGGATTTTTATACAGGAGTCTTTGTTCATTCTGCCAGTTGTGTGTGCTCGGATGGAGAGCAGATTTGATCTACATGAGTCAGTGAACTTTGAAGTAGAAAATGGTTTTTGCCCTGGTTTGGAGATCAGCCATGCTCATGTCATCCCGTTATTAGACAGACACTGCTGAAGTAATGTTCCCCAGATTCCTCATTCCTCCCTCACCAGCGTCCCTGCTGAGGAAGTCTGAGGAAAAGGACTGTGTCATTGTTTTAATTTAGGCTGGAGTGACGTTCACTTATTATCATGCCTATATAATTTAGGCTTAGTTCATCTGTGGCATGTGTTTAAGCCACATTTCCTTCGAAAGGCCAGTTTGACTATTAAAATCAAACTTCTTCTTTGCTGTTATCACTTAGTTTTTTGCAGGCCTTTTTCAGTAAGACTGAACAATGAATCATTGGCATTTATCTACCATGAGGCACCGCAAGACTTAAACAGTAAAACTTTCAGCTGTAAAAGGGAAAATTAAGCTGATGGTGCAACATACAATAGATACATTTTGTCTCCACAAACTAGCTGTGACAAATAATTGCAATCAAAATAATGAGCAAAAGAAAGAGAAGTATAATTTTTTCTGTTATTGCGTAGCTCTTTGTCTTTTTAACATTAATGCGGGGATGCTGTACCTTCATCTGTTTCAAGTTTTGGTAGCTTGCAATATTTTCTTTACCAGGAAATGTAGTTGATGCTGCTACAGCAGTTATTTACTCTGGGTCGAGGCAAAATGCATAATAACAAAGGTCAATGACAAGCCAAGTTTTTATGACTTTTCCTGTAATTTTCATGCTCATTCTTTCCTGTGAGTTTGCAGTTAAGAGCAGCTAAGCTATAAAGATATGGCAATTTGATCTCCTGTTTCAGTAGAATTCTCAAGGATGGCATACAGATAAAATGTCATCCATATTCTAGCGAGTAAACTATTTATAGCATTTAGAGCTGAATTTTAATCGGGCATTACAGCATTATTCAGTGTTAAGAGCAAACAGCTACAGAAAACTGAGGCATGCCTTTTTTCCCTGCTGTGGCGAGCACACACCTTCAGTTAAAAGCACCTCTGGATTTTCAGATTCAGCGTAACCTGATGGTGTGATGCTGTCTCTTGATAAATCCCCTGACTGCTCTCACACTCGTCTCCCTCTCGCCTCCTCACTTTTTCTGCATTCTTGGAATGAAGATGTGTTAACAAGCTCCACACGTGGCAACTGAAAACATGCTGTAATTGTCTCCCGTCATGTATCTCACTTTCTTCCTATTTTTAACCCTGCATAGCAGAAGGTGAAGAAATGTGCTGAGAAAGTGAGAGTAGTTTGCTTCTATCCCTGCTCTGCTGACGTTCGTTCCACCTTGAATTTGAACTGAATGATCCCCCTTTTTCTTTTTTTTCTTTTTTTTTTTTTAAGATGAAATCTCAGGTAGTGCGCTCTTTCTTTGTGTCTGCTGTTTGTTCTTGCTGTGTGTCTTGCTCTTGTTCTGTCTGTAGTCACGTATTCTCTGTACCTGATACTTTATCTCCGCAGTTCTTTCTCTCCTCTCTCATTAATCTTCTGTTGCTTTGCCTCCCTGTGTCAGCTCCTACTGCTTTTTAACCTCCAAATACCACCTTCATTAGCACTTCTTCAGTCTGTGTGTTCCTAGATCTGCACTTTGCCAGGGCCCCACTCTGTATCTGTGTACTTGGGTTATTTCAGTCTTGCTTTGTGTCTGTTCTTTGATGAAATCCCGGTGTTGGTTGACTCTTTTCTTGCTCTCTGGTGTTGACCCTGTCCTGTCCTGTCCTGTGCTCTGCTCTCAGCGTGTGAATGGAGCAGTGTGCGAGCACGGCCTCTCTGCTGGCCTCGGTGCGGGAGCAGGAGAGGCAGTTTGAGATGCTGAGCCGAGCTCTAGAGGAGGAGCGGAGGTCGTGTGCCGGCACCTTGCCCCGCCCCCTCCCCAACATGCAGGTAACATGGAGCAAACCCTTGCCCCTCCCCCACGCACGCATCTTTTCCATCGAAAAAGTCCCTCAGATTCACCCCATCCTTGATCGAAGTGAGTTCATGCAATCTCATCTTCATGGTCACCCCCTTCCCATCAGTGTGGACTGGCTGGATGGCAGCAGAACCTAGATATAACCTGGGGGGGGGGATACCCCCCCCGTGGGTATTAATCAGGCTGCACTTTTGATTCTCGTAGAAAATTTAGCTTGAGCTTTGGAAGTTAAAAGATGAGTCTAAATTGCCTTCCAGAGGAGGTAATTTACACCCTCAGTCGCTCTTCACAGCTTTAATCATGCATTTTTTTCCCTTCCTCCATCAGTCTCTCAGAAATCATCCATGTCTCCTTCAAAATAAGTCCTCTCATCATCATTGTATCTGTCCACCTGTCAAACTTAACAGTGCAACCCATCATGTTTGTCTTGACTTGTACATGGGTGTTTGCATGCAGAGAGATGTCTAGCTGTATATTAAGTTTGTTGTGATTAGGGCTGTAGCCTCATGGTCGATTGGTTGGTTGTTATGCTCCTTTTTTCCCCCCGTGATCAATTGACTGGTTTGTGAGAAAGTACAATTTTAGTTGACCATCATTTCCTTCTATTGACATGCAGCCCTAGTTGGGATATCGAGCTTTTCCTGGACCATCATCAGGAGTTTACCTTTTTTAGCTTCACTATACCAACCAGATGGTTTATTTATACTTTGTATTATTTATTTCTGGTATAAGGAAAAAATTTCCTCAGCTGCTTTTTCAGTGGGGCAAAGTCCATTACCTGGGACCAGTGTCAAGTCAGTACTGTTTCATCAGCAGTGATACTCAGCACAACCTTTTGATTACCAAAGCGCTGGAATGTTTTTCCTGTTTGCTTACACACCCTCTCTACCAAGTGTGAGTCAGTTACCTGGTTATGAGAGTTATAAATTACTTCACACTCTGAGGTCACCTCACACACAGATGTGTAGACGCACACACACACCAACACTAGCTCATTCTTTCACTTCCTTATTGACACACTTATTCATTAGCCTGCATTCATAAACTAGCATACATATGTACACACACACACACTTTTGGCCCTGAGTCACCTTTGAAACACACTCTCATAAACTACCAGACTCTGACACTTGCTCACTCTCCCTGTGTTGTCGCTCCTACACATAGACTATCACTGGGACACTGTCGACTCTCAGGCAATTACTCTGGCTGATATGGAGCGAAAATATAGTTAGTGTTTGTGTATTATAGTGAGAGCAGGAGCGAAATTTAGCTTGTGCTGGTTCTTATCTCTATATGTGTTTACATAGCCCAGAGGTTTTGGCATTCCACTGTCACTCTCGCAGGCAGTGCAACACGACCTCAGTCGTTACCGACAGGTTCCCACATGCTCACATCTGCCCTGCACTTTCTACTGTTCCCTCTGACTGAGTCCTAATCTTCACTTAAGAGTGTGTTTATTTGCTTAAACTATGTCTATGAGTCTGAGTTGCACTTCAAAAAGTGGTCATTGCTCCCCCCTAAAGTACTGGATCCAGTTATCACCAGGTTATTTCTGTTTTTTTAAATTTGAAAATAAAACATTTTTTTCAGTCAGACAACTGCATCTCATCCCTGAATCAATGAGGACCCCCCCCCTCCCCTTGGCTGTAGCCCCTTTATCCCCTTAAATTGTGGAGATAACCTCAGAGATGGGAGTAGAGATGCTTAGAGCTCCCCCTGTGGCTGGAATGGGAAGTGCACCACACCCATTACCACTCCTGGGCAGGCCTTGCTGGTGGTGTTGACGCATGAGAGAAAGAGGTTTTTATTTCTCTGCTCCTCTCTCTCTCTCTCTCTCTCTCTCTCTCTCTCTCTCTCTCTCTCTCTCTCTCTGGGTCGTCTTTCATTTCACTGTTGACTAACTTTGTTCATCTGTTCATTCCCTTATCATACTTCATTTATCTTTGTTCAAGTTTGGTAAATGCCTGTGTTCCATTGTACTACCTCATTGTTTGTGTTTAGGGGTAACGACTGCATGCACGAAAGCCTGTGTGTGTGTTTATGTTCATGATGTTTACATACCTGCAGAGTTCATGTAGTGTCATTCTTAAAAGTCCATGCAACCTTTTTTGGCTGAAACAAACTGCAAACTACAAAGCAAAGTTCTAAACTGTCGCTGTCCTTTTACTTGATTTTTATTTTAAACGAGACACTTTTTTTGTTTCTGGTCATTAGCTAGTTTCAGCACCATAATTTAACACATTCGAAAAAAATAGAACAGGGTTCTAATTTTTTAAGCTTCAGTTGAACTTAAATGGCCTGAGCTTCACTAGATAAAGTTGGGTGCCAATAAAATTCAAATGAATGTTGACATCGGTTGCCACTTTCACTTTTTTTTTGTGCCCTACTGTAACATATGGAGCTTGTCAGTCTGGAAAAGTTGGATCCCCTCATGTGCATTTCTTTCTTTCTGCAGAACGGCCGCATTCCTTGTGATGCAGACATAGAGAGGCTGACACTGAACGAGGGTTACATCAACGGGACACATCACGTAAGCACCCACAAGAGTCTCCTCAGTTTGAACTATTACATTTTTAACATGGTTAACCCTGAGGATACCACTTGTAAAACCTATATTTTGTTATTTCTCTGAAATGTATGAATATGTGTGTGAGTAGATCAGGATGGAGCCTGGTCAGGTGGTGCAGGAGACGTATACGGTGGAGGAGGAGCCGCAGGAATCCCAACCCGTTGTCTCTGTGGAGATCAGTGACGATGGAACCACTCGGCGCACAGAAACCGCGGTAATATGAGATCCAAGTAGAAATACTTGTTGCACGGTTTTCAGTATACAGCACTTCTAAAGGACAAGGGTGACGTAATGGCAGAAATGGTTACAAATTAGTTTTTCCTTTGATAGTTATGCAGTTTTTTTGATTTACTTGTTGACAGATAAATCGTAATACAGATTTTCATACTTGTAAATATTGAGCAATAACATCTTGTCTCCTGCCTCCTGTCTTGTGCTCTTTAAGGTGAAGAAAGTAGTAAAGACCACCACCACACGCACCGTCATCCCCTCCGTGTCTGACACACTTTCCCTGGATGGTGGGGGTTCAATGACAGGTATGGGGGGCTACACCACACCCATGGACCGTGTATACAGGCAGGGACCCAGTGGAGGAATGCCTATTGACTACCCCACTCACACTGTGCCCCGAAACTACCACTACGGACCTCCGGGAGGCTATGATGAATATCGCACTGGACCTCCATCTGAGACCTACGCAAGCCTTACCAGGGGCGCTCGCATGGATGATCGCTACAGGTACCATGTTTGTTGAAAAGATGTTAGCACAGCTCATGTAGGATTCAAGCCATTAAGGCAGAGAAGGCAGTGACTTCAGTTTAAATGGATAATCTTTTAGATAATATTTCCCCTCTTCTGGTCTTTTTCTCAACCTCTGTTTCCCTCCCTTCCCTAGACCGGTCCATCCAGATGGTTACAGAACTCTGGATCCAAGCTACAGAGCCCCTAGCAGGAGTCAGCTGGACCCATATGCTGCTCAACCACAGGCATGTTCAACAATCATTGCATCACTTGGCTTTGCCGCTTTCCTTTTAGCAGGATTATAAACGGGTCTGCTGATACTTCAAGATTCATTTGCTTAATTTCGTGCTTTGTTTTCCATACTGTGTGTTAGGAATTGAACAGGATTTCAGTAGGCAGGTCTAGGTCTTTTTAGCTTGTATTATTAGATACTAATTCATGTCTCCTGTGAAGGTTGGGCGTATGGGAAGTGCTCTGGAGCTCTCCTCCATCCCGAGGTTTGTTCCAGAGCCTTACGGTCTGGAGGATGATCAGCGCAGCATTGGCTATGATGAACCTGACTATGGGATGGGACACCCAGTGCACTACAGCACTGTGCCCCGCAACCACCATGCATACCCCCATGGACCCCCACGCAGGACTGGGTAAGTAATGCGTTTTTTTTGTGGTGACTCATCTGTGTTTTAGGGAGGACTAAAGATGTAAAATATATACTTTGTGAAAACACAGTTGTTACAGTGTGCACAGAAAGGTGATTTTATAGTGAAAATTTTTATGAGCTGCCTTTGAGTCAATGACAGTCCTGTAAACTGTTCATAAATGATTACAGTCTATGTGGACCTATCACAAGAGATCACGTCTACAAAAGTGACAGACTGAAAAATACTGTGCACACTGATCTGAGGTTGGTGTGCTTTTTTTGAAGAGATAATACCTCTTGGCTACAAGATGTAAAGCTGTGGAAGTTGGTTGAACATTGTGTGTATTCTACTTCATTTAGTCTGTCTCTACTGGGAAGCTAACAGTAGCTTGCAAGCTGTCTGGCTGATGTGCTCTCTACACGAACAGTGCAGATGAATTATTGAGCAGGCTTTCAGTTTTTTTACCCTCTGTGCTCAATTTGATCCCTGAAGATGACGCTTGTACTTAGTTGAAGCATCTGCTACTGACAGTCCATGTATGTGCCAGAATTTAGCTTTTTTTTTTTTTTAAATAATCATATGATGATGCCCTTGTAAGTGGTGCAGGTTTTTTATGTTCATGTTAAAAAAATTTTTTTAAACAGTTTTCTAACTGAAAACTGTTGAAAGTTTGACCTATATTATGCACTTTACACAATTTTATATTCAAGGAAACAGTGTTTCTCACTTAAATTCCCAGGATAAATTCCTAGAAACTTCCTTTATCTGATATAACTGAATCATCAAGAATCAAAATGAATTGAAATGAGTTGATTCTTGACTTTGTGAGTCAAAATTGTACCGAAATAGGAGATCAGTACCCAGGTAAATAATTTTCCTCTGTTTGTATTTATATGATGACAGAAATCTATTGAGTGTACGTTCACATACGTTTCTTCTTCTTCCTCAGGAGTTATGAAGGCACCTTGGACGGTGACATGAGTGGTCCGGGGGACATGTACTATTGGGGTGGAGGAGCACCTCTGGCCCAGGGTGAAAGAGGAAGCATGGCCTCATTGGACAGCACTCTAAGGAAAGGTCCGGGCCCCAGTGGTTGGCGTCAGCCAGAGCTGCCAGAGGTCATCGCCATGCTCAACTATAGGCTAGACGCCGTCAAGAGCAATGCAGCTGCATTCCTGCAGCATCTAACCTATAAGAATGATAAAGTAAGCGATGCACATGTGCAAGCACATTCTGGATGATTCAAAACGTTCATCCCTAGAAAATTACAGTAGAGTAGGCTTCTATTTGTAGATAAGCAAATAGTTGTGAGGAGTGGGAGACATCTCTTACGGTTAAAGATGATTAATTATGTATCTGTTCTAAGAATGAATGAAGTATGTATAATAGCAGATAAAGTTCTACAAAAATGAAACTAAGATGTAGAGTTAAGTGGACAGTCTTGATTTCAGGGAGTAGAGAGTGGAGAATTTTTGATATTTCAAAGTTGGATCTCGAGTGTTGAATCAGGGTGATTTTGAATTGGAACTGGCTCGAAATGTATAAAAACAACAAAAAAACAAATGTCTAAAAAGATGCCTTTTGAGTCCACTTATCAATAAGTGAGAAAGTTCAGTGGTGGTGGTGAATTTTGGAGCAATTTTCAGTCAGCATCGCTGGTTATGAATTATTTCATGCACATGTATTAAGTTTACAATAGCAAGTACCCAGAAGTGTAGGTGTAGCTAACTTTTACAAATATCTGTAGTGATGAAGCAAAAAGACAATAACTTTTTTGGGGGGGGGGTCATACAATGAAGAAGTTCATCTAACTTCTTGGACACATTAACAACAGATAACTGAACTATTTTTTTTTAATGTTCTTGCATAGCAAGACAAGATAGAGACTATTTTGAAAAAAGAACTGTAAAAAACCTGTTATCCTGTTTTTTTTGTTTTTTATGAATGTCCTCAACTGAGTTTTTCTTTAAGGATTTTCCAGGACATATATATATATATTTTTTTTTTTTGATTTGCTGACATGTTTAAAAACTGTAAACTGGACTTTACTTGACCCCCACCCACATCTGCTTCTTACACCCATCCTTTCGCTTTCCAGGTCAAGTCTGATGTGCGTCGTCTTAAAGGCATCCCAGCACTGGTTTCTATGCTTGACAACCCAAACAAAGAGGTCAGTTTGCTTTTATTCACCTTGGCTTTCTTTTCATTCTTTACTTTGTTAAAAGTGTTTTATAATTGAACTAGGTGGGGTAAAAGTGAGGTTTGGGGGATGTAATGTTTTTCTTATGTAATACTGAGGCAATTCATTGGCCTGAGATAAGCTGTAAGGACATGGTGAAAGTGTGACTTAACCTGAATATTGAATGAATGAGAAATGGAAATAAGCATTACATATTTGACTTTTCCTTGGTTGAATCCTGGAGGTCAACATTTGTGCTAAATATGGTTTCGGCCAAAACCTTCTGTGTTTTTATAATTCCCTTTCATTTAGGCCAAGCTGTGGCAAAGTTTTGCTGATGTTTTTATGGGCATCATCAGGCAAACCACATCATGCATTCCACTCTTGAAGCAAAGACGCATCTTAATTTCACATTTCATGCTCTACAGCCAATGACAAGTTTGCAGTTTGATGTGTGTTGGATGACTTGCTGACTGGAGAAAGATAGCAACTGCATCTTCTCAAAGCTTTTAAGTGGTTCCAAAGACTCCACACACAATGTCTGTGTTTGCCTGTGTGTACTTATTCTCATATCTCAGTGGGGACTTTATCCTGCATGCCCACTAACCCATGGGGACTCATGTCACTGTGGGGACAGAAATTGAGGACCCCACAGTTAGACTTGGTTTTAGGGTTATAATTAGGTTTAAGTTAGGATAAGAATTAGGCATTTATTTGTGATGGTTAAGGTAATGAGCCAGGGAATGCATAATGGCAATGAGTGTCCCCACAGGGATAGTGCTAAATATGAATAGCACAATCTAACAGTTATGGGAGCATGACATAGTTTTCTGCTACTATGCAAAAGCCACGTATATGAAATCGGTGTCCCCTAAGTGATTGTCCAGCATGACTAATTGCTCATTAAACTGTTACTTTGTTCCTGTTCCAGGTTCACTATGCAGCCTGTGGAGCACTAAAGAACATCTCGTATGGCAAAGATCCAGACAACAAGATTGCCATCAAGAACTGTGATGGAGTGCCTGCTCTGATCAGGCTGCTGAGGAAGACCCGCGACCAAGACCTCACTGACACTATCACGGGTAAGAATGACTACCACTTTTTTTCGCTTAAATTGTTATTGACAAAAAATAACAACATAAAATAATAACAAGAATGACAAAAACAACTATTTGTCCATATTCTTTCCCTATCCTGTTGATGTTGAAATTTTGTCTGTATTAATGCTGATTTTTGGTCCCGTTGTGCTTGTGTCTGTTATTTCAAATACAAAATTTCTACAATAATTACTAGTTTTAACCTTTGCCAGATTTTCCTCCTTCCCACAAATCCCTCCAATGGCTATTTTATGTGCTATTATTACTTTATTAACCAAATATCTATCTATCAGCTTTCCCTGATATAAATAAAGTACCATGCAACTCATGTGGAACTTATACCTTAGTATGTATCTAGTATTCATAGTTGCACTTTACGTATCATATCAAGTGCTGATTGGACAGTCTGAAACAGGGCTGGGCGATAGAACCTAAAAATTCCTGTCACAATAAATTGTCACATTTAGCTAGATAACAATACATAAACCTAATAACACTTATGTAATCATCATCTTCATCCAAGTAACAATACATTTGGACAGAACTGTGGTTGGTTAGACTTCTGGTTAACTGTCATTTGTGGTTGTTGCCATTCTCAATTTATTAATGAATGTCCAAATGTAACTTTTGGGTCTAGACAAACCAGTGGTCCTGACCACTTTCAAAAGTAGTTGTTCCGGATGTCCATTGGAGTGAAACTAGGAACAAGTTCTGAAAAAATCCTTTACAGATCTGAATTAGGGCTGCAAGTAAAAACTATTTTATTCATAGATTAATCTTATTTGCTTGATTAATTGACTAATTGTTGGGTTTATAAAACAAAAAAAACTGAAATATGCCCATCACAATATCCTACTGTCCAAAGTAGATTCAACAGATGTCTTTTTTTCACTGACCTCTGCTCCAGAACTCAGAGATATTGAATTTACTACAATTTACTACAATTTAAGACCAGGGAACACTGCATAATCTCACATTTGAGAACCTGGAACCATAACAATTTCGTCATTTTTTGCATAAAAAATGACTTGAACAATGAATTGATTGTCAAAATAATTTCTAATTAATTTTTGTTCAATTGACAAATCAGTCAATAATCAACTAATCGTTGCAGCTCTGATCAGAAGTTTGCTAGCTGCATAAGTAAACTGGGCATTTTGGTATATTTTTAAATTGTGTTTTTACCAGGGACGCTGTGGAACCTGTCATCTCATGACTCTGTGAAAATGGAAATTGTGGACCATGCGCTGCATGCCCTTTCGGACGAGGTTATGGTGCCCCATTCAGGCTGGGAGCAAGGGAGCAATGGAGCGGGAGGTGGGGAGGAGAACTGCAAGCCCAGACACCTCGAATGGGAGATGGCCCTCACCAACACAGCTGGCTGCCTGAGGTAGGGAGGAAAGAAAGGATGGATGGGGCTGGTATCAAAAAGCAGATTAGAGCTGTTTAATATGGCAGGATGGAGAAGGGGGGGGTGCTGATGAAGACAGGAGAGGAAAGTGGAAGGATGCCAGCTCGTCAGCCTGACAGACCAGTGGGATACATAAGGGAGGAAGGGAGTGATGATGAGTTAATGGAACACAAGATCAGGAAACACATCATAGAGTAGTTTTAGTGGAGAGGAAGGACAGTAACTGAAGTGTCATGTCATGAGAAGCCTTTTTTCCCAGTAAAAATCAGAATGATGGTATAGTGAGAATACCAATGCCTGATTTGTCCTTCCCAATCACAATAAACTGGCCATTTATTACCAGGAAACTTAATCAGGCTTCTCAACACTTTTATAATCACAGTTTATAAACACAGATTAAAAAATTCTCCATCTCATAACTGGTAAAATAGACTTTTCTAAAGCTCCAAAGAAATAACCATGAATTTAATCCAAGTCCATCATTTTCAAAGTCTGTGATGTATGCTCCATCTGGTTTATTGTGCATATCAGGAGCCTTTTTTCTGCTTATTAGCACACATGAGGAAGATATCTTGTTTATTTTTATGTCATTATGATACTTTGGGGTTAGATGTCAGCAATTTATTAAATGGAGATTCTGGCTGAATTGATGCCTCACAGTGACAGGGAGAGATCACGAGAGGCTAAGGAGAGTTTACTTGGTGAGGGTGAGCAGAGGACAGCGGGGCATTGACTTAAACAGTGTAAACAGCATGTTCTGCTCTCTAGCTCTGTTATCAATGCATTCCCCTTGACGACACGGCTAATATACAGTGTCCACTTGTGGCTGTAGAAAAGTATGTGTGAATAACTTGGTAATCTTGAAGCCTTAAACAGTTTGGTATTTGCAGAAAAGAGTCTGGACAACATTGTTCAGTACAAAGAGAAAGCAAACAGAAGACAAGCAGAGGTTTGCGTGAGTTTGATGAGCAGAGTGGAAGCTGCAGATGAGCGGCCAAGGGATTGGTTTAGATAAAGACAGGGCGAATTTGCATACTCATAAATCCCCAAATACTAGATGAAGCAGAGATGTAGAGTTACATCCAAGGCATTTTAAGGCCATGAGTCATTCATTGGTTAATGCTGTTTCTTACCCATATTTTATATTTTTATACACACTCAGCATTATTATTGAGGCCTTTTCTTCATTGCACCTCATCAACCATTTGGATAAATACATGATTTTATTCACTCCCCCGCACATTCAGTGTCAGTTCAGTTCACTTGCAGGGCAACTACTCCACTGGATTCTCATGTTTTACTACTAATATTTTAGGTCAAATTTAAGATTTTTAGTTTTGGTAATATGAATATGATTTGAGTAATATGAATACAATCAGGAGAGGTTTACCATAAACAGTAGTTTGAACTTCCTCAGACAAAGTCAAAGAAAACTCGTCTGTCCTGAGTAAACATTGTCTGATAAGTGACATATTAAAAAAGACTAAGGTTAGTGATTAGAAGTTGAGTTTTTAATTCTGTCTCTTCCCCTGCATAGAGGATTAACTGATAGTGACTACACCTGGCATTAGAATTGCAGAAGAGTAGAAAATTTGGGGATTCAGAGCCTTCTTCTGTGCTGAAGTCCTGATTTGATATAGAGTTATTTTAATATTATAAATGTTGGACCACTGTAATGTGTAAATAACCTTCCAGGGCAATGCAGTGAAATGCCCCCTGCCAAGAAGGGGATGTGTCCTTTTGTTGTCTGAGAGGGTGTGTCTGTCTAGGAAAACAGGCCAGCACAAAAGACCAGGGTTGAATATCATTCCAGAGACTTTATTCTTTCATGATCCTTTCTTTATGTTCCTCCATATCAGTGAAGAAACACTAATTGGGTCTCGATTTTCCATCCATCCAGTTCTGTTAAATCTTCAAGTGAGACTCAGCCACAGAGCAGTTGAAGAAATTGGTTCAAGGCTGTAACTTGATCGGGTCGAACTGCAGTCTCTTTGTAAAGCAGTGGTTTAAACAGGAGTCTCATTCAAACAACTCTTGGGGGTGTGCTCGGGCATTGTGTGCTGGAATCTTTTTGTAGTGACTCCTTCCTTCCCCCTTTAACCTCTTAAATGCCTTGTTTATTTCTCCAGCTGTTCACACTGCTAATCCTTATTTTGTTATAACATTCTTGTTTCTCATCCTCTCAACTTTCAATTCATCTGAAGAAATGTTAGTTCGGAGCGGAGCGAGGCGAGGAGGAAGCTGAGGGAGTGCACAGGTTTGGTCGATTCGCTCATGTACATCGTCCAATCCCAGATTGACTGTAAAGATGTCGACAATAAGGTATGTGTATTTGTTTTACATTAAAGGTATAATATGTAAAATTTCTAAAAACAACTAGACCAATGTTATTTATTTTGTTGACTTATGTACTAACATTAAAGGAAATATTTCCAAATATTATTAAACACAGAGAGATCTGTAGTTTTATTCAATGTAACTGTATTTCATTGTAGTCACCTGTTAATGGCGTCATATCCCCTTTAACCCCTCTAGTTGCTATAGTTCCACATGCCCTAGGGTCAGTATAAATCATACAATGTTACTGATTGTACTTTGTAACAGGAACAGTAACAAGTTTTTCTTCTAAATAGTAAAGAGATCAAAGTTAAGGCATTTTTTTTTTTAAAAGTTGAAACAAAATGGCATATAATCCACTGTGAGATCTGATGTACTTAAACTCTTCAGGTTGAGATTTTGTATTTTAATAACTACCCCTCATCTCTTTTTCTTCACCCAACCATTTTCCCTCCATTTTTGCAGTTGATAGAGAACAGTGTGTGTCTGCTGAGGAACTTGTCTTATCAGGTGCACCGTGAAATTCCCGGTAGTGAGCGCTACCACGAGGCTGCGCCCATCAACCAGGGCCCCGCCCCAAGCCAGAAGGGCGGTTGCTTCAGCACCCGCAAGGGCAAAGGTGAGGGAGGGAGGAAGTGAGACTGAGAGAGAGACTGAGAGAGAGACTGAGAGACAGAGCGAGATACCTAAAGAGAGAGACAAGCTGAATTTGTTAAGTCACTAGGAGGATGGTTTGGGATTGCTGTGATGTGACTAGACTAATACTGACACACATGCACACATACTGTATACACACTTGAACAAACAAAACCACTTGCACACACAGGAATGTTAACAATTTTGCCAACTGAGAGAGAGCTTATGCCTTCTCCAGCTCCTCTGTTTGTGTTTCACTGAGAGTATTGATTCTTGTTTTTTGTAACTGCACATATCCTTTCTACTGTTTGTGGCTTTACCAGTGTTCTTGTGAAATTATCTTGCAGTGAAAAAGACATCTGTCAATAATCATATGAATAATTAAGATACTCTTTTTACCTGGATATAATGACTACCATGTTACCAACTTCAGGAAAAAAGGCTAATATTGAAGAATTAAAGCAAAGCAGAGGTGCAACTTAATATAATTTTATTGTAATTATTAATTATCAATCTGCTGATTATTCCTTTGTTTTTCCTTTGTCTAAAAAGTAGTTTCATAGTTTCAGCTCTAAAATACTGCAAAAAAGATAATTAAGTAATAGGACCTTGAGTTGATTGCTGCTTTTCAACAACAGTCTGTAGAGAAAGATGTTCAGGTTTACTGTAAATTTAAATTTTATTTTACAATGTAGTATAACAGACAGATTTTTATAGCCATGGTATGAAAGAGGAGATTGTATCAAAGTATCTGAATAAGATGTGATACTCTGGGGTAAAATACAAGAAATGTCTCGGTTCACTGGACATCAGCTTAAAGGTTAAGTAAAATGCTTTCCTGTGTATTTATAATTTCAGATGAGTTGCACAGATATATATCACAGCAACAGCCTCTTATACTGATACTATACAGAGCAGTTATGTGAATATGTGTGACTATGAAATGACATGAAGTGGTGTGCGCTTTGGTTCGCTTCATTTGGCCTTTAATACTTGGCATGTTAAATGATCGTGTGTGGTGGCCGCGGTGCTGTTGGGATGTAATCAGGGTGTGACTGGGAGGCTCAGTTATGGCTGCTTTTCTCTTACTTAAATGCTCTGTCTTCCTCCTGTTCTGCCATCCTCTCCCTCTTTATCCCCATTTCCTCTCTCCTCTCTCCTCTCCATTTTTCTCTCCCTTTTTTGCGCTGGGCTACAGATGAGTGGTTTTCGAAAGGTAAGCTCTTTACCCCTGTATGACTGCACTTTGCTTCCGCTGCCTGTTGTTGTCTTAGTGTTAGCAATAGTAGAGCAACTGTGGCCTAGATAACAGGTTGAAGTATTGTCTTAGTACTAACGTGCATGCCTCCTCATCGCTGTGAAAGATTTATAATGAAATACTCAGAAGAGAACATGCATCTCAGTTTTTAGTTATTTTCTATTTCCCCCTGTCAACATATATCTAACCAAACTAAAAAAATTACAACAGTAGATATAGCTCTGTAAAATAAATCCATCAGATTTGAATTTTATGTGTTACTAAGACTGGTATTTGCTTCCAGGAAGGAAAGACGAGGATGCAGCTGCAGATATAATAGACATTCCAAAGAGGACCACACCTCCTAAAGGTAATGACCGACTAAGTCAACTCCGTCACTCTGTGCATTGTTCTGCAGAAGAAATATGCATTTGCTTGTAATCTTTATGCTCCTCTTGCCTCTCTGTCCCTCTTCCATACTAATTTGTCTTTTCCCCTTGATTCTCCTGTTTATTTGCCACCAATCACTCCTTGTGTTCTTACTTGCATCTCTACACTCCCCCTCCTTCCTCTTCTGCTTGCCTCCCCACTCTCTTCCTCTTTCCTGTAGGCTATGAGCTGTTGTACCAGCCGGAAGTGGTTCGCATCTACACCTCTCTGCTAAAGGAGTCCAAGAACCCCACTGTGCTGGAAGCCTCAGCTGGAGCTGTTCAGAACCTGTGTGCTGGCCGCTGGACTGTAAGGACCGCTATCCATTATCATCCTTTTCCATTTTAAAGCAACTATTGTCCCAGATTGTGTGAATCTGAGCAAACATGAGCATTAACCTATGCATAACTCTCACCACATGCTCCGGGACCAAACAGTACACAGTGTTTTCCCATGGGCTTACTCAAAAAAATAAATTCTTGGGTTATTGTTAAAAGAGTTCAATGTAGTCATGAATACTCAAAGAGGTTCAAACCAATTGCACACAAGATTAGCAGGAGAATTGAGTTATCTAGGAAAATGGGTGTTTGAACATTTGCTGGTGCACCCAATCAGTAAGTGTCCATGTGAAAGATGCCAGTGCTATACTAGCTAGCCTCCAATGTAAATACAGTCTAAAATTTTTGTTTTTTTTAAGATTATTTACAAAATGCTGTAAATGTACTACATAACCTTATGGCCGGAAGCAGGGTAGAAATAATTAGTTCCCCTTGCACAGAGAGACCACTTTGAAAGTGACTATGCAAATGTGAGTTTTACAGCAGGTATAAAAACTAAAGAAGCTTGGAAGAGAGGCAGTGGTGTGTCTCCTCAGGAGCATCTTTAGCGTGTGTCATTAAGCAGGTGGATTGGCCTGTATATTACAAAAGTAGAGTGGAAACTTAATTGTTTGTTTAATGTACTATGAGCATCAGGTTAGCCCCCTCATGGAAATTAAGTTAAAGTTCTTCCCACTGTCACTGAATATACCTCACCTCACTTATCCTACCTATGATTGAAGGGGAATGCAGCCTATCCCAGCATGCATTACACTAGACCTTGTGTACGCCAAAGACTGATTATCAGTCTGTGACGGATATATAAATTAGGCCCCTAATTGAATAGATGTGTGTCTTTTTTTAGTACGGGCGATACATCCGTGCCTTGCTGCGCCAGGAGAAGGGTCTACCCATGATGACTGAGCTGCTGGCCCATGGAAACGACCGTGTGGTACGAGCCATGTCTGGAGCCCTCCGCAATCTGGCCATTGATGCCCGAAATAGAGATCTACTAGGTGATGCTTTGTGTGTGTCTCAGCGTGTCACATTATGTAAAACTACAGTTTTAACCAAGGAGAAAGATATATGATATCAAGAGCACAGTGCTGGTATTTAAGTGTGCCTTAATGTCAGGTAAACATGCGGTGCCTCACCTGGTGGCCAACCTGCCCAGCGGGGGTCAGAGTCAGCCGGTGCGCGCGCTGTCAGAAGAGACGGTGGTGTCTGTACTGAGCACGCTTCATGAGGTGCTGGGCTCCAGTTTGGAAGCAGCCAAGACCCTCAAATCCTCAAATGGCATCGAGAGACTGGTGCTCATTAACAAGGACGGGTAAGGGCTAATAGAAGATATTTTTGAGATACTTTTTTGGTTTGCAGTTTTCAATTACTCTTTCTCATTAAGTGTCCCTTCTAAGTCCCATCTCTTTTTAATTCCCTCTCTTTGCCTCTTCCGTCCACGGGGACATAAGTAATCGTAGTGAGCGGGAGGTGCGTGGCGCTGGTCTGGTGCTTCAGACAGTGTGGGGCCACAAAGAGCTGCGGCGCCCTTTGGAGAAGGAGGGCTGGAAGAAGACAGACTTCATGGTTAACCTAAACCCTCCCAGCAACAACACAAGGGCCAATGGAAGATACGAGGACAGTACTCTGCCACTCATAGACAAAGGTCAGGAGGTTAAAGGGAGGTGTTAAGCATTTGGTTTATATTTCTGTTATTGATCTGTTGACTTTTACCTGCAAAATACAAAAAGATTCTTTTCAGTTTTCATAGCTGCATACGAACTTCTCCTTCAAATATTAACCCTCTAGACTTAACTGTGGTAGTGTTTCAAAGCACTGGCTCTTCTGACAAAAGTTCTGTGCATGTTGCTATGTGTTACATTTAACTAGTTGCTCATATAACAGGCTGTTTGCAGATGTCATATTTGAGAGTTGACGGAAATTGCAGTCAACCCTTACATGTTTGTCTCTACCTGCTCAGCATGCAAGACATTTAATGGTTTACCACAGTGAGACATCTCAGATAATACCAACTAGGGTTGCTCATCCCCACGATCTATATGTTCTTTTTGATATGTTAAGATCTTTGAAGCTCTTTGGCACTGACTTTAAAGTTCTCCAACCCCAGCCATCATACACTGAAATAATGTGAACTATGTATTTGAATATACTAGCTGGTCCATGTCTGACACTCAGAGAGACTATCAAAACACTCACACAGCTACACACCTCTGTCTTTGGCAGAACATGCTCTGTCTGACTCTTCGGGGGAGCAGACATGTGTAACTTTGCAGAGAAACGGAGATATTGATGATTATTTTGTCTGTGTCTTTGATACACAGGTGGCAAAGGGGACCGGGAAATGATTCCAATGAATGACATGGGACCAGGTGTGTGTGAAAACAGAAAAGGCACAACACATACACCTGGCCAAAATTACACCTGGATCATGTGATATCAGCATATGTAACACGTGACATTTATTAATGAAGCCTGAGGTTTAACACATTTTTTCTTCTCTGAAGATGCCTACTCCACACTGGACCAGAGGGGGAGAGGGAACACTCTGGATAACACACTCGAACCTGCTGACAAAGATGCAATGCAGGTAAACACTGGACACGTGTAAACACACACACACACACAAAACCCACGATACCCCTCTCAAAAAAATAACCCTGCATGACTGCACCTAAATGAGAATTACTTACCTCCCTTAAGTCTGACAGGAACTCTACTGCATACTTCCTACATCCTCTTCCAAACTCCAGTATAACTTGCAGCTAAGTGCTTGCGATAGACAGTTGTGAGAATAATACTACAGACAAGACCATCATGTCAGGATTTTTTTTTTTCTTAACAGTAGAGCAGTCATTCACAGGGTTTTATTTTATGGTAAGAATAAAAAGATGAAAGATTTTGGGGGGTGGGGGGGCGTCACAATCTGAATGTAACCACCTTTGTTTTCCATGAGGATGTACAGACCAACGTTCTCACTTCCAGCTAAAAATGTAACCATGTGAACAGATGTGCTCTCATATGCCCCCACCGACAGCATGTCAATGCATGTCTCGTTTCAGCACTGCGGTTGATGTGTCTTGCACATAATTTCTCACTGCTGTTCTGTTTTTTTCCCTGAAACATGACCTAACATTAAACTAATCAATCTTTTGTAACCCTTCTTTCTTTTCTCATCTGATGCCTTATTTCCTACCACTTTTTTCTCTTTCTGTCATGCTCTTTGGTGTTTTCCTTACTCTTTATCTTTTTCATGTTTTTCCACACCTAACCCCCTCTTTACTTAACCCTCCTTGCTGTGTTTTTTTTTCTCTCTCTCTCCCCCCCCCACCTTCTCTTTCTCACTCTATCTATCCACACGCTCCTCCTGTTTTTGTCTCTCAGGGTGGGATGTATGGGGAGAGTCAGGCTTCTTTGCCTCTGTTGGATTCTTACGATGGTTAGGCTACACCCACTGTCACACTGCATGTCAGCGCATGGTATGTGTGTCCCCCTGGCTGTTCCTCTCATCTTGTTGTACGGCCTAATATCTTTTTTGTGTATTAAGAATTGTTACTATTTGTGTGTTTGACAGTGACAATTGTTGTCATCGAGCTTCCATTATACCATATTTGGACTGGGTTTTTTTGTTTTTGCTCCCCCTGCTGATGAAAAGTGTCAGTGATTTATTTACTTATTTATTTTTGGTTCTCCTGAGATTCTTATTTTTTCTCTCTGCACAGTGTGTAGTTTTTGGCTAACATGTTGTGACTTTGTTGCCTGCAACCATGATTGTGTATTCCTTTTTTTATAATTTTGTTTTTTGAATCTGAATCTCTGAATCTGAATTTTAATCACAAATCTTCGATTTAGGCTTGAATGCCTCACATTAGCTGCTACACATGATCGATTCCCACAGTTATGCCTCTTCTTCTTCTTGCAGAAAAACTGATTGTGTGCATCACAAAACGACAGGCTCCTCCCACCTACTGCCCTTGCTGAACTGACTACAGGGGACCACTACACTACCGATGGGACTAAACTCCATCTTTTGACACTAAACTCTTCTGTCCCTCATTACCCTTTTTGCAGATTCCCTTCTCTCCTTCTCTCAGCTACATTCCTCCATTGCCGCTTACACATTAATGAAACTACATGGAAGACTGACGTGGATCTATGCTCCCTGTGGACAGATGTGACACTATGACCACTTTGAGCTCTACGAGTCCCTAAGCTTAAAAGAGAAAAAAACACTAACCACTCAATCAGATACTGTGGGTGCAACACTACATCTCTACACAACAACAAAAGACTTACCTGGACAACACTAACGCTCTCTCGTCACTGAAAAGCAGAGACTGTGGCTTCATCTGAGGACTTTTGTAATTCTTGAAGATCAGAGTGTATACTTGTTAAACTATTATTAAACTAATTAAAATGAACAGGATGCTTTTTGGTGAAATTTTACATATATGGCTACTACACTCTGAAGAAACTGAGGGAATATGTCATTTTCTCACTTTAATGGTTAAACACCACAAAAAATAATTTCCTACCACTGAGAACCAATGTCCATCGATTTAATCAGATACATGTAAACCTTCTGCTTCTGTTTTGATAGTGGTTTGTTCCTCTTGTTGCTTTGCTCTATATCAGTGATGTAAATGTGCCAATGACACTGCTATTGCTGCGACTGCCAATACTAAATGCAAGAACGTCATGCACAATCAGACTTGTTAACAGCAGCTACACCGAAAGTTTTCACCTGCTTTGTTTTGTGCTCTGTTTGTGTCAGTGACAGACCATTGCTGCAATACAAGGGGATGCGGAATTCACTGTATTTGACAGAAATGGAGCAGAGAAATTATTCTCCGCCTTGTTGGAATACACAGTAATAGTCTGTACTACGTTTCTATCTTTCTGTTAGATGTAAACCCCTTAACTGAGTAATTTTTTGGGAGATATCACAGGATCCACAGGTCCATTAGTGTATGATGTGTACACAAGACTCCCCAACAGTGGGCCAACTGGAGTGCCTCGCTCAATCAGGATAGGTCTAATAGGTTCATCCAACATGACACTGGTAACCAATCAAGGTGTCTATTTCTCGGCCGGTTACTAGTTGTATGCATGTAGGAGCTGATTGATGTTATTGGGGTTGAATTTTTTATCTTTTTTAATTTTTTTTTTTTTTTTAACGAGGTAAGAAATTTCTGTTTAATTTACTGCTTAACAAACCCATGGCCTCGCTGGCTTTAGGAATACAAAACCGTACATGGAAGAAGACCTATTTTTGCCCACATTTCTTTAATACAGTGCTTGTTCTGTAGAGGAATGCATATTCTTAGTGCCGAGTGCGATGTGGATACTTAGGGAGTGGATGATTTAAAAAAAACAAAAACAAACAATCAAAAAAAACAAACTACTGGGGGGGCTTACAATGTTGCCCCACTCCCCTCTTTTTTTTTTTTTAACATTTCCTTAGTTATCCATGCCAGTTGAAACACTACAGAGGAGGTTTCATTTTACAAGAGTTCACTGGCTGAGGAAAGCAAGGGTTTGTGATAGAAAATCTATAAGAAGGCATAGACCAGAATTTGCTATTAGAAGAAAGGGGAGGACTAAATAAAAGCACATTAAAACTATATATACAAGAGAATATTTGTTAATTATAAGGATTTTTATGTATTTTTTTTTTTATATTCTGATTTGGGTTTAATTGTTTTGGGTGCTCTGGGTGAACGCATATGCAATCGGTTTTTATGTTTTGATTGAAAAAATTAAGTTTATGTCTTAATGAGATGCAAAAATAAGTTAAGCTAAACGAAATCCTTCAACAGTGATCAGATACTGGAACACTTTGAAAAAAAGTGATTCTGGACTACACCTTAATCTCTTTGCCTTGGCTCTTAAAAGTTGCACATTCTCATTTATGAATGAATTATGTAACTAGCAATACTGTTTTTAATAAAAAAGAATAATTTCTCTGAGCCTTTGTTTTTATTCGACTCTTGCTGATCGCACTGTTTTACAGTGAACCGATGAGTTGCGCTTCGTCAGGCGCAGAGTCTTCCTCGTTCACTCGGCGTCTGCAGGCAGGTTTCCGTCGTCGCCGACAGCGGCCAGCAGGTGTCGCTGTCCGTCGGGACCACTCGCGGCTGCTCCCGCGGCGGAAAACGTCCGAAGTGTAACTTGAAGGTTCAACGCTTGAGCCTCGGCTGTAGCGTTAGCTAACATCCTCACTTACTTTGAGTTTCCCTGTTTGACAGTTGAAAAGGGGGTAAATGAAATCTTTTTTTTTCTAACGAGCTACATATACAAACCACCGTTACTGACCGTGGTGGACATTTCGTGTTTATTTAATCTGTTGTCTAGTGTCCCCCGCCCGGTTTTTCTGCCAATAACGAAGGTGGCTATTAGCAACATTGGCCAATTGATGTTCAATTGTGCAACACTTTGATCCTCAAAATAATCGAGGAATTATTTTTGTGAAATCGTCCTCTGTGGCTTACAGAGGTCGACTAAGGTTCACCGAGAATAGAACAATTAGAAGTAAACTGTCAGACATTTGACGTCCAATTACCCGATGCTAACGTTGCTCGAGCCGCCATTTCCTGCTCTGTTCAGTTCTCGTGTCCACAGACGCCCTTCGTTTTCCCGAAAAGGTCATTCAACACTACTTTGACGTTTTTAAGGAAAAAAATCCTTAAAATCGAGGTCATTTAAGGTCATTTAATATATATATATATATAAAGACAAAATACAAGTTCAAAATGTTCTACAAATATCTCGGTTAATATTATGCACGTGAAAACATCAAAACGAGATGACTGATAAATAATAAAACCCAATAAGGAACTAAAGTTTAGTTACAGGCGACAGTGAACAGGCAGGTCTTGAGTGGATGTACCACTGGTGCCAACAGTTCTACACGTCTTTCTGTGTCTGTCTTGTGCTAAAATTGAACCATAAACCTTCATCCCAGTCTGTCCTTTCTCCAGGGGCCCATGTGGACATGCAGAGGTTCTGGTGGCCAGGTTATGAGATGCAGCTTCTCAGAGAGCTGCAGAGACAACAGAACAGCGCCCAGTTTTGCGATACCCTATTACAAACTGAGGGTGAGGGGCAGCTGTATAGCTGACGTAGCATACCCGAAAGTTTAAATTCAAGAGTATTAAAAATTAAACTTTTTATGTCTCATCCACTTCCTTTGTGTGAAGGTATCTCAGTGCCGACCCACAGCTGCGTTCTCGCAGCTCTCAGCCCTTACCTGTCTCAGAAGCTGTCGGCCTCGCCGACTCCTCCGTCCGGCCAGAGGCATCGGCTCCAGCTCCCGGCTGTGAAGGCCCAGACTCTGCTGAAGCTGGTGGGTCTGCTGTATTCTGGGGAGCTGGAGGTGAAAGGAAGCAGAGAGCAGAATGACGTGCTGGCTGTGGCCCGCCAGTTTGGGATTGCAGATCTCGCAGAGGGACAGAAAGACAGGGGCACGAAGGAGGCAGAGCTCCAGGAGAAGAGACAGTGTCTCGGGAGCTGGAGAGAGAATGGCTTTCACACAGAAGAAACCAGAGGGAAGGAGGAGAGCCGGAAAATGCGGGATGCACAAGTTCAGGCTGAGATGGCTGGAAGGAGCTATGTAGATTCTCCAGTTGAACAGAGTTGTTGTATATCTAAAGGAACACAGACTGTTAAAGCTGCTGAAAAGTCAGATGGCAGTTTTATTACCACACCTCTTACCCCAGAGTCTGCACACCCTAAAGCTAAAAGTTTGGATTTTTCTGTCATGTTTCAACCCCAAAGCATCACACTTAATAAACAGTTTTGCTCCACTTCATGCCCGGTCATAACCAGTACACCCAGCTCTCCCAGTGGAGCAGAGAGCGATGGAGAGTCTACATTAAACCATTCTATTGGCACTGTAATAAATTCCACCTCAACTCCAGCTCTGTGTAGTGACATGTTGACCCTCCCTATTTCTCTTAATGGTGACTCACAATCTCCAAGGCATCAGGAAGACGGCACCTACCAGCAGCCATCTGAGTTTGGAGAAAGCATTCAGGGTTTGGCCAAGGACAGGACAGAGCTGGTGAGTGGAACAAGAAATGGCACGATGGCTGACAACAGAGCAGATACAGAGCAGCTGAGCCTGGCTGGCAGAGATGAGATCGCAGGGCGAGAAATGCAGCAGATGACTGAGACCACACAGATTTCTATCAAGGTAAGAAGAGGTAGTATTTTTTTGATATAGAAAAAAACGAATTAATTTACTTTCAGAGATTGGTGTGTATGTAAACCCTGAAGCTGTACTAGGTGAGTTTGCTGATTGATATAAAATATATTAAAGACAAGTTTCCACTGTCTTGTGATAGACAACCTTTTTCTGTCAGTCCAAACAAAATGCAAAATGACACTGCAATAGAAATAGTACCTCAACTTGCATCGCACAGTTTTGGATCCTAACACTTTCGGAATTACACTAAGTGCAATCAGTGTGTGACATTGGCTAGTTTTTCTTCAGAACATAAGCTTTTTATTGATTGATCCTTGATCATATTGTTTGGTTATGACATCTTGTCATATCTGATTTTCTGATGAGAACAATTTTCAGGGTCATTGTAGTCACTCAGCTGCTGTTGTCGAAAATTTCATCGCATCTGCTTTTCCCCTCAAGCACCATCACAACAGTAAAATGTCTTGTCATTTCTCCATTTCATGAACAAAAAGCAAGAAAATTAAAATTTAGTTTCACGGCAAAATTGTCATGACTCAGTGCTGATGTTTGTGATGTCTTCAGCCTGTCACACCATATGTTTAGGAAGCCTCCTCTTTATCTTTGTGTTCTCATCATCTCTGTATTTTCTTTCCCCTGTGCCGATCAAGCTGAGGAGGACAACTAAAGGAGAAGTCTGGGAGGTGGTGAACATACAGGACATGGATGAGACCTTGTCAGTTCTTACCTCCCTGAAACAGGTGGTTAAGTATGATGGTGAATTTAGGTGAAGACACACTTGTGTCTGAATTTTTTCGTGGTGGTGCACGGCAGTTGGCGATTGAAAAATGAGCTACTTATTCTTAGTATTTCCTTAGAAATGATACAGCAACAGGAAGACAACACATTGGTTTAACAGACAGCAGCCAACCTATTATGCATGTATTGTGTATATAAATCGTAATTTATTTTTTGCAGGAACTGATGCACCTGCAGTTAGTGTTCTCTCTTTGGACTGTTCTGTTTGTCGTCTCATATTGCTGATAAATTTTGCTAATTGGCTAACTTGATTCCCCTTACGTGCTAATAAGTTGTTGACTGCCATTTGTGACATTTGCATCAAACAGAATGAAAAGGTTTTTTTGAGCTTTTTTTTTGTTACTGAAAACCACTGCTGGTAATGATATTATTGTGGCACATATTCAAGCAAGAAGCAGAAAAATAGTATAAAAGTCTTTATATGTAGCTGTCTTGTTGCATGGAGAGGATGAGAGAGAGAGGTAAAATATTAGAAGAGAAGCCATCAGCAGATTTGTTACTCTGTGATCCAAATACACCAGATTTCTTAGAGGAATTTCTGGTGGAGGTGATGCAGGTTCTTGGGGAAAGCAGAGAGAGGAGGTGGTGTGGTTGAGAGGGATGTGGGTGGGTATGCTGAGGTGTTGGTGAGTTGTTTTACTCTGAGAGAAGTGAAAGGAAGAATGATGCATGTCTGTTTCATCTTTTGCTCCTGGACTCCACTGTAGCTTGTCAGTCATGCTGATAATTCTTTGGAAGCTATACCATTACATTACTGATAAATAAAATGACAGAGACAGAAGATTATTATAAGTCACAGAAAGGTAAAGAGGGGGATAGTTCCCAAAAATATCACATTAACTGTTTAGGAATTACAGCCATTTTTACACATAGTCCCTCATTTAAAATAATAGGTTCCAGATATAAGACAGTCATTGACTGTGGAGGAATTTCATCCATGTGCTAAAAATAATCCTTATATTTATGAATATGTTAGTTTGTCCAATTACTTTTGAGCCTCTGTAAATGAGGGACTATGTATAAAAATGGATGCAATTCCTAAACGGTTAATATAAAATTTTTGTTAAACTCCTAAAATTAAAGCTAAATCTCTACACTTCAATCAAATCTTGATTCATTCAGTTCAAATCTGTTGTGCTTGTGTACAGAGGCAAAAGTATCAAAACTGTGTCACAGTCCAAATACCAATGGACCTGAGTCTCTCTGGCTGTTGCTTGTCAATCTAATCTAAACTAATCTATCTCTCCAATCTAATCTTTATATCTATTCCATCTAATGCTGAAAACATTAAAGCTGGACTCATCACTGTGAAAGACCCCATTTTATATATTTAATGGTACTGATCTGAATGGAATCTTATTTTCTTATTGATGTTAATAAAAGACACAAGCCCTGCTTACCTCTTGTTCATCTTTCTATAGGATTGCCCCAAAAAAAAAAGGCCAGAGACAGACTTTTCAAATGTTCCAGCTCCTCCCTCCACTGTCCAGTCAAGCTCAGTACTGAAACCAGACTCCTGTATTCTTCAGCCTGCTACCACCAACTCCAAATCATCACCTCACCCTAACACCTCCTCTGACTCCCCACCACCCTCTAGTGACTGCCTCACCAGGAACCAGAAGGGCCTTGAGGCAGCCCCACTCCTCCAGCATCAGGGCTCTGTAGAGGAGTCTGATGAGCAGATAGAGAAGCTGCTGGAGGACATCATGATGGGTCTCGACATCCTGCCCAGCTTGGAGAGGGACTTCAAGACATTTCATCACCTTCAACTGAGCCATAATGGAGTACCGACCATTAGCCAGGCCCCAGTTACACCGACAGATGCAGGGCACAGTCAGATAAATGCTGTGTTTTACCAGGATTTGGGAACACAAAGTTTCAACTCATCAGCAGATACAGGTATTTGGATGCATTTGTTTGTTTTAGATTAGTTTTTATTACTTAACATAAACATATTATGAAGGTATTGGTTTTATTGTCCACTGTTTAAATGAATTGACAGTATTCATTATCATCCCTTGGATGTTTATATTTTTTCCCCTAACAAGATGTGCAGGCTTTTGTGCACGTGCTAGCAGTGTTACTGACTGATCAAATAATTGAGATAACTCAAAACAAATACCAAAAAAAATGTGTGTATGTATGTATGGTTGTTGGTCCATTTGTAGTTGAGATGATAGGTTTTGCTCTGTGTTTTATTTTTCTGTTCAAGAGCCCAGACAAATGCAAATTAGCTAGTAGTTAAATTTGGTACAAAACATCTTCTCTCTTTCTTTAAGATTAATCTATTTATGTATTTTTACCATTTCTTAAATATCCCATGCATCTTTTTCTGCATTATATCCTGTTAAAAAAAACAAAACAAAACATATAGGACATCATATACACCCATACAGATATATCTGTGATAGGCCAATATTGGCCTATAGGGTTCTAGTTTCTTCCCTACATTTATAAGCTGATATAACTTTTTTTCCCTCTGAAAGTGTCTAGTGTGTTGTGGGTGCTGAGACACGAAGGGTGATTTTTTCATATTCTCTGTAACTTGTTAAAATAGATTTCTTTAAATAATTTCACACGTAGAGGCAAAACGGAATTTTACCATTTTTTTCAATTGTCCTTTTTTGTGGTTTATTTTGATGTACATCAGTACACCTACACAAATTCATCCTTCCTTTTCTTCAGATTTCAAAACTTTGTTAATGCAAGATGGATTGATGGCAGTCTTCCAGCCTGTTGTGAAGGTATCCATTGTTTTTTCACAGCTCAGGTCCAGCCCAGCTGCTCAAGCCTTTCATCAGTATCACTGGATGCTGCACTAATCCAACAACAGCAGGAGCATTCACCTCAGTGTCACTCATATGTCAGATCCATGTGGCAGAGAGATGGAAAGGGCAATCAAGGCGTCCCACTTTCCATAAGTCATGAATGTCTATATCCTGAGACAACTAACACAAGACCAGGGATACCTTCAGCTTCCTTCTCCGTTGGGCAGAAACTACATTACCCAGAGTTCCAGGAACATTCTTCACAAGACACTCAGCAAAACCTTGAGTTTTTACCCTTGATGAATGTAAATGAGGCACAATCGATGGATGCTCTCTCTTTACCTAGCATGGACGAACTGCTGCTTCCTCACTGTCTTTCACCATTAAAGCCGAGTACCTCAGAAACAAAACATGAGCCTGCCCTCATCAACCCAGTGAGCAGTGGCAATAAAATTCAGCAACAGCTGTCAGTTAATGGCCGACCCTGGCTCACAGGAAACCCTATATCACTACAATTTCCTCTGAGGGCCATCACTCGCAGTAAAAATAAAAGAGGGTTTTTACCCCAGGATACAAACTGCAGCCGTTGGTCAAAGCAATCGCAGGAACATCTGGAGTTGAATCCACAGAATAAAGGAACCCGGGCAGAACCGTGTACTGCGAAAGAGGTGAAAGAGAGAAAAAAAGCACCTGCCGGTCAACAAAATGCTGCAGGACTTAAATCTGACCGCAGTAGGATGAAGGAATGTGACCATACTGGGGAGGTCATAGCACCTAAAAGGAGAAAGATGAAGTGCACAAGTTGTCCACAAAATGCTGCCGATTCTCCTTCAGCATACAAAACTGTGAAAGTCAGTGATGGAACAAAGAGTCATATCAACTTAAGCATTTGTCAAGTTAGTTTGTCAAGCAATAATGTGCTGGTGAAGGAGAAGGAAATGGCCACTGGCTCTTCTAACATTTCATCCAAAAATGTAAGGAAACAAAATCAGCTGTCATCTGTCACAGAAAGTCTGAGAGAGAAATCCACAGGGTCCGGGGTGAATACTGACCAAACTCGGATCGGTACCAGGGGCTTCTTGAAAAAATCTCTAGATTCACCAGGAGACACAAGTCCAAAAAAATCTTTAGTCAAAAAACCTGTGGCCCGAAGAGCTAAGACTGTGAATAAACAAAGAGTCACAAGCAGCCAACGTGGGAGACCATCCAAAACAAAACATGGAGTGCTTACCCCTCCAAACAACAGTCCTGCTGTCAAAGAAAGTCAGCAGAAAATGGAATACAATTTGCCAAAGGAGGATTTGGAAAAGGGGGAAGAAATGAAGCGAAGGTGCAAAAGAGGGGGGATGAATAGAAGTGCAGAAGTGGTGGGAATTCCTCAGAAGAAGACTGTAAGTGTTAAGAGCCGTGGCAAGCCTGACAGAGACAGTGACAAATTCCCAGATGTAAGAAATTTTCAGAGACCCGAATGGCCAAAGATGGTCAATCTGAAGGTGTTTCAAAATCTCATTAAAAGGCAGCACTCAAAAACAAGGAAGTCAAAAGAAAGCCAGGGGACAAATGAAATTGTAAGTGATACAGGAAGTGAAGGGATAGCTAGCATAGACAACATATGTAAAGAAACAACTAAAGAGACCGAGATGGACATAGACATTTCTCATCCTCAAGACAGGGGTGGCAGTGAAGGATCTCAGGTCATCTTCCATGTCACAGTTGACAAAAATCATAATCTGATTTTCAAAGAATCAACAGGTGAAAATAATGTATCACAGCTAGATAAGACGGGCAGCTCTACTAGAAAGGAGACCAGTGTGCTCAGTGATGAAGACCATCCCATGTTTTCCATCGGTGTCTTGGAAGAAGAGGTGGACAAGTTAGCGTCTGAGAGGGAGCAGCCACTGAAGAGTCCTGATGAAGGTAATGTGGTGTTTGTTCAGATAGTCATGGTTGGTTTTTGGTTATTGCATCTTTTTCATTTATCAGTCAGGCTGAATAAGACCATGTTCCCTTAAACCACTATATGTAACATTAGAAAAATTTCTACTTTGGAGCCATCTAGTGGCAATATCAAGAACGACACATCAATACTCACATGATACTGTAGTTGTGATTGGAACAATGTTGGACTACTTTTATGAAAAACCCTATTAGATAAAGAGACATATAGCCCTGCATTCAAAAAAGGTTTTTGTGGGACCCTGGTTAAAGGCATAGTTCACCCAATTTACAAGAAATATTTTCCAGATTATATTTAGTGGTATCTATAGCCTTTTGATGGTGCCAGAAGGGGAGGATCCTTTCCTTAAGTATCAATACAATCATGTAAAAATTCTCCACTACACTAAAAGTAAAAAGTCCTGTGTTCATAAGATTATTAAGTAAAAGTACAGAGGTACTGGTAGAGGTAGTGGTTGTTCAGAAAATGTGCCTAATGAGTGATTTACATATGACATAATTTTATTTCTAATAATGATGCATCCATGTGTAAGCAGCATTTTACTGTAAATGATAGCTGCTTGCGGTGAAGGTAGTTTTATCTACTTTATATACAGCTGGGTTGGGAAAATTGAACCAATGAACCCACCGTTTGTGAGACAGTCCCAGAAGCTCCCAGAGAAAGGTGCTTGGAAGCAGCAGTACGCTAGTCTTTAAGTGAGGTGAGGCAGATAACCAGACACAGTTTACAAAATCAACCAGTTATTCCTCCTCCTTAAATCTTTTCAATATCTAAACTGAAAACACTTGTAGCCAAACATTGACAAACGACACAAATGTATGAATTAATTTTTATAAAAAGTGTGGAGTGAGCTCACTGTTGCCTCTTGTGGCTACTGGGGTAAAAACAGCCACACCAACTGCAGTTCTCACCAGCTGTAAAGTATGATAAGGCCTCTGGCTTCATAGGACTGTAATGAGCCCACTGCTGTTTGGTGCACCAAAGCAAGGTGAAGAAGCTCATGTGCTTGAAAACCGACTGGGAAAAGCAACGTGTGGGATTGCTTTACTGGAAATGTCCTCTAACGATATTTTGTTAGTTTTACTACAGAAATGGCATTAAAGATGAGGACCGACTGGTTGGTTTTCAAATATACGTTTGGTTAACCGCCCCACCTCTGTTAAAGATTTGGGCACAGCTGCTTCCTGACGCTCCTCTGTGGGAGCCTCCAAGACTGTCGGAGTGAATGAGATATTCATCAGTGGAGCTAATCTCTAATCTGTGAAGTTATTTGTAACTCCAGCTGTCAAGTACATATAGTAGCACAGTATTTCCGTTTGAAATGTATTGGAGTATGAGTATAAAGTGGCATAACATGAAAAAAGTTAAGTAAAGTACAATTACCAACCGTTCTTGAGTAAAAGTACTTAGTTACTTTCCACACCCACTTTGTCTCAGTTACTCTGGATAATCTCTCAATTCCCCCTTTTTTTTAAATAGCAGAAACAACCTGTGATACTGGAGAGCCAAATACAACACAGCAGACAGCCTTCAATGATGAAGGCTTATCTCACAAACTACCGTCAGATTACAACTTGCATCCTGAGACACCTGAGAGAACTGGTCCACCTCTGTCAGATGCCGTTGGGATCAGCAGGACCTCAGGCTGCGATCAAGAAGAAGAAGAGCAGGAGGAGGAGGTGGAGGTGGATGTTCTGCTCTACTCCCCAATCAAAGTGCCTCAGACCAGTGTGTGTGAGAATGGACCAAACAACACGGAGATAAGTCCAGATGAAGAGGAGGAGGAAGATGTGAACGTGACTGATGTGACTGGAGATGAGGCAGAGTAGTGTGTATGTTTATAGTTTTATGAAACATTGTGTGACTAGTTCAGCACTTTGGTATGCTAAACCTAATGTTCTCTCTCTTCTATGTTCACAAAGAAGAACAGATTTTTACAGGGCTTTGGCATTTATTTGGTTCAGTATACAAGGTTGAAATGATGTTAAATTTTCATTGATAATATTTCGAAGCATTGATACAGTCTAAAACAAGTATCTTTGTTGTTAACATTGACAGTTGGTCAATAATTTTATACCTTTTACAGCCTGAGGGAAATTTGAATTGACCGATTGATCACGATAAAAACCATATCATTTTCTGTTTCCCTGCAACTAAATAGTGTAGAAGAAAAATCTTAATTTGAGCCTGTATTTAGAAAGTAAAGTTTAATCAATGTTAATTACATAGTAATGGTTTATTAAAAACAAAAAAATGTCTTTTCATGCAAGTGTTTTTTTTCCCTTTGTTGTGTCCTCACTATGGGCACCAGAGGGCGCTCTTTTCCTTCCTCTTCCGTCTGAATCCAACTTTATTGACAGCGGAAGTAAGCGGAGGAAATCGTACACACGTGTTTTCTTGCAGATTTGAAGGTTACAGAAGCAGCAGCGGGTAGGACTCGGGTTGTCTGTCCGCCGGAGAGGGTCACCAGGACGGATTGTGTGGGTGTGTGTGTGTGGTCGAAGCAAGCTGTGAGCAGGAGAGACGCGCAGACATGGATCCCATGAAGGCACAGCAGCTGGCGGCGGAGCTGGAGGTGGAGATGATGGCTGACATGTACAACCGGTAAAGCAGAAACAAGCTAACGACTCCGCTATCTGTGTCTTACATACGTTCTCCAACAACAGTAAACTGCCTCGGCCTTAATTCGTGATTTTGTTTGTGTTCTTTATTACATCACTCATCGGTAAGTGTCTCACAAAGTGCACATGTATGCAAAAATACGATTTTCTCCAGAGCTACGGAAGCCGTAGGTGTAGTCCTACACATGGTGTTCTCCATGGTCTGGTAACGTTTGAGAGAAAAATTACAGTAACGAACGACCTTATGGAGCCTTCAGCTAAATGTCTTTAGATTTTCAGAGCGAAAGCGGTGTGCAAACTTTTTAGGGCTTAAAGCTGCGATTCATTCTGTCATGCTCAGTCTCTCCGATTTTCATTAATTCATTTATCTTCTATTAAATGTCAATATGAGTGTTGCCTGTCGCCAAGCTAAGGTACAATTTTAAAGTAAAATGAAATTAGGCAGCCTCAGTGTTCTAGAGAACGGTAAAAATATAGAGAATATCTTTAATATATGTTGGTTTTTCTGTTACTATACAGCAGCAGGGAATATTTCTTTCAAAATATATTAATTACATCTGTTTAAATATTGCTACCAATAATATCTTGTTATGGCTGAAATAAAATGCCACATAAACTGAATTCACAAGTGGCTGCTCCCTCTCAGATGCTATGAACTCACTAATGAATCTTCACTAAAATTTTCAGATACAGAGTTTAACTTTGACACTGATCTCAAACACTTGTGCTAAAAAGCTAATGAAACAGACAAGCATGGAATCAAAAAGGTCTAAACATATCTGTTATCTGCAGACATCCTGCATCTAAAGCTTTGACAGCACTCAGTGATAACTGGATGATCACGTAGAGTAACCTATAAAGAGACAGGTGGGAGGGCTGTCCTCTCAGTAACTGCATCCCACTGCAGTGCTACAGTATATAATCAGAGTGTGATGATAATCATACAGTTGGCTTTTTAATAAAGGAATCTCTGCTTGAAAGATCAGCTTGTTGCCACTTTTTGTTGTACAGCCTCCTCGTCTGTTTTGGGTCTTGATGACCAGACTGGTGGAAAGTATGATACAGTATGTCTAATCTGGTGTACTAGGATGAAGCTCTTTATTATGATGTGGGCAGCCACTGGAGAGTGCAAGTGAACAGCTGTTGTAGAGCTTAGGGCTTAAGATGACTTGGATACAAGATTCAGGAGGAAGCTGTGGTCCAGATGACTAATAGTTAAAACTACAGGTTGGACTGAGGGATCATGTCTACTGACCTTTATCATAGCAGACCTTTGACATGCATAATGCTCCTCCTGCCATGAAATGTCCAAAGTACCTCCTTTTGAAAAGCCCATTTCAAATAAAAAGTAACACCTACTGCAGGAGTGCCCCAACTGTTATTTGGTCCCATCAGTCAAGAGATGTGTTTCCATCCACCTGTTCTTATGTTAAATTTTCTGTTTGCAGTTGGTGACATATGTGTCTTAAATGTCTGCTGAAGCTTCTGTTGAACAAATGCAAACATCTGATCTGTGTGGAGCGATGATGAGACTGGAACATTCCTCACATTACTACTAGACACAAAGAACTTTCCATCATGTTATTCATGTTATTTTCACTGTTTGAGGTTTGTCAGGTGCTCTATTAATTACATTATTTGTTGTGACCTCTTCTTTTGCAATGGTTTAACAAGACCCAGCTGGAAAACTGACACAACCATGACTGCACAACAGTAGTTGATGAAAACAAATATATGTTTGCATTTTTCTTTTGCAGATTTGCTTGAAAATTAGTTAAAATTTACACTGTGTTTGGATGGAAACCACCTACTCCGCCTGTAGCACGATGAAGAGGCTGACTCTGAAACATGCTGAACCTTTTCCCCTCATTTTAGCCCAAGCTAGTTGATTACAATTTGCATTGAATTAGACACTCTAACTAATAATCATGCATTATTGAGGTGTTGAGGTGCTTACATGTTTTATCTGGGCACTTAGTTAGGTTCATAAATATATGGACAGTGACAAACTTTTTCATAATTTTGTCTCTGTAAAAAACCACAAAGGATTTAAAACAAACAAATCAAGATGTGATTGAAGTAAAGACTAGCTTTAATGAAAGGGGTTTAACAGTAATATCACATTAACCGTTTAGGAATACAGCCATTTTTATACATAATCCTTAATTTTCAGCTCAGAACTAATTGGACAAACCAACATATTATAGATATAAGGATTATTTTTAACACCTGGATGCATTTCCTTTTTCAGTCAGTGACTGAGGTCTGGAACCCATGGACGTCACCAAAAGCTGAGTTTCCTTGAGATGCTTTACCAGGCCTTTACTGCAGCCGCCTTCAGCTGCTGCTTGGTTGTGGGTCTTTTTTGCCCTCAGATTTGTCTTCAGGAAGTGAAAAGCCTGCTCAGTTGGGTCAAGGTCTAGTGACTGACTTGGACATTGAGGGAATATTAAATTTCTTTACCTTATGAAGCGCTTGGGTAGCTCACAGTGTGCTTTGGCTCATTTTCCATCTGTACTGCGAAGCACCGTCCTATCAGTTCTGCAGCATTTGGCTGAATCCGAGCAGATAATACAATTCTATACACTTGTCCTCCAGTGTAATAAAATGAATATCTTTGCCGTTTTGACCAATGGTTCAATAAAACAAGACATTAGTTGACATCACACTTTTCTTTCTTAATCAAGAAACTATAAAATAATTGGTAGATTGATAATGAAATTAAGAGCTACTGTGCCATTATAACAATACTTATATAAAAGATCCTGTAATACCATAAAAACTCCATTTAAATATCAAAACAATGTATTTGGTCAAGGAGGGTTGCACTCCTCATTTTTAAAAACACAGTAATTCCAGAAACTCTGGGCCACAAAATATTTTTTTTTATAGAAAATAAAAATTTGGAAAACAAGGTTGTAGTTGTGTCAGGATACTCAGTGTCATTGAAATCACCAGTTAAAAGTATTTTCACAATGAATTGTATTGATATACACGTAAGATTTTAGGATTCTGACTGACTCCTTGCCTCCCTTTCTCTCAGAATGACCAATGCCTGCCACAGGAAGTGTGTACCACCACATTACAAGGAAGCAGAGCTGACGAAGGGGGAGTCCGTATGTCTGGACCGCTGCGTAGCCAAGTACCTGGACCTACACGAGAGGCTGGGACGCAAGCTGACAGAGCTCTCGGTCCAGGACGAGGAGACGATGAGGAAGGCAGCTGTCGGGAGCGGATAGAGACACTGATGGAGGAAATGACATGGGGAATTACTAGGTTATGGGATAGGGGGTAGTATATCTGGTTTCTTTAAGATGAGAGACCTAGTGTTTTAATGTAAAGGGGTGGTAAATAAAAAAACATGAAAATTTAACGCTGGGGTCCACTGAGACAATCTGCCTCCTCTACCATAGTAGAGGATGATAAAAAGGATGTGTTTGGAGGACACACCGGAGCATGTAGCGTATCCTGAAACTGCTCAGAGTGGCCTCTGGATCAGTCCCATTCGTTTTACACTCGGCTTGTCCAGGTCCTCAAGAAGTCCTCTGAAAATTTGACTGGAAAGAAGAATGGCCCAGGAAATGTAACATTATTTCGGAGTCGTACTTGGTGCTTGTTTTCAGCTGCTCAGGGTGCAGAAACTCAAATACTTTGTTGTTGCTGTTGGAGCTCACTGTTACCAACCTTCTGGGACTTGCAGCAGGTTAAAACAAACACTAAGAATGATGGAAATTAAGACAAAACCAATAATTAAAATTAATGTTGGATCCGAAGTCACCCGTTGGCCCTCTTTGTCAGGTTGCAACATAACATGATATTAATTTTTTCACAATTTCAAGTCATCTGTTAAAGTACTGTCACTTCAGTACAAAGCCTTCAAATTCAGCTAATCAAATACATGGGTTATGTACGGCAGTGTGGTGCGAGCCAAAATGTCTTTACACAACGCAGCTACACATAGTTTACTTTTTTCAGCTGTGAAACAACCGAGTTCCAGGCTCATAGCTGGGTCATTCTGGTTGCATGGACGTGTGTCGAAGATGGACTGAGCTTTACTCGTGTGTCACTTGTGTGCAGACAGTGTCAGTGTTGTGTCGTGCTGAATGTCAGTGGACCATGTTTTTGACTGTAAACTTTTTTCCTTTGCTAACGACTGCAAAAAAAAACAACCAACTTTTTATCTGCATATTAGAGAAGCTGCAATGTTTCAGTGTTGTTAATTACTCTAATTAAACAAAATCAAACTTTATCTAAACACGAGGGGTGTAGTCGTTTTGTCCCACTGGCAGAGAGGAGAGGAGGGCGGGGTTTCCTAAACTTGCGCCTGTACCTTTTAAGACCGATGCCTGCAGCTTTCGCTTGAGGAAGTGGACTGACTTTCGTTTCCCTCGTCGGTCGGTTATTTATACCTGCCCCGTGTTGGTTGGAAAAGGAAACTGACGGCGGCCCGGACGGAGTCGGTCCGCGTCTTCGGTCTCAGGTGGACCCACGTTTCGTCCAGGTGACACGGTAAGGAGGGTGCAGAAAGGGCGTGGTGTCGGCGGGAGGGCTTTTAGAGACGTTCTCGGGCGAACCTGGAACCTCTGGCGAGCGCCGGGGCGAGCGGTGCCATTGAACCACGGCTCAGGTCAGAGGCGCCAGCGGTGCCAGCGGCGCCAGCGGCGCCAGCGGTGCCCGGGGAAGGTCCAACAACGTTACGTTACATTAACTCTTTTAATGTAACTCAACGCTTTTACCCGGGAACGCCTCCGCTCGGTGTGTACTTGTGTGCGCGGAGCCGTGGAGCCTAACGCGGGGTCGATGGCTAACATTTAGTCGAGCACGTTAACGACCATATCCTCTTTTTTTGATGACGTGGCTCGAAGTGAGTTAAAATGAGAGAAACTAAACGCCTCAGGACATCAGCGTGTAGTGTGACTGGAGTTGACCCCAAACTACTGCAGCTACCAGCTGCACCGGAGGTTAAACTGGTGGGAACTCTACTGGAACCGGGATCTGACCAGAGAGTTTGTTTCTTCATCCATGAGACGGATAGACAGACAGACAGACAGACAGGTAGACAGGTAGACAGGTAGGTAGATAGACAGATAGATAGACAGACGGATGGATGGATGGACGGATGGATAGACAGACAGACGGATGGATAGATAAGACAGATAGACGGATGGATAGATAAGACAGATAGACGGATGGATAGATAGACAGACGGATGGATAGATAGATAGACAGATATACGGATGGATGGATGGATGGATAGACAGACGGACGGATGGATAGATAAGACATATAGACGGATAGATAGATAGACGGACGGACGGACGGACGGACAGATAGACAGACAGACGGATAGATAGATAGACAGATAGATAGATAGATAGATAGATAGATAGATAGATAGACAAACGGATAGATAAACAGACGGACGGATAGATAGATAAGACAGATGGACGGATAGATAGATGGACAGACAGACAGACAGACAGATAGATAGATAGACAGACGGATGGATAGACAGACGGACGGACGGATGGATAGATAAGACAAGACAGATAGACGGATAGACAGATAGATTGATGGATAGATAGACAGACAGACAGACAGACAGACCGATAGACCGATAGACAGACAGACAGACAGACAGACAGACAGACAGATAGATAGATAGATAGATAGACGAACGGATAGATAAACAGACATACGGATAGATAGATAAGACAGATGGACGGATAGATAGATAGACAGACGGATAGACAGACGGATAGACAGACAGATAGATAGATAGACAGACGGATAGATAGATAGACGAACGGATAGATAAACAGACAGACGGATAGATAGATAAGACAGATGGACGGATAGATAGATAGACAGACGGATAGACAGACGGATAGACAGACAGATAGATAGATAGACAGACGGATAGATAGATAGACGGATGGATAGATAGATAGACGGATAGACAGACAGACAGATAGATAGACAGACAGACAGACAGACAGATAGATTGATAGACAGACAGACAGACAGACAGATAGATTAATAGATAGACGGATGGATGGCTAGATAGACGGACAGATAGACAGACAGACGAATGGATAGATAAGACAGACAGACGGATGGATAGATAGACAGACAGACGGACGACGGATGGATAGATAGGCGGATGGATAGATAGATAGACAGACAGATAGACAGACGGATGGATAGATAGACAGACAGACGGATGGATAGATAGACAGACAGACGGATGGATAGATAGACAGATGGACGGATGGATAGATAGAAAGACAGACAGACGGATGGATAGATAGACAGACAGACGGATAGATAGATAGACAGACGGACGGACGGATGGATAGACGGATGGATAGTGGACAGACAGATAGACAGACGGATAGATAGATAGACAGACAGACGGACGGATGGATAGATAGACGGATGGATAGATAGATAGATAGACAGACAGATAGATTAATAGATAGACGGATGGATGGCTAGATAGACGGACAGATAGACAGACAGACGGACGGATGGATAGATAAGACAAGACAGATAGACGGATAGACAGATAGATGGATAGATAGATAGACAGACAGACAGACAGATAGACAGACAGACAGACAGACAGACAGACAGACAGACAGACAGACAGATAGATAGATAGATAGATAGATAGACAAAGGATAGATAAACAGACGGACGGATAGATAGATAAGACAGATGGACGGATAGATAGATGGATAGACAGACGGATGGATAGATGAATGAGCGGACAGACAGACAGACAGATAGATTGATAGACAGACAGACAGACAGACAGACAGACAGACAGACAGACAGACAGACAGATAGATAGATAGATAGATAGACAGATAGACAGACAGACGGACGGATGGATAGATAGGCGGATGGATAGATAGACAGACAGATAGACAGACGGATGGATAGATAGACAGACGGATAGATAGACAGATGGACGGATGGATAGATAGAAAGACAGACAGACGGATGGATAGATAGACAGACAGACAGATAGATAGATAGACAGACAGACGGACGGATGGATAGTGGACAGACAGATAGACAGACGGATAGATAGATAGACAGACAGACGGACGGATGGATAGATAGACGGATTGATAGATAGACAGACAGATAGACAGACAGACGGATGGATAGATAGACAGATGGACGGATGTGTGTATATATATATATATGTATATATATGTATATATATATGTATATTTGTGTATATATATATGTATATATATGTACATGTATATGTATATATTTGCAGACTTTATAATAGATATAATTTTAAATTGATGAAATTTTAAAAGTATCTTTGAAATGTGTCTAGAGCTTGACTGGAGTCCACCTGTCTGCAAATAAAATTGATAGGACACTGCTGTTTATAAAAGGTTCCACAATTCACACTGCATGACAGGACAAAAAGAAAGTCACTCTGTAGGGCTCTATGATACAACTGTGTCAAGACAAGACTGTGGAGTGTTCTAGAAGCACAGTGGCCCCAATAATTGTGAAATGGAAGAAGTCTGGAACCACCAGGACTCTTCCTACAGTTGGCCGTCGTTCAAAGTGAGTAACAAGGCAAGAGGGGCCTTGGTCGGGGAGGTGACCAAAAACCCAACAGTCACTCTAACAGAGCTGCAGAAGTCCTCTGCAGAGATGGGAGAAGGTCCCAGAAGAGCGACCATCTCATCAGCGCTCCATGGAACATTTACAGTAGAGTGGGTGGACAGAAGCCACTTTGAGTAAAAGGCAGATGACAGCCTGCTCGGAGTTTGCAAAGGCAGCATGTAAAAGACTCTGAGAGCAGGAGGAGAAAGATTCTCTGATCTGATGAGACCAAAATTGAACTCTTTACTCATAATAATATATAAGACCAAGAAAACAAGCAATTATTCACATTTGAGAAGCTGCAGACACTGAATTTTTGGCATTTTTGATAAAAAATTACTTGCTTAATCAATTGCTTAATGGATTTCGTGGTTATCATAAAAGTTGCAGATTTATTTCTCTGGATCAACTAATATCTTAATTGATTTCAGCTCTAAAGAGATATTTCATTGATGGTATTGCAGTTTACTTCTAAGTGAATGGGAGTTTTTTTAATATACATATAGATTAAAAAAGCTTCAGTATTCCTCCTTACCCAGTAATTGTCACACGGTCTCTTACGCAGACTATGAACTTTTGACTTTGAATGAGATATTATCCTTAATCAAAATGCCTTTAACATGGCACACAGATACTACTAGTATTATTATTGTTACTACTACCACTGTATAATATAACAAATAATAACAACATCCTCTTTTCAACTGTAGCTATGGTTTTAACATTCTTTTCACATAAGAGAGCTTAAAAAGAAGACAAAGGCTAATTAGCATAAACTGAACAAAAAAATTATATCAGCAAAATGTGTTGGGCTATGAGACATATAGAGAGGGATGTGAAAAACATAATGGGAGGATACATGACTGCTGTAGCAACAAAGGAAATAAGTCAAGGGCACAATCCTGATTTCCCTTTATAAATATGCAGCTCATTATTTTAAGTATTAATATGGTTAATAATTTTGATTAACCCCACTTTAGATTTTATTCCTAATTGATTATGAATTTTTGTGGCCTGTGAAAACTTTTAAAAATAATATAAATGTTGTCTCATCAGTATGTAACAGATCGGTTAACTCTATACTCTACTTGTACATCATGAAAACAGTATTACAGAACCACTACAGTGACTGACTTGCTTGGATGACTGCAGAAAGTGCGACTAACCATCTAGACTAATCAGGTGTACTACTCCTTTTGATCACCAGATGGAGGCAATTGGTGGTGAAGAGAATGCCAGAGAAGCTGATTGCCTTCTAGCACCACCTATGGGTGGCATCAATGAACTGCTGGATGTGGGGCAAGAGGACAACATGCAGGGCCAGGTGAGCTCAGCTGACCTGTGAAAAACCACATAATGGTCTCTGCGGTTCTTAGGTTTCAGGTGAAAGAAAACACACTGTGATTAATTTACCACCTTTGCTCTTGTAAAAAAGTTGCATAGCTCTTGTTTTCACCCATTTTCCTCAGATGGAGGAGTTTTTGGGTCCACAGTCAGAATACAATGAGGAGGAGGAGGAGAGGAAATACTACAGGAGAAAGAGGCTGGGAGTCATCAAGAATGTTGTCGCTGCCAGTGTTGGAGCCATGATTGTGTACAGTGTATATATGGGTGAGTTTTACGGACGATGAAATGAAATGAAATGCGCAGAGAAATACAAACAGCCAAAGTAACACATCCTCGTGTGTTCTTTTGAATTTATTTTATGTGTGTGTGTGTTTGGCAACAGGACTTCTGCAGATGCAGCTGATCCTCCATTATGACATGACCTACCGTGAGGTGAAATACAGCAACCTTGGCCTGGAGGACATTGACCACAAAATGTTGATGGGCATTAATGTCACGCCCATTATAGGCCTGCTGTACACTCCTGTTCTCATCAGGTAAACACACACACACAAACACTAAGAATAAAACCTTTCCTCTTGATCTGAATGTCCTCGTTTTGCCCATATGTACTCTATATCTACAGTATCTCTCTTTCAGGTTTCTAGGTACTAAGTGGATGATGTTCCTTGCCTCAGGAATCTACGCACTCTTTGTTTCGACCAATTACTGGGAGCGTTACTACACCTTGGTTCCATCGGCCGTGGCTATTGGTGTGGCCATCGTTCCACTCTGGGCCTCCTTGGGAAATTACATTACTAGGTGAGAAACAGGTTGTGGAGAGGCAGGTGGATGCAGAGGTTTCATAAGCCACCACACTGCGACCCTCATGATGTAACAGCACACAGAGGATGCTGAAGGTCGACCAGCGTAGGTACTTGGATCTCAGTGATACACATAGGTTGACTCAGATTGTTGTTTTGATATCTCCTCTAACTTGCCTGTTTCTCATTGGACACTTACCCGGAAAATCAGTAATGCAATGACCAAATATTACCATATAACCGTACATGTATCTAACCTAAAAATTCAACATAACCATCAATGTTGACCATTTCTAATTTAACACTTAAGCATAACCATGAAAGCTATAAAGTCAAAGTAAATCATCGACATAACCATCACACCACAGGTCTCAACTAACAGAGGTTCCAACCCAGATGTATCATTTAAGTGCTTTTATCCCCACATGGCCAGTGAAGGTAGCCAAAAAGGACTTTTTAGAAAAATATCCATTGCTTGATTTTTGAGAATTTTGAATTTAAAAGAAATCTGATAACAGTACATTGGCTGATATTCTTCTTTAGCATTAACTCAAAAAAATAGCACTTTTCTCAAACTGAATGCAGAAAGAAACTAATAGAAAATAGAAATATAAGGCGCAATCTAAGGCTCTTTCTTGTCAAACCAATTCAAACCTTGAATTCTGAGTGTGTTCAGATGAATGCACATGAATGCACACACACACCTCAAACTAACACACACCTGATTGTACATAAGCATGGTTTGTCTTTCACGCATGAATGAACGTGTTTTGTTTCTCTTCTCACATCAAACACGTGCAGGATGGCGCAGCAGTACTACGAGTACGTCAACTACAGGGAAGAGCACGTGCAGGAGCAGAGGAAGCTTCCTAAAGGAGCTTGCCACAGCTACATCATCATCTTTCATTCAGTCTTCCACATCATCTTCCATGTGAGTCTTCTTCAGGCATTTTTTCTTCACTAAGGCATCATGCTGTGTGCATTGTTTAACCTGAACAAAGACATGTTTTACTGCTTTAAAATGCACTTATCGCTGTCTTCTCCCTCTTCCTAATCAGCTAAGCTTTGTCTTTGCGGAGTTCCCCATGTGTCTCTTCCTCAACAGCTACCTGCACAACAACCAGCACATTCTCTGCAACGTCAAAGTCTGCGGTAAACTCACATTACTACACCTCCACTGATGAATGCTTACACACAAGTGCCCACAGGACAACATGTGTACGAGGATTCACTCCCTTCTATCCAATGAAACTGTTGACAGTTAAGACAAGACCATGTAACTGTTACTGAACAGTGGCCACTGTGGCAGCAAGTCACATTTTTACGATGATGGCAGATGCTAATACATGATGGAACAATGGCACTGTAACAGAATGATCACTTTAGGGAACTGACTCAGTAATATCAGCAATATCTAAAGTTAGCTAACATTAGCCACTTTAAGCAACTGTTCTTACCAGACCAACTGAGTATGGAGCAGAAAATCCCATGAGTGCACTGAAATAAGCAATGGGGGCATTTTATTGCATATGAAATCAACTTTATATTGTTATAATCACCATTGACCAAAATAATTTTACAATTCAAGCAACACATTTATAATAAACTGCTCTAAAATCAAGCTTAAAGTTCATTTTTAAGCAACCTGCTCAACACCAAATGGCAGACAGACAAAGTCAGCAACTAGCTGGTGAACATGGTGGAGCATATTCAGCAACTGAAGACAGATATTGTTATTGGATCAAATTGGTCAGGTGGATAGAAACATGTCTCTGAAAAAAATGTTGCCCCATGAATTTCACGTCAGTCTGCGTTTTCATCCTGTTCCACAGCCCCATAGAGGCCAAAATGAATAAATAAAAACATATATGAAAATAATAAATGTGGCTTTAAATGCTTGATTTACTATATTTGCAAATATTCTGTTTTCATAGAAATTTTTTGTTGTCAAACTCCACTTTGCCTGTACTTTTTGTTGTTTTGTTCTGATTCCCTGAATGCATTCTCTTGGTTGGTCTTAGAGAACCAGTTTCATAGATTAGCATGAAGTAGAAATACATGTGCTTTTATATATCTTTCATCCATTAGGCTTTAGTAGGGAGCAGTGTGCTGAAGGAAACACAAGTTGGCCTCCCAGACCTGCTGTGAGACTAGTGAAGTGAAACATTTTTAATAATGCTGAAGTGTTTTTTTTCCTTTAGGCAACAGTGCATACTATTTATTGTAAACAACAATGGGACGAATAAGGAACTGTAGACAGGCACACACCACTACTTGACTTCTTCAAAACAGAAAACCACAACGCATACTGGTTTTCTGTGAAACATCTGCTCTGTTAGTTGCCTTTTCAGCTTCCTCGTGTACATTTCGGCCACTTGTTGCAATTTTTCTCATACCAAGAGATACATTCTCATACATTCAGTTTAGCTGTGACTTGAAAAAGAGTGTGCAGGACTGAAACATGTCGACTTTCTATCGCCTCCACTCTCGCCTCCACCAGGGGCAGCAGTCAGTGGAGTGATCCCTGGCTTCAACACCACTGTGCTGACCAACCTGCCGAGCTCCATGCTGCTCATCCAGGTGGAGAGCGCCCTCATGGGCTTTGCCTTCCTGTCAATGATCATCGTAAGAACTTCCTTGACACACACATACACACACATGCACCTATTCCTCCCTAGATTTCAAGGTGTCTAGATAATTATTTGTTTTGTAATGATCTTAAATTGTCTTATGTTCATCAAACATTACTCTGTTCTGTTTATAAAAATCCCTCCACTGTTGTAATTCTCAGGAAACCATTTCACGCCAGGTTACATTTCTGAAACCCCATTTTGATAAAAAAGCAGTAGTTTATCTTTTTAAGAGCTCCACTGCAATTAATTGTTAGATCTTTAAAAAGAAGCATAGTGGTCAGTCAGAACAACTCAAAAATAAATTGGTTGCTGTTTGCTGCTACCCCCAGTTCCTTTTGCTGTGTGGCGCCGCCTACCGGCCAACAGAAGAGATCGACCTTCGGAGCATTGGCTGGGGAAACATCTTTCAGCTGCCCTTTAAACACCTGAGGGATTACCGCCTTCGACTGCTCTGCCCCTTCTTTATCTACAGTGGCTTTGAAGTGCTGTTTGCCGTCACCGGATTCTCTCTGGTGCCTTGCTCTCAGTGGAGTTTGTTGAACTGATAGTAGATTGACTTTAACTTTCATTGCTCAAAGTTGTTAGTGTTTCATAGTTGTCTGAAATGCAGAATAAAACAGTTGAATTAATAGAGAAGCATGCAGATTGTAGAAATGAGAATAATAGTGATATTTCATCTAATTTCTTTCGTTCTTCCTCCTTCCTCCACAGTCCTACGGCGTCTGCATTTTGGGCCTGAAGAAACTGTGGCTGCTCATAGTCGTCTATGGCCTCTCCTGTTCCATCTTTTCCTCCCTCTCCCTCTGCATCCTACGCCTCCCACGCTGGCTGTGTCTCGTGAGCGGTGCTGCTGTGCATTTTGTGTTGCTGGTGGTCCTTCTGGTGTTCTCTCTACAACGCCAGAAGGACCAGACATATACAGAGTATTTGGGCCCTCTGCTTGTGATCAGCGTGCTTTGGGGTCTCGGCACAGCCCTGAACAAGACGGGTGTCAGCAGTGAGTAGCATCTGTGGTTGAGGTGTCTGTACGTATTGTGCACTAACTTAGTTCACACAAGTGACAGCATGAACTCTTTCTGTGTGTGTCAGCTCTGCTTGGTATGCTCTATGCTGAGGAAAAGGAACGTCTGGACTTTGTGTACACCATCTACCACTGGTGGCAGGCCTTCGCCATCTTCATAGTCTACCTCTGGTCCAACCTGCCTATGAGGGTATGTGACTTTGTGTGTGTAGAGAGCGATGTGTGTTTTTGTATGGTGTTTTGTGCACTGAAAAAACCCAATTTGGATCCACATTTTACAGGAAAAGTTCTTATTTTTCCTTTCTTTTTTTCCTTTCTATGTTTGTGCCTTCCCCTCAGGCCAAACTCTCCATCCTTTTGGCCACATTACTGCTGGCCTGTTACTGCTATTGGATGATGGAGCGTCGGCTGGCTGCGGATGTGCGCCCTAGACTGCCTCGCATCCCTCGGCCACGGCACAAGGTAAACAGTCACAGTCTGTAATGAGTGACTGCCTGGATCTGGCCAATTTCACTGTAGCAGATTCATCCTGTCAGCCAAACATTAAGCCCAAGAGGAAGGCGTGCTAGGGTAGTTTACTTCTCAGTTGCAGCTAGGAGTTCAGTTGCCATTGAGGCCACATATTGTAAAGAAGCGATCATGATACAGCTGGTTGATTTATATAAAATCCGCATACAGTGTAAAAAAAAATACTGTTCTTGTGTTTTAGAAGAAGCAACATGAATCAGTCAGTACATGTGCTGTGCTTTATATGTCATACACTATTAAATACATTAACCGTGGGAACTTTAACAGGACTTAATAGGACTTTATGAACTGAAAGTGAAGTTAGTTTAAGTAGTTTTTTTTAACCTACTTTTGAAGTGATTTTTAACCTATGATTTGATTTGGTAATATAGCACAAATCAGAAGCGCTGTCGCTAGATATGTGTCAGAATGTGTGGCCAGTATGTTCCTGGCCATAGTTTATCTTGCGAGGTCACATGATCATTCTAAATTTTGTATTTACATATCTAAATGTTGTTCGGAGAATTTGATGTCGCCTCCAGAGTTTAAATTCAGTCTGCTACTGCAGTGCTGTCTTAAGCTAATTCCCTTTCTGTACAAGTGTGATGTATTGTGGGGCTATTGTGACTGTAAAGTTGTTTTATTGTTTTTTCCATTAAGCCTGGTTTTGGTGACATATAGACCTGACACAAATACCTGATTAATCTATCAGTCATTTGATAGAGAAATAATTGGCAAGGCTAATTAGACAATAAAATTGTTTTGTCATTTTTCAAGCAGCAGTGCCAAATATTACCTAGTCATAGCTTTGATATTGTGAGGATTTTCTGCTTTTCCAGTCTTATGTGATAATAAATTGAATATGTTTAGATCTAGTAGTGTTGGTCATACAGAACAGGTAATTTGACGGCATCAACTTGGGCGCAGGGAATTATGATTAATAATTTTTCTTTTTTTTTTTACCTGTGCCAATGAAGATAGGTGATCGCCATCATTTTCATTAGTTAGTTTGTCAGTAGGATAATGCAAAAACTACTGAACATGAACCAAACTTGGTGGAGAGATGGGACATGGGCCAGGGAGGAACCCATTAAATTGGCCGATCCGAATCCGTTTTCCCACTGAAGTCTGGTGTATGTTGTTTGACATTTTGCCTGGTTGAGGTCTCCACTCTTGAGTACTTTTTCCAGTTTCCTTTTTTACAGACCAAATGATTAAATTACAAAATGAAGATATTTCAACCAGAATCTAAACACTTCATTCAATCTTGAAAATTCTTTGTTTCATGCAAAAATAAACAATAATCTAGGGACATCTGGTATGTAGTGAGATTTGAACTCATGCAAATAGCTATTTGTCCTGCACTCTACCAACATTCTGAAGTAAATCCTTCAGCTGGGCAGAAATGAAAAAGTTTCATTGTAGTCAGAGCTTTATTGCGAAATACTTAAGTGGCAGCTACATTTTGACTTCACCTCACTTTCTCTCCCCAGTCATTAATAGAACAGACCATTTGTTTTGCAGGTCAAAGGCTACCGCTACCTGGAAGAGGACAACTCTGATGAGTCAGACTCCGAGAGAAGTGAGGAGGATGAGGAGGAGAGGGAGGAGGACGGAGAGCACGTGATGGAAGAGATGGAAGCAGAGGAAATGGCGGAAGGAGGCCAAGACAGAGGGGCCCAGGGAGCTGACTCACCCAGGGCCAGGAGGAGAGGGCCACACCATTACTGTCGCAAACGGGAGGAGGCCCATGCGAAGGAGGGCGAGACGGAAGAGCGTGAGGGAGGGTGAGCTGAAAGAAAAAGGAGGAGAGAGGAGGGAAGACGGTGGACAGATGACAGAGATACAGAAGAGGAAGAGAGAGAGAGAGATGCGCTGGATAATGTTGTGTTTATGACTCCATTCATGTTTTTACAGATATCCATACCTAATGTGACTCTTTAAAACTAAACAAAAATTTATGTTCTAGCCTAAGCTTTACTAATAAAGCTCAGATTATTGGTTCAGCTATAATCACAACTGTCATTCAGATGAAAAGATTAACTGGAACAAAAATACTGCTATTTAACAACTGGCACAGTCTCAAACGATAACACACATTGGATAAAATGACTACAACTCAGAGAACAACAAGAAAACATTTCTTTTTCTTTCGATGCAGTTTGTGGCCAATATTTACCAAGTGTACCCATAATTATAGAAGGTATTGTAGTTGCTTTTGATCTTCATCATTCCACAAACTGTAATACTCAAACTGGTTTCATTTAAAAAGAGCACATATCCATAAAGAGAGAACTGCGAGTGACAGAAAAAGAAATGAGGAATTGATTTTCTAAGTTTGATTGCAGGGTGAGGTGTGTTTTGATTGAGTAGTTTTCAGAGAGCCTGCATGATCCTGGTGAATGTGAACAGCATAAACTGCTATAGTTATATTTGTTCTTGTGCCTTTGTTAAACTTCCACCCCTGAACCTATGCACAGAGGTTAAAGAAAACAAGCTAACTCAGACACATGTCAGTTTTGTGATGTGTTGATAAAGAGGGGTTAAATATGATTTTTGCAAAAGCTGAATATGCAGGTGTGTCTGGGCCCTAGTCCGGTTCATCTGCAACAGGATTGAGGGTCAGTCGTCGTATGGTCGTGGCCAGTAAGGTGAGCATTTCAATGATCAGTGGGGCATTATTATTAATGTGGACTGTCTCAAATGTTTTCATGTACAAAACAACAATAAACAAGACAGAGTCTGAAGCCATGCTAACAGCTCTACTTCAGAGCAGTGTGGTAAATGCTCATGTTCATGCTCACATGCTCACAGTAACAACGTTGATATGCTGATGGCGGTTTTAGAGAGCCCAAGCCAAACCGGAACTTCTAGAGTGTGTTCCAGAGGGAACAAAGCCTCATTCAGAGTCCCGCTGATGGTTAAAATCATGCTACAAATCGAGGCCTGGAACAAAGCCTTTCGCAATAGTATTTCATACCACTTAATACATCTGTTTAGATGAGGATGGTGGTAAAAAGTATTGTTTTTTTTTTTTCTAAGAACTAATACTGTTGTCTACAGACATGTCAGGACTCAATGCTGTGCATGTTTGATGACAGCAGAGGTTAAATTACAAAGCTGAAGAAAATGACTTTAGAAGAGATCATGGGTGAGGTTTTTATGGATACGGATGAAACCAAGCTATGTCATTGTAAGAACCCGTACTGCTGCGCTTGTAGTTTTCTTTCATGGGAGCTGTATTTTTTCCGTAGACACACAAAGTGATTGTTGTGTAGCGTTGCTTAATCAGAAAGACTTCAATTTATTACAGCAACTGCTGCGTCGGATGCTGATTTGTTTTAGATCATTTAAAGTAAATGAACAAACTTAATTTTCTCATAAATACCAACCAAGGAAATGCTGAATGAGAGATTGCACTGAGTCACAGAAGCTAGTGGATCAGAGTCTATAATGTTAACCATGTTCACTATCTTAGTTTAGCATGCTAGCTTTTGCTAAATTACCACTAAACAGGAAGTGCAGCTGAGGGTTTTGGGAATGTCATTAGTTTTTGCAGGTATTTGGGGACCATGAACATCTGTGTATAATTTAATGGCGATTAATCGGTCAAATGTTGAGCCTAGTATCGTGAGTATCTTGAGTTGCCTTCACAGCACCACAGGTTTAGTAATGCAGTATACAAAACATATACCTGATTCTTAATGTTTCTACTTTACTGGACACAGTTATCACTTAGTTTCCTTGCACCGCTTTTGTTTTTCTGACCATTTATAGTTTCCAAAGTTGCATCATGTTCAGATGAAAATAATCTAGATTTAGCGTTTTTTTTTTCAGGAAAGCAAGCTGTCACTCTGCTGATCAGATATTTCCCATGTTTTTGTGGCTGCTATACTCAGACATTTGGGTTGGAGTTAATTAACCCATAGTTATTTTGTTATTTTGTTAGTGATCGCAGTATGAATTTCATTTTAAACCAGCTGTAGGAGAAAGGAATAGAGCCGACTTCCTTCAGTGGATATTTAACATTTAATTGTTGTAATGCAAATCACATTCTTTGAACTAAGCTGAAGGTACTTCATGATTTACTGATCCCTATGAAGTTGATAACTTATGTAATGTATTGTTACTGCGTTGCTGTGTCCAAAGGAATTCAATTTGTACTTGCCTTTTTATTACATCTGTAAATGTAACTAAAGTTTTTGTTTAAGTTAACTGCTGCTGTCTGTGAGTGTATTTCTCTTAACTGGTGGGTGGTGCGTTGTCAAAGTAAACAACTTTATATTAGGATAGTGTTGACTGCCAAACACTCGTTGTCATGGAAACTTGAAAGTACAACAAATGAAAAGAAATGGCACGACTCCCGTGTAATTTAATGTAATGTGATGTGTCATTACAGTTATTGTGACATTATAAATTTACATAGCCACATATTTATATCTGTAGACTACATCAATGAAAACATGTGTATTTTACTTACGTTAGAGTAGAAATATCATAATCATCAAATCAAAAGTAGAATTAGTAAAAGTAAGTAAAAATTTACTTAAGCAGAAGAAAAACATCAAATATAGAATAACATAACAAGCATCACTTTCTAGTGTTAAATTACTGATGTTTAACTTAAAATACAAGGTTATTACATGTAAAGTTATAGTTCTAACCAAACAAAATGCTTTTTGATAACTAAACTCTTTTTTTTTGTCTAAGGGCTTTGCAATCAACACATTATACAATTGTGGTGGTTTAACTTTCAGCAGGGATTCTGAGATGCTTGATTAATATGGGCCAAAGAGTAAAAGAGTGAAGTTTTACACAGGAAAAAAAACGTACTTTGCACATTATACGTTTGGTACAATTCGGTACACATGAAGTGTGAACTGATATCTAACTCATAAAAACAAAAATCCACACCACACCACTAGACTGGTGTGTGATCATGAGCATTTATTGCTCAGTGTCCTTTGTTTCTGTTCCAACCTTCATCTTTAACTTATGGATGAAGTCATGTGTAAATTGTCATTGTCTCTGAATATGTGCATTTACACGGGAATCACAGAAAGAACATCTCATGTTCTGAGTCTGAACTTTGTTTCATCTGTTCCAAAACAAAATGAGTATTAACAAGAATACGTCACCGATGGTTTGTCTTGCAATCAAAGTGTTGACTGAGTGAAGCCCTTAGCTCAGAACCAAACCTAAAGTCTGCTTTGGACTTACAGCATATCCAGGCCCTCAGAGCACATCGCCCAGGTGTTAGACTGAGCCCATGTTCTGCTGCTGTTGTCAGTCTTGATCTGCTCCCTCTCAGTAGCCGATGTGTCTGACAGACTGGATCTTGGGGTCTGGCATTGGAAGACCCAGTCCCTCCAGAGCTGGTGGTCTCCGCTGTGTTTTACACACTCGATGATGTGCTGGCCTCTGTAGCCCAGGTGCAACCAGCACACAAAGCTGTACAGAGACAGAGGCAGGAGGATATTGAAGGACTAATGCGTTTGATTAAACAGGATCTAAAAATTGGGATATAAGTAGTGAGAGGAACATTTTACAGTTACAAAGAAATTGTCAGTGTTTCCTTTTGGACAAATTGTAATGGTGACAATGTTACTAAATTACTGCACACAACTTTGGCACAATAACGGTGTTAACATGCAAATGTTAAGCAGCTAACCTAATCTAATGTGTAACCTTCACTATCTTAGCATTCTACCATTTACTAATTAGCCCTAAAAACAGACTGAGCTGTCAGCAAGCTGACAGACATGCTGCTAGTGTGGCTACAAATAATGGCACCATGGTTTTGAATATATCACTCACTTGAAGTGTAATCTAGCCATGAGAAAGTGTTGGAAGAGTGCAGCTCTGAGATTTGAGATTTGGTTTCCTAACACTAGAGCTGCTCTGAGGATTCAAGTCAAGAGCAGTGAGTGAGATAATCAAACTGATGCATCTGTAAAAGAAAATGAAAGAAAAGACGCATCCAGTGGAAGCATGTTAAAGGTATATCTGTACATGTAAAAGTCTGTTTTTTATGAGAAGAGTAGGTGCTCTATAATAGAAAGCTTTGGGTCATGATCTGCCACCTGAATGCTTGAACTTGTACAATAGATATTACATTAAGAGTAAATAGGTATGCTAGTTCACTAGCTATGTTTTTTTTTGCAGCTTCCATCTGCCTTCTCTTCTTACTTTTTTTCTCTATGAGGTCGTCATATTCTTTTTTAGGATAAAACACCATCACCAACTTGAACTATAATGTGATAAATTTCATCACATGTTTGAGCCCACCTCAGGCCTGAAACAGCCCAACGCCTGCAGGGAGGGATAGTCCTCCCATGAAGTTCCCCTTCTCACACATCATCATGGAAGGTGTGAACCGGAGCGTTGGAACTAAAGTTAGCATTAGGTCTGTCAGTCAGACGTACACAGTGAGCAGACATTCAGAACTCAGTTGTCTCATGTCTATTTTTGGGTTGCCTCAGTCCCTCACCGTGTGGCTCACTCTTCTGATCACTCACTCCTTCTGTCGCTCTGTCACTCATTATCATTTCCATTCGCCCTCTACTGCTCTTTCACTCCCACTTCTCTCTTCCTCTGTCTCATCTCAGCCCTCCCCTCCCCTGGAGGTACTCACAGCGCAGTAGACGGGGCAAAAAGGACATGAAGTGCTCTGTGTGGTAGGACAGGGAGACGCTGTAGGCGTCCCAGTCGGGGTACCAGCAGGATTAACTGCTGGCCCTGGATGCCATGGTGCTTGAAAACCCCCTAGCTGGACACATGAGAGAAGAGATGAAATATTTGACAGTGTTGTCTGAAATCAGTCTGGACTTAGAACAGGCAGGTGACAGGGGATTTCAGACAAATGACGGAGCCGTCTGATGCAAGGAAATTAAACTGATAAACCCAAACAGCCACTTAAGTACTTTACTTAAATTCATTTTCCAGGTGCTTGTACTCACTTCAGCATTTTCATCATCTCGAGCTTTATACTTTTATTCTAATTCATTTTAGAGGGATTTTGAAACATTTGATATTCCCCTAATTTTAGAAATAGATCAATCCACTATCAACTGTAACATTTAATTTCCATGATGTCAGCTTTTACATTAAATAAAAAAGAATGATAAACATTCATTTACCTGTTGGCTAATATTGGATTTGTGAATAGCCAAGTCAGGAGAATTCTTCAGTAGACAACCAAAAAGGTGCACGGTTATATGTTCTTGCCAGTCCTGACAGAAAGGACAATGAGGAGTGAATGCTTGGAGTGTAAGGAGACAACTACCCGACTGTCCTGGCTAGTATGCATCCACTAAGTCTCTACCAGACAGTATGGGTTGGTATTCAGTAATCACCCCCCCCCTCCCAAGTCTAGAAAATGATACTGTTGTAGTCTTTATGAGAATCAGCCCTGTTATGTTGGAGTTAAATCTTCAGCTCAGCTGCTTAATTCAGCAGGTGTTCATAGAGTCACTACTTTGTCTTTGGAAGCCTTTACACACCATGACTAAGGCCTGGGCTGTTATATATAAATCTGCTCAGGGTAAAGTTCTGATCTCAAGTTCGTCATAATACTGAGGGTGAGACAAGTCCGCCCTAAAACTCAGAGTTGAGAATGAATGTGATGCATCAACATTTCAGGGTAGTTAAAACCTGTCTTCAGCTCCTAAATGATTTGAGAGAGCTCTAAGGAGGAGTGTCCTACAGATGGATACATGATGTAAACGGGAAGAGACGGCACTCTTCCAAGGAACCTGATGCTTTTAGTTTAATTAGTTAGCCTTGCAAAGTCTGGACTGCAGAAACACAATATTGATGATATAATAGTAGGTACTGGTTTAAAACTCTTTGTGGTGGCAGCTTGTTCTCAGAGGAGTTTAGAGTTTCTCATGTGGTCTTAAATCATCTGCTGCTGAGCAGTGATAATTGTCGACTTGGGGTGAGACATGAATGCCAGGTCTGAGCAGCCTCCACACAGAGAAATTCCTGCTTTTTCAACTGCTTTTTAAACTGGTGAGAAGACCCTGTTAGCTCCTCAGGTGCTCAAAAAAAGCTCTTTCTTGATATTTCTTCTAAAAATGAAAACTGTGGCAAAAAGAAGCCCCCCCACCCCCACTGCTGATCATGGGTGCCCCCTGCATGTAGGATGGAGTGACCTCAGAGCTCACACTTTATAGTGGGAGCCTGGACACTGTTGCGCTGTTTTTTGCTCATTATCTATCTTCTACCTCCGTCACATAGATACACACTTACATAAACATGTACACACACCGAGTCAGTCAGCTGTCCACTGAGACTCGCAGGCGTACAGGCTGTGTGAGTCACGCTCCGCTCAAAGCCTCGGAAGGAGCGGATGTTGTCCAGGCCACAGTTGTGGATGTTGCAGCACTTCGGAGGTGAACTCCAAACACCTGCCCTGGACATGTGCCTTCTCAAACACAAGTCACCTGCACAGACGGGAAGACGGAGGGGACGAATGAGGGATGTGCACCGTGTATGTGTGTGTGAGAATTCACCTTAAAGTAAGGAGCTGGGGAAGTAAAGTCCTGGCCAAAATTAATGGCATCCCTAAATTTCAAGTGCATAAATTAGAATACCTTCAGAAATAAAAGCAAATGAAAAAAATTGGCATAACCGGGATATTTGATAAAATGTCTAAAAGTTACTGAACAACACAAAAAAAGTTCATTTAGTGATTAAAAAAAAATTCAGACATAAAATGTACGCTCAACACAGTTATTGGCATCTTCTGAGTTTATGATTGGTTCCTCAAACAAACAAGTAAGACTCCCCCTTTGCTGAATTTTGAGTGTTCACGTTACCTGAATTCACCAATGAATGATGGTTTTACTGTATATTAAGTGGCTGATTGTTTCTAGTTTCTTTTTCGCAATGGTGAAGACAAGAGCATAAGAAATGCTATTACTAAAAACGTAACAATTACAGTGCTAGAGGGCAGTCGCCAAAGATCTTAAAACTGTTGTTTAAACAGTCCATGATGTTATCAAGAAGCTTCACAGTCATAAAACTGTTGATTTTTATTTGTTTAGTAATCTTGGATATTTTATTGAAATACGCGATTGGTAAATCTGCATTAATTTATGAGGATTTTCTAAATTCTGAACTTAAAATAAAGGAAATCAAGGAAATCAAAAAACTTGTACAATAATGAAATGAAACAAACACAAACTGTCTCCAGACACAATTATTGGTACCTTCACTAATATTTGGTTGCGGAACCTTTGGTAACGGTGAAAACCACTACATGTTTCTTGTAGCTTCTAGAGGCTCATTGCTACTGTTGCCAGGTAGTTTTTTCCATCGCTGTGTGTTCAAGCTCTTTTTAGTTTGCAGGAGTCCTTTTTACAGTTGCATTTTCATTTCAAGTTGCATTTTCCATTTTAAGCGGGACTGTATATGAGTGATGTCATGTCATTTCTAGAGTAGAGAGGATAAGAGAGAAAAGGGTTTAAAACAGTAAAGATATAAAAGATGTAACTAAAACTACAAACTCGTTTCTTTCATAAAATATGAACTCTAAGTGATGCTGTCTCCAGTTGACGTAAAGAGCCTTCTTCCCTCCACTTTGACACCCAGCTTCTCCTGCAGCCTGCGTGTCCTCAAAGGAGCTGCAGAGGAACACATCTGGTTCGGGAGGAGCCACAACAGACCCCAGACCCGTTAATCCATCATTTCACCCAGGGCTTGCCACTGGCCTCCCGCGTTCAGATCTGTCAGACCTAAACTTTGGTCCCCACACAGCACTTCCGCTTTATGCCAGCATCCCCGCGGACCGCTGCTCGCGCCACTGACTCTGAACGAGGCCAGATTGTCAAGTGCAAATTTTTATATCAACGAAGGACGATACTTCCGGTTAGCTTCTTCAAAATTAAGCTCTATTGAAAATCCCTGTTATGCCCTTTTTAAGATGATTATTTTAAAAATGATTATTTGAATCAATACAACATCTTACCTTGAGAATAGAAAGTATAATTGCACTGAATCCTGTCAATATATTAGAGGTAAGCCACAGTGTCACTCCAATCATAAGTATATCTTTAATATATATTTTTCTACATTTTTAATATATCTGCTACTCAGTGCTAGAGTGGAATGATTAGCCTAGACAGTTAATCAATTATTGCTAAACAGGAAAACTAATCAGCAACTATTTTTACAGTTGCGTAATCAATAGATAGGGATTATGATACGCTTATTTTTTTTCTTTCTCAACTGCCAAATCTTGATGGTGAAGGCAAAGGGAAGAATAGTTCCGGTTTGCTCTGGCTCACTGTGACCGGCTTGACACAGGTGACCTGGACGCAGGTGCGCTCCCACGTGCTCGTGCTTTTGCATTAAAGAAAACGGAAAACCAACTCAACTGTGTGCGAGCCGGCTAGCCTGCCTCTCTCTCTGTCTCTGTCTCTGTCTCTGTCTCTGTCTCTGTCCCCCCTCCCTCCCTCTCTCCCTCTCTCTCTCTCCCTCTCTCTCTCTCTGTCTGTCTGTCTCTCTCTCTCTCTCTCTCTCTCTCCCTCTGTCTGTCTGTCTGTCTGTCTCTCTCTCTCTCTCTCTCTCTCTCTCTCCCTCTTTCTCTTTCTTTCTCTCTCTCTCTCTCTCTCTCTCCCTCTCCCTCTCTCTCTCTCTCTCTCTCTCTCTCTTTGTAACCCTATGCGGCCTGTCAACTCAGCAGATCATATACAGTGCAGCCACAGAGGTGCGGGGGGGTGAATGCGTGATTGAATGCGGGGCTGTTGTTGGCCTATTCGTATAGGTCAGCAGTGCCATCGTATAGAGCAACAATGGCCGGGGCTATAGGCAGAGAATGAGGAGGATTTGGAGGGCCATCCGGGGAGCCTGTTTTCAGTGGTGCTAAAAATGGAGGAAATTGAAATAGAGAAATTCTATTAACGATGATAATTCTGAATTAATAATATTAACAGTATGTTAATAATGTTAATAAAATGGAAAACTAGCTAGAGAAATTGTGTAAGAGAATATTTCTCATGCAAAATATTAAAGACAAAAACCACAGGAAGAGAATGGCCTGTTTTGAAATGCTTTCCCTGTGTCACATCCACAGAATATTTTTACACTGATGGCCCCCAGGCCACAACATCAGACAGTGGGCCCCAGCCCCCCACCTACCTCTCCTCCTCCTGGGGGAGGGTGGCAACAAGCTCCCCTTAACATGCTCAAAGTCATGCATTCGGGCGCGCACACACACACACACGCACACACACACAAAAACACACACGCGTACACGCACACACAAACACACACACGCACACACACACACACACACAAACACACACACGTACACACATACACACACACACATGCACACACACGATGGCAGTGGCCATGTCAAAAGACTCCAAAGTCACAACCATCATTTTACCAACAGCATTTCCAAAGTCACTGCCCTTCCACCACTTTAACATCTGGTTGTGGACGCTACTGTATGTGGTGGTGTGGAATCCTTCACAGCAACTATCACGTCTTGTTTTTTAGTGCGTGAAGACGTCTCATCACTCTTTCCTTTACATCTGAAATGCATATTAACTTTACATATTACATGGTCTAAGGACAGTGGGTAATACATTTTGTAGAGATTGTATATTTGTCTTGACTTGATTAAACACTATGATGTAGAACATAATAATTACTTCTGCAGTGGAATGATTTTTACTTAGTAGCTCTGATGCGGATTCATATAACCGAAGTTATCCTCCATGTATTGTCCATATAACTTCTGAAAAATTAGATTTTTAATTTTTGACATCAACTTATTAAAAGAGGGTTTTTCTGAAAATGTTCAGCTGTCATCTCAGAGATGAGTATGGAAGTACAACACTAACAAAAGCATTCTGCTACACTTCAGTTACTGATGTATTGATGGACAGCCAGACACATGAGCAGACTTAATGCAGTGAGGGATGGAAGGTTTTTAGTCATGTGAATAGCTTTTTTGAAAGCTCCATCCAAAATATAAGGAAGAGATGAAGTTTGAGATACAGGAATTACTACAACATGTTTTTGCCAAAATGGATCAAAACGTATCACATTTTTTTAAGTCAGTTGTCACCTTGAGGCAACTTGATTGACTTTGAACTTATTCGGTTCTTGTTTTAACCTTTAAACTTGGTTTTGCTTGGATAGTATTATTTATTGAAGGCCATCCGGTATCTCTACACCAGTGGTTCTCAAACTTTTTCAGGCACACCCCCTTTTGAAGCCAAAATATGTTCACCCCCCTTCCCCAAGCGACATGGGACGCAACTAATAAAACAGGATATGAGTTCAATTTAATTACTTGACATTTGGAACATTAGCATCAGCAAACTCTTATTTTTCTCTCTACAGTTTTCCCCTGGCCAGTGGCTCTAAGCCACCCCAGGGGGCCCATCCCCAAGTCTGAGAACCACTGTTCTACACTATATTAATTTCTTCAACAGAAAATTACCGATGTAACAAAATATATCAAATAGGCCTGTACATGAAAATATAATATTTTACAATAAACTGTAATTTATTTTCAACTGAAGAAAGAAAGATCAGTCAAATCATTATTGATCTCTAAGATGTATTTCACAGACTTGCTGAAGCTCCAGATACTGATCAATGGGTTTTTTGAAGAACATGTTTTATAATAGCGCATGGAAAACATCATTGAATTTTGTAGGCTTCATAATATCATTTTCCATCAGTTTAGCTGTTTTTCTTATACCATGTCTTCCAGGGATATCTATAAAAAACAAAAGGTAGAGTTTGTGCTTTTAACTTACATACCAGTAAATCTAAAACTATCTGCACAGACATCATATGAAATATTCTATCAATGCAAATCATATAACTATATCTACTATAACTATAGCTTCTTGGCTGACCAGTGTCCAGAAAGTCCTGGAATTGTCCTGGAAATTCCTATATTTTATTAATCAACAAAACTGACTTTTTATTGAACTTTTACATTCACGTCACTTTTTTAAAAATCTTACTTTACTTACTCTTATGTCACAGTTTTATTTGTCCACAGAATATCTTTCCTTAGTTGACTGTTCAAATAATTCATATTTTTTACACTTTCCTTGCATATAAATTGTAATTTCTACTATATTGCAATGTGTTTGAAGAAACAAGCCAAAAAAAACCCAACAACCATAAAACAGGTTGTCTTGGTGACCTGCAGGTTATGATGTTTAAGCTACATAAATGCAGTATTGTATATGCATGTCGTACTCCTGCCTCTGTCTTCCCACATGTTTGCTGACTTAACATACACCATCACTGTTTGTTAAAGGAAAATTCTTTAACAAATCAGTTGTCCTTTTTCTCCTTTGAGAAGTTTTTTTTGCCAGCTTGAACGTCCTTTTAGACGGATGGCTTGACTGTACACAGTCACTGAATCCAGTTGTGATTGGAGAACCTCCATCGAGGAGCCTAAGATGCATAAATAAGAGCTGCACTGCAGGGTGCTCCGTTAACTCCCTTTTACTGTTTTCCACTTCGCCTATTTTCGTGTCATCAATGTGACTCTCAGCAGTGACAGAGAGGAATGTTTGGGAGTCACTGATGCTCACTTGGTGGGGATTTGAAAACATTCAAACTGCAGGATTAATGAGCCCAGTGACTAATTCCCAGTGATGAATAGTTTTACCTCAGGGCATTAGCATCTCACCTGGTGAACAGCTACTCCCCTTATTTCCTTCTGTCCTCACCAGCACACATGAAGCCTTCACCCCACCTGTGTGTTTCAAAGCCACACCATCATACCTCATTGCGCCTTCCCTCATTTACACTTTGGAATACATATCTCCTGGAACTTTCCTCCTGCAGCTCACAGCCTCCATAACGTTTTACTCACCCACACAAGTCAAAGAAACAGAGGGCTTTAATTTAATAGCTTTCTCCCAAAGGGATGAAGGGGGAGAATCATGCACACTCTAAATCTCTTTTCCCACCCAGAGGTGGAACAGCCAGGTTATTGCTTCTCAGAGCTTATTGCTTTCCTGTTATTATTTGTCCCAGAACCTTTTGATTACAGCACTTAAGGGTTTAGAAGTAAATGATTTTGTAACGAACTCTTAAATGTGAACCTGGTCAGTCTGGCCTACAATATTACAAAAATACTCCTGGGGTTAGGGCTCAGAAAAAGCTTTACATGTAGCAGCCCACTGCAGAAACAGTAAATGTCTCACGTTTACTTCAAATTACTCCATGTCTCCTCTCTTTTTGCTCCAAGATAACTGGATTCATATTACGATCAGGTTATGATGAAGTAATTTAGTAAGTCCTCTGATGGCAAAATGTACACTGATTTTCAGTTTACCACGTTTCCTTCTTCATATTCTCCTCATCTTTTACCATATATGCCGGCTTCTCTCTGCCTCTCTTCCTGCCCCACTGTCTCTCACTCTCTTTGATGATGGGGGTATTTCTATTCTGTGGGGGCTGTGAGCTCAGCGAGTTTGTTTCTGTGTCAATAATCCCCTCTCTCTGGGCGCCAGCATATAAAAGCAGCGAGGGGCCCAGCGCACTCTCACACAGACCACCAGTATCAGCCCTGAGCCTACTCCTTTACGCATATACTGCCACAGGTAAGACAGTGGACAAACATCATACAGAAAAGAAAAAGCAGAAGGGGAGGGAGACAGAGAGCAAGAGTTACCTGATGTAATACCTTATAATGAGATCAACCTCCTAAGTCATTTATAGTTCAAACTATGAAAGTCAAACAGTGCTGTTAAAATGTGAATTTATTTTGTGTGGTTCCAATAGTTGTATAATAAATGCACTGGGGTCCTTTCAGAATAAACATTAGTTTTTCTCAAAATATAAATTATGCTAAAACCAATGCTTAAATCTTGACTGGTGGAATCTAAAATATAACTTTAAAAAAATCAAGTTCCACAAATGCAGCTCTGAGTTTCCATGAATACTCTTTTTAAATATTAGGCTCAAAAGTGAGAAAAGTTTCAAGCTATCAAAATCTCTTTATATGTCTGTTGTATCACATTAAAAAGGGACTGTAATGTATTTGATGATTAGCAAAAAAAGGGTGCCTGTAAAGAGAATTAATTTAATTTTTGATTTCTGATGGTGTTTTGTAGGACAATGTGTAGTGTAAGTGACAAGATGATAATTCGTGTAGTTAGGTTTGAATTGAATTGAGCTTTGTTATGGAAAAAATGAAAATGATCAGGGCTGTGAGAGGGGATCAGGAAAGTGGAAGGTTTATGTCCTTTTATTTTTTGCTGAAGGGAGGGTAGTCAATATTTTTGTGGACGGTGTCTTTTGTGGTCTCTAGGGAATTACGAATTGATTGAAAGTGACTGTAAATAGTAATTATTCCATAATATGTAATTAAGCTTTGGCCATAATGTAAGTTTAACATTCATGCCAAATAAAAGCTTATTTGAATCGATAAAACATGATCTCTACAGAGAGGGCGTCATTTGTCCTGTGTTATAAACTCATATAAAGAGACAGTGATGGTGCTTACTTCAAAAATAAAAGAAAAGCTGGAATGTTTGGTAAACAAAGAAAATATATACATGGCACTCAGGACAGAGACAGTAAGAGATGGCTAGAAATGGATTTAAAGCATCTTCTCCTCTTCTCAGTCATCATGTCTGCTGGAGGAGAGAAGTCCAAGTCTAATTCCCAGACTGATGGGAAGGCAGGTCAGAACAAGATGTCTGAGATTGGCATTATGTCCTACAAGGTAGAGCACACACACACACACACACAAACACACACAGTGCATCACACATACAGTAGAGGCTGACCATCAAACATCTACAAATACACCATTCGCTCCTTTTCACATAGTTTGAAACAGCTGGCCTCACAGTAAATGGGCTGACATCTATTATCACGACCTGCTGATTCTTATAGCTCTGTCAGGGGGCGACAACTACAACTGACAGTGATGACGACACAGTTCATTCATTTTACCCTTCCTCTCTTTTGTCTTTCCATCCTGTTTTTTGCTCTTGTCAAGTGTTACCCCTTGGCTCTGAAACCACTTCTGCGACCTCCTTTCTCATTCCCATTCTTGTTCTCTTCACCACGACCGTCCAGATGTCTGTGTTTGACCAGGAGAACTTCCAGGGCCACTGCGTTGAGATCACCGAAGAGAGCACGAATGTGTGTGACTTGGGAATTGATAGGGTGCGCTCCCTGCGTGTCGACAGTGGACCGTGAGTAGCTTGTGCGTGTACAACTGCATGTACACACCCCACCCACGCACAAAAGTAAAATGTGCCCAGCACCCACACTCATCTGAGCAAAGAGCAGGTAATTTCAGTGGTGTACCTCACCATTATGTGACATTTCAAACTTTGCATTTTAGGCATTTATCCGATGCTTTTATGCCGAGTGGTTTGCAGGGAGTGCAGCAGTAGAATGAACTCCAAAACCTAAGCTACTGACATGAAGCAACAAACAGCAATGGCTGAGATGGGAAATAAAGGATACATAACAAGGAAAGGAGATGAGTAGAAAGTTTTTCTTCAAGAGCAAATAATTACAAATATCAGTGACAATGTGTCTATTATACTGCACTTAAAGAGAATTAAAGGAGAAATCAAGTAATTTACTCTTTTAGTTTATTTTAATTGTACTTCCATAAAATTGGGGTAACACACAAGAGGCACATTATAAAAAGGATTGTATTAAATTGAGGCAGCAGAGAGCAGAGTTACCCTGACTTTTAGTCTCTAATATGGGTGAAAAGACTGGATCCTACATATGATGACTTCACAAAGGTTATTTTTTTAAACTGGACAGGTTATACAAGTTGTGTTTTTTCCCCCTCCTCAGCTTCGTAGGCTTTGAGCAGATGAACTTCTGTGGTGAGATGTTCATCCTGGAGAAGGGTGAGTACCCCCGCTGGGACTCCTGGAGCAACTGCCAGACTAATGACTACCTGCTGTCCTTCAGACCTGTCCGCATGGTAAACCCTAATGCCCTGGAGATTTATCTATGTTTCCCACACTCCTGATGGTAGTTTGCTGTTTTTCCCATTTCTTCTTCTTCTTCTTCGTCATTCCCTTTTTTTTTCCATTTCTTCTTCTTCTTCATTCCCTTTTCTTTTTCCACCACTGCCAGGATCCTGATAAGCATAAGATCTGCCTTTATGAGGTCGTAGAGTTCAAGGGCCGTAAGATGGAGATCATGGACGACGATGTCCCGAGCCTGTTTGCCTACGGTTTCACCGACAGAGTGGGCAGCATCATGGTCAGCTGTGGAACGTGAGTACTTTAGCAACATGTTACAAGTGTTTCTAAAATTCCACTGACTGCTTTTTAAATTTTGTTATATTTTTGTCTATTCCTCAATAAAATGACAATAAAGCTACTACTACTACTACTACTTGCTTTCTTGCTCAAAGCTAGACGAAGAGACTGATGCCACTACGCTTTCCCCAAACTATTCATTTAAACATCCGGAAGACCTTCCTCTGCCTAAAGAGCAGAATTCCAGCCGTCTTAAATTCCCTCTGTATTTGCAGCTCTCTATTGTCAAATCATACATTTTTTCAACACTGTTGGCTAAAATTATTACACCCTGCACCAATAAAATGTCAGATGTGTGTCAGACAGTTTCTACATCTGGGATGTCAATCTCAAATTGGCAGAAACAGCAGCATAATCATCAACTATCTGAGTGCACTAGTGTTTGTCTGGTTGTGAGTTCAGGAATAGATGCTATTTCATCAGGAGCTTAGCCACGGGGGTCATCGACGTCAGCAGCTCAGTGTGTCCGTGATCTCAGAGGTGTGGCAGGCAGCAGATACCATGTCTTAACTGCTATGATTACTTCATTTGTAGTGCCTTCGGTGCCTGAAACAAACAGCTGGGAGGCAGATTGACCTGTGGTTCAATGCTGACAACCTGATGAACAAATCAATGGGATTTGTTAGATGTTCTTCTCTCCTGATTTGTCTGCATCTGTCTTTCTAGCACCTTTCTCCTACCTTTTACTTGACTGTTACTCATCTTTCGACCATGTGTGTTCTTTCCTAGAGTCAATTTCCTCTGAATTTCCTCAGTATAATGAGGTGCCTTTTGCCTTCTCCCTTGCTCTTCCCGTTCCTTCTCTTTCTCTACCCAGTTGGGTGGGTTATCAGTTCCCCGGCTACCGTGGCAGCCAGTACCTGCTGGAGAAGGGTGATTTCAAGCATTTCAACGAGTTTGGTGCCCGCAGCCCCCAGCTGCAGTCCATCAGGCGCATCCGTGACATGCAATGGCACCCACATGGCTGCTACACCCTGTCCAACAAGTGAACCCTAGCGAGGGCGAGGAAGAGAGGGATCGGAAGAGAGACGGAGGCCGAGGGCAGGCAGAGAGATGGAGAAGAAGGAGGGAAAGCGAAGAAAGAGAAGAAAGAGAAGAAAGAGAAGAAAGAGAGGAGGGGAAGGGTGTAATATTTTCTCCTCTGTCCCAAAAATGTCCCGGTGGTTTGAGTGCAGGATGGAGGGAAAGCAGTAGGTTGTTATTTTTAGTTGTTGGAACAGTGTAATCTAGTGACCGATGAGAAGTTATTCAAAAATGAAGGAGAGGAAGAGGAGATAATTACACGTACTGTTGAGACTGTATCTGATGATAAATGCTCTCTCCATTTTTGTTCCCTCTCTTACGGTCTGTTTGTCCGCTCCCTGCTCCACACTTTCCTCTCTCCTCCCCTTCCTCCCTCTCTCCCCCTCACACACTTCTCTTCCTCATCCCACCAACGTCAGCTCTCACTCAGCCCGTTAGAGCCCGACCGAGGCGGGGTACAGGTGTGGATACGTGTGTGCTTGTGTGGGGAATCTGAGACAGGACGAAGCCACAAGAGAGTGGAGGCAAATTCTCTGTGCTCAGATCCTGAAGCCACATCAGCCCAAAACCCCAATAAAGCATCTCACATCCTGCTCCACTTGAAATGACGTCTTATTTAACAGATATGGTTGTGATGTATATGTCTACTAAGCTTGAATTATGAGACAACGGGCCCCTGGGCACAGCCCCCTTTCCTTCAGAATCTGTCTGGATAACAAGTGGTCATTTTACCAACAGGTTGTTTAGCCTTACTCTCTGATTAGACTCATAGGAACGTCTCCTGAATTAGCGCTAAGGCAGCAGGAGATAAAAGCCCTCAGATAAACTGTTAAAAATAATTGATGAAAAATAGATACTTAACACTTTTATGATGTGACAATGCGATGGGGAAAGTTTGGTTAGATTTAGGCGCAAAAACAGTTTGATTAGGTTTAGAGAAAGATAGTGAATTGGGTTAAAATAAGTACATTGTTTAGGTTAAAGGACCTTCATCTTCATGCTTAATAATAATTAACACAATGTTGAGGTTATAAAACAATCGTGGTCTTGATTAAAAAAAAGAAAAAACAAACACCATTGACTGTTGGTCTGAAACTGGGCAACAAACAACATTTTCTGTGTTACAGTCCAATATTTAGTAAACTCTGCTTTCTCACTTTCACAGAATCTTTTAGTGTTTTTCAGCTCTTGGTTTTACAGCTGTTTTAGTTCACTCTCATAGCTCTCATCTACCTAAGTTTGAGCTTCCCCAGGCAACTGTCTTAGGCAAAAAAGCACTACCTGCTTAGCACTAAACTGCCGACCGCCACCAGTTAGTGACTAGCTGGTGGACATAGTGGAGCATCTCGCTGCTAAAGACACAAACCTAGTGGTGGAGACCAAAAGAGAACTAAAAGGAGAGAGAGTACTGGACTTTCATGCATCCAATTTCCAGTTTTAGGCTGTACTGTGTCCTTGGGTTTGGTTATCTGTACGTGCCCAAATGAACAGGTTAGGGTTCCTTGTCTTATACGCTGTAACTCCGATCACCTGGAGCTGCACTTCACAAGATTTTTATTGTCATTTGGAAAATGCATAGGAGTGAGACTTCCTGCCAGATCAATGCTACAAAACAGGTAAAATGTCAGATTGGACTTCTGGCATCTTCCTCTCTGACACTCGAAATACACTGGGACAGACTGACTTCACACACTTCAGATAACCTGAAGAATGGACCGGCTCACTGGATTTGTTGGTGTTAGAAAAAGTCTTGAGCTAATATTTGACTACTACCCCAAGTCCACACACAGTGCAATGACTCAACATAATATGTGCCATAGAGACAAAGATTTGATTCCTCCTGATGGAAAACAATTTGGACCAACATTGTTCTGTGAAATAAGTGAACACTCCATACCCTCTACTATAGCACTCTGTATGAAACAGAACATTATGTTTTGAAGCTTTCTGTCATGAATGATTTAATTCCTTATTTATCTTCCTCACCAAAGAGAATATTGAATCCTGGTGTGGCTTGCAATCGTTAGCACCAGAATGTATTCGATCTCATTTTACCAGTAACACTTTCTTTTTCTTAAATCCGATCATTTATGCAATGCTTACTTCTTCCCCTAAGGCTTATGAAATATTTAGATATACCAAAGTACATCAGTCATAATGCAGTCTGTACATCCGTGTGCCTTGTGGTTTATCCACAGCGTGATGTCAGTGATGACTAGACTTTTAGAGAACACAGCTTTTAAAACGCTGTGTGTGTGTGTTTCAAATCATACAGATATAATGCGAAAGTTTCAGTACCCTGAATTAGAGTATTATTCAGTTATTTTTAGCCCAGAAATGATGGATACAGTACATAAATATGATTCACTCACCATGTTCTTCCCTGACCATTCCGTACTTTCTATTTCAATACAACAAAAGATTCTTATTATCATTGATGACAATAGTAGCACTCCAGTAAGAAAATGTCTGATTAACACAATAATGTGCTTACTAAAAATGTGTGTCAGGTCTGCAAAGGGGGTTAAAGTTCATACAGGGTTAATATTTCAGTATGCAATATCCCAATATCCAGCACTAAAGCAGGAGGTAGTTTGAACTACTAAAACGCTGTGTATGGTCCAATAATGGTACAAAATACAGTTGAATATCATAACGTAAAACACCTGCGCAATCCTAAATCTCTTCTCTTGACTGGTGAGTCTGGTTAAGTCTGCATGTAAGTAAAAGGGCACAGATATTGATAAGAGACATTAATGTTGCTGTTGTCTTCATTACAAAGAGTTCTGGGTATACCTTTAATGTTCCAGAGTCATTGTATGTCACCGAGCTGAGATTCGGGAGATATGACTATTGCTCAGGTTTCTCATAACAATTGTTTTCAAATCAAAACCAATTTCTGTAGCAGGGCTCACTGAATTTGGGTCACTGAATTCTCACATACATGTAATGCTACTCCCTGATTCTATGGGGAGTTTTGTCAAAAATCAAAAATCACAGGCATTGCGTAGAAAAAAATCACAGAGGATATAAGGATTCCAGCTTAGAAAATGAATATTGTGATCGTGTACATTCTGTTGTAGATCACAGGATTCTACTGCTTTGTAGGATTTTGTTCTCCACCTCGCACAAGTGACTAACTCTTGTATGTTTTGACTGAGTCTCATGTGAGTCATCTTGTTCCTGTGGCAGAATTATGGACCAAATCTATATCTTAGCAGAGCCACTTTGTATTACTTGTTTTATCGCACATAACTCCTGATTACTTTAGGGTACTTCCTGGGAACACCATTTTTTCTTTCAGGGAATTCCATAACATCATGATGACAAACTAGAAAGCATTAGCCAGTTGTTTGTTAATATTACAGTATCAAAGTGGAAAGATACAGTATTTCTGGCCTCTAAAGATATGGATGAAAACCCCTGTTGATTTTCTCCACAGGCAGTATTTGAGTTGGAGTAGTTGGCTTGGATGAACATAAAGCTTCTGTTAATAATTAATAGATTTTGCATTCTGAATCACTTAACTCTTCTTCTGCTGCTTTCATGTAATTGCTAATTGATCAGCAGGTGTAGGATTTCAGTTAAATGAATAAATTGAAACATGCAATAATTACATGGATGAATATTGGGCAAAGAATGGAGACCTCACAGATATAGTAGATACAGCTGTAGCACACGTCTGTTATCACACTGACATGTAGGTGGGGGAAAGAAACAGAAATAGAAAAACCAATAGGAAGAGGTCCTCCAACTGAGAAAAAGTCAAGTTTTCCCATTATGGCTTCACCCCATTCACCCTACGTTTCCTTTTGTGATGCCGTCATTCTTTGTGGTTCTATTCTCATTGAGGGTTGCGTGGGAAATATCTCTTCATGGCATCACTGACGGGAATAAGAAAAACCCAAACTAGAGCCACTTCAGCAAAATTAGTTTTATTACATGATGATGCAGCGTTTCAACACTCACCACATTATTTTTTTCATCCCTCCACCCTGAATTACCCTTGTATCTGCTTTTTAATCTGCAGTTAAACACAACTCTATCATCAATTCAATTCTCATTGCAGTCTGACTCCAGAAATAAACTCTCTCAATTCGCCTCAGCCCTCTTCCTCCCTTCCAACTAGAGACGGGAAGGCACCTCCCCTGTCACACTGACACCCTGTTTAGTTCAGTCCATAAATACATTGAGATAAGACACCTACAAGGTGTTATGAGACTTCTTCACTATACGGTTAAATGTGGATTGGAGGAGTATTGACGTCAGACACGCACACACACACACACACTCACACACACGCAGACACACACACACACACATACACACATTAGAATACTCACAAGGTAGCACACACATAAAGATATTCATATATATATATATATATATATATATATATATATATATATATATATATATATATATATATATATATTTGTACAATAACACATGCACACTCTTTTTTCCAGCTCTGCTTCTGAAGTCACTCAGTGGATTGGGACTGCCTCGGCAGCATTATGGGATAGCTTATGAGCTTAATGACTCCTTGAGGTATAACGCTGCTGAATAATGGGTAGCGTGAGAGAGAGAGAGAGAGAGAGAAAGAGAGAGAGAGTAAGGCGAGGCATGATCATACACCCTTACACAGCTACATATCCACCCAGTATCTCCACCTTCTCACATGCAGTTCTACTACTACACTTCTAACTCCATTTGCTGATTTCACAGATCTGACCATCTCATTGCCATTATTTGCTAAGACAGGCTGTTATTCACTGCTGCCCAGAAAGACTTATCACATCTATTAGGAGCTGCTGAAGATGACAAAGTGAGTGCTTGCACCTACCTCGTCAATTTATGTTCCCGGTCACATTTATTTTCCCAGAGTGGGGAAGTGACTCAAGTACAGAACTTGGTGGATATAGAAGAAAAGGGTTTTAAGAGGAAGAGAGGAGATACAACTGCACAATCACAATAGAACCCTGGAGGGACTGTTATTTAACTGGAAATAACTTGAGGAGGATTTCTACAGTTCCAGCCCCATGAGAGCTGGATTATGGAGGACCAGATTTGACTAATTATAAAATAAAATTAAGTGGTCATAAATTTCAGTACTATTACAATGGTAAAACAACGACAAAGACAACAACAACAAAAACAATAATAACACAATAATAACACAATACTTATGTAGCAACTTTGGAAACACAGTTACAAAATAACTAAATAAACAAATTATTAAACTTCATACATCTTCATACAAAAATCCATACATCTCTAATTTTTCAAGTAAAATATTCAGTCTGAATAAATCTCTCAATATAGACTTACACACACACACACACACACACACACACACACACACACACACACACACACACACACACACACACACACACACACACACACACACACACATAAAGGTGATTCACTAATATCTATTGAATTTTACCTTGCTATCTAAAGGTCCATTTCTTTCAACATGATTTTAACACCTCCATAATTTGCATTTTAGAGGACATGGGGGGTTTAATTATCAATTTACTGCTTCATTTTCTTGACCTGTTTTTTTTTTTTAATTTTTTGTTCAGTTTATTTATTTATCTTAAAATATAATTTCTGTCTTTGTCAGTTTAACATTCATATATTTTTTCATTTATTATAATTTACTATTCTATTTTAAAATATATTTCTTTCTTTTTTTCAGTTACTTATTTGTTGATAAATATATTTAATCATTTGGTCTATTTAGCCATTGAAGTTACGGTATTAAGTCCTGTTTGGTCCTCTATACATTAGACTAAAGTTATTATCTTCCTTCCTACTAAGTGCACTGTAATTGTTTCTCAGCCAGCTTAATGACTTTAGTCAGAATTACCGGCAGATAAAAAGACACCAGCAAGCGGATGATTCTCTGTATTATCTATTGCTAACAAAGCCGCAGATTTTTTCCAGAAAATGGATGTGTCATCTGCACTAATTTTACTTTGTTAGTTGAATAATATAGTCCCATGGGCACCCTTATTAATCATTAAAATTTGCAGTTATTTGGATTCTGACATTGTTATGTGCAGGGATTTTGATATAAGTTTGGAACAGCCTGTACACGTATGTTGAGTAGGAGAGGACCGACATTTTTAGTCTCATTGTTCAATTATGAGTAATGTTAACTAATTATTAAATGTTGGAGGGTGAGTGGAAGGAGTTTCACCATATGGAGGAAAACTTTCCCTTTCTTCCTCCATGCCGTACAATTCTGATGATGATTCCTGTCTAGTTTCTGCTATGTAGCCACACATAAATCGTGCACAAATTACATTTGCACATATTTGCACTCCTGCACACACGTGCAGACATGAGCACATAAATACTTCACCCTGACAGTTGGTGTGCGTCACGGAGTGTTGATGCTCCTTCAGTACATCTATGAAAAGTCTCCGGCTGACTGTTGAGTGATGTAAGATTGATGTGTAACTCCTCTTCTCTCTGCTCAGACAAATGAGTGGGTGTGTGCAGCTTTCAGAAAGATAGATGGGGTAGAGAGGGAGAGCGAAGAAGTGGGACTGGTACAATGCTGATTATGGTTTTATTTATTTTTTTCGACACAGTTTACACCACAGCAGGGGAATGAAAATGTTGCTGACGGTTTGTGTGTCTCACCATACATCTCTTGCCTTTAGCTCAGTCTTTCCTGCTCCTTGTGTCTGTAAGCAGAGCCCCTGTGTCCTCGTGTTTTCATCTCTTTTATTAGTCTCTATCTCTGTCTCTCTCCCTGTCAGCAGCCCAGACCTTTTCCCTCTTTAGTTTAGCGTGTCCATGTTACACGCCCATCTGCGTCATGCATGAGGCATGCCTGAGGGTTAAAAATAATAGATGAAAGTGGCTCAGACGAATGCACGGAGAGAGGACATGGGCACTGATGAATAGGGGTGAAGATATGGAGGATAGAGGAAGGAGATGTGGGGGGGGGCTGGTCTGAAAGGCAGTAGACTGCAGGAGAAAAGCGATCAATCCGACCATTAATGGTTGTTTGCTTGTATATTTATCCTCCAGTCCATTACCTGTAAATATAGTGCCATTGAGGCATCATCGGTACTCAATGCTTTCTATTACGCAGTCAGTGGTTGACACAGATACTGACAAATGTCTCTGAATGCTGAGTGATGGGAGATAATGACCAGCATCCACACTGACCATAAAAATCGAATGTGAGGTTTGTATCCACGAATAGTGTATGAATCCCCCATCCAGTACTCCTATCTTTAGTATGGCCGAATGATGACGACAAAGAACCTCCAAAACTGAAAAAAAGTTACTGAAAGTTATTTCTTAGGTATAGTTTACTGTTTGAGTTTGGCTCCATATTATTTAGGGTTCAAGGTCAACCATTGAAATTGAGGTTTAGGATCAAAGTCAGGTTTAAACTGAGTTATTTTTTGAGATTGTAGGTTAAAATTAGGTTTAGAGTTTTGGGTTATGTTTGTGTTTAAGGCCTCCGTACAGTATTTGAAACCTCTTCCTGTAACACTGCATCTCATAATATTTATTCTGAAACTGGAAATCTGACAAAAATGCAGACTTCACAAAGTGACTGGCCAGGTCCATATTCGCTCTCAAGACCTCTTTTTTAATTCTTTGCACAACCTTTTTTGTGCTGGACCATGAATGCCTTCTTGGAGAATGTGTCTGAATGAGTGTCCTCTTATCCCAATTGGAATGACTGTCATGTCTTTCTCATCTCTAGGACGCCAGGCTTTTGAAGCTGCCTTGCAATATCGCTGTTATGTTTTTGGGATATTTTCTTAAAAGTTACTTCTGGGCCTGGTAGACAGATGGTCCCTGTTCAAACTGTCATGCTCATGACTCTGTCCCCTTGTTTTCTGCCTCAACTGTCAAAAAGTGGTGCTCCACACTGGTTGGTGCCAAGCCTTTGCTTTGTTAGTATCTCTTGATGAAAAAAATAATTTCCATGTCAATTTTCACCACAGACTTTAAGTATTAAAAAATCAAAAATGAAGTCCAGCTTTTAAATATTGCTGAAAGTATCCTGAAATAGTTTTGTTGAATTCCTCTTGGCCTCTGTGTGTCATATCTCTGTCCACAGGACCTGCTCCTCACATTAGTCTTGTGCTTAAGATGTGCAGTGTGGGTGGATGTCGATTGGTCTTTCCTGTCTTTTCTTTGTATTTTGTCCGTCTTCATTAACTGTCATTGTCCATTTGTTTGATTATCAGGGCAGATGTGCTGTGGTGGGATTTTTTTTGGAAATGGCCATGCCAAGGTTTTGAGATTTTCTCTCTTTCCTAGTCCAGGAACTTAGATCTTAGTTCTGCTGTTTTACTCGTGTGTTGCTCTTTATTGGTTACTTTTATTTTGTCCTCTGGTGCAAAGCATTGCATGACCCCATTTAACCCTCACACATCCATTCACACCAAACCATTCTGCTGCAAATGAGCTGTTATAAAGCCAGAATCTTTTACTTTTCTCCTAACAGTAATACTGCCTAACCACATGCTTTTGTTCTTGATGGGACAATATTATTAGAGAACAGCCATTTTTAATTTAATGTAATTTAGAGAGACAGCGTAAGAAAGACACTATATTGTCTGCTGTAAAATTATTTTTCCCTGCAGGAATCAGATAAAATTTTGTCTTCTCTCTGAGGCAAAAATAGCTTCCGACCATAATGACTCAAGGATCAACTGCTGTGGTTGCTATAAAATATTGTTCTCAGCCAGTGATAGAGCTTCTGTGTGACTGGGCCTGATTTTAACAAATTCCACATACAGTTTTTGGGTATGGCAATATGAAAAAAACCTTGGGACTATATGAAAATTACTGGAGTGGGGAGGGTGGCAAATCTCATGTTTGACTTTTTAAAAAACCTCCTCAGGTTTTTTGTTATTAAGTTTGTAACGCTTGACTTAAAAAAATCTATCAACCGTCTTCTTAGTAGCTTAACTCAGCCTGATTTCATACCTCAAGTGATGGTAACTAATATTTTTATACTAACAAACTGTCAAGTTATGATGTTTCTGTTTCTCAAATAAGATGATTTTCCCCTTTTCCTTATAATTTATCACTGTAAACTGAATGGTTTTGAACAATTGGTTCAATGGGACTGAACATCAAATTTGGCTCTGCAAATATATAAGGGGCATTTTTTTCTCATTTTTTGATGTTTTGATTAATTGATTAATTGAAAAAATTAGTAGCATATTAATTGAATATGAATACAATCGTTTGTTCCAGGCCTGCTCTCTATATTGTTTTTGTTTTACAGAATTAAGTGAAGGCTGCTGTAGTTAAATGCTGTTCATTAAAGAGAAAATTTCAGTTCCTACTTATCAGAAAGATCAACATTTACTGTTTCTCCAAACTGACATTATTATTTCTGCTAGCTACAAGAAAATAAAGCCCCAACACAGAGACATGATTATTATCCTTTACAAGCTTTACTTGTAGCCTCTGGGTATGATGGTGCCTGTGCTTGGCTTTGTTGCTGTTTGAGTGTAACCTGCTCTCTGTGTATTGGTCTGTTCACTTTCCTGTTTGTCAATGATGGACGTGTTGCTCGTGTGTATGATTGCCAGACTCTCCTGTTCATCAGAGAGTGTATGGTGAATCTTTGTTTCTCAATGCGAGGATTAGTTTTGTCCATCCCTTGTCACCAACATTTATGCCAGTGGCCACCGTTAACTGTGGAGGTTTGCAAAACCAGGCCTCGTAGAAATATAGGGAGGAGGAGAGGGAAAAGGGCTGGGGTCCAGGTGAAGTTAGTACAGCTCTGGGGACAAGTTGACATTAAAAAACATCGCTGTACACTTCTGGTAAGCTTTTGTTTGGTGTATTCTATTGCTCAGGGGTATGATTTCCCCTTGTCTGTGGCCAGGAATGTCAGAGCCTGCTTTCTCTGACCTTTCTTCCCTAACTCTCCTGGTGATAGGATTGCTTCCCCATCCTCGATAAGTGGACTCCACCTGGAGAGAGAGTGGAGGGAGTCCCTTTGATCAGCATTATTTAAGCACTCGGCCCGGGGTGGACCCCCAGGAGTCCCTTGTTGGCAGCTGGGTCTCTACACCGCTCAAAATGGCACTGCTGGATGCTCACTTCACAGCCAGCAATTCCTTTGTGCTAAATGATCTCGTATCGTCTGAGAAATGAGGCTTTCTTCCTGACTGAAGCCGCGCAAGAGGACAACCCCCTAGCTGTCTGCTTAGGAAAAAACTCACCATCATTCAGGAGCGGCTTCACTTGTTGTTTGGTGATCACTGGGTTGTTCTCTTCATTTGAACTTCAATTGAAGTTGGACGTACTCCCCCTTTTACTACCTTTTAATCTACTGCCCACCTGGCCCAAATAGATAATTTCTTACAGAATAAACTGACTTTTTGTCCTCTATCCTTAAGATATCCAGGTTTATTATTGCTGGTGATTTTAATCAGTTTTTTACTCTCACTATGAGCATGTATCAGGCATTAAACTCAACAGAGGGCATACTCTGGACCTTGTTTTTACTCTTGGTTCGAATACTGATTCTTTATTTTCTGAGGATTTGATTATAATGGATAACAGCTCTGTTTTATTTGACTTGTCATTTAATCATGATTCCTTACTGGGGTGCCATAACATTAGCTCTGGCATCCTTAACAACCTTAACAAAGTGGCCCCTATTAAAACTAGATCGGCTCCTTTGATCAAGTATTTTCCTTGGATAAATGACAACAGTTGCATTCTGAAAGGAGACTGTCAGAGAGTCGAACACCGTTGGAAATCCACCCAACTGCATGTCCACTGTCTTTGTTTAATGTTTTTCTTTAATGTGGTAGAGGAAGCCAGAGCAAAAAAGTTTTTAAGTTTTTTTTTAAGTTTTATTTAATAAGTGGTGTATCTCTAAAGGTTTATTTGACACCATTAACAATATTGTTACTCCTGCAGCACCTGCTGTTTCAGTTTTTCCTTTCTTTCTTCGTGGGCAACAATAATAAACTCAGGTCAAACATTTTCCCTTTACCTGCCTCCTCTATCTTGTGCTCCTCTTGGCCTACAATCCTTGAGAGAGTCTCCTCAATAACACTCTGAGTCCTTACTAACGTATTGAACTGTATGAAATCCTCCTCTTGCCCCCCACCCCCCCGAGAACTTACCAACATCCTGGTTTAAAAATGTCAAAAAATGTCCCTATTGGTTCTGCAGTGCTCTCAATAATCAACAATTCTCTGATATCTGGTCATTTTTGTGCTCAGTTCAAACAAGCTGGTATTGAACCATGTCTCAAAGAAATCAAACTTTGATTCTCTACTAAAGGATTGCAGACCTATCTCCAAGCATCCTTTGTTGCCAGCATTTTAGTAAAAGTGGTTGCTAACTAGCTCCCAACTCCAGCTGATGAGTATAATGTCGGTCTGGCTTCTGTCACTTGCACCCAACAGAAACACCTCTTCTCAGAGTCTCAAACACTGTTTTGATGCATGAAGATGCAGGTGAATGTCTGGTGTTGGTTCTGTTGGATCTCAGTGCTTCTCTCACTACTGTAGATCTTGGTTGACAGACTTGAGCAGTGGGTGGGTATCTTTGGGTCAGCCTGGCAGTTGTTCTGCTCCTACCCTCCTATAGGAGTTTTGCAGTTTCTGTTGGCAGTTTTACCTTCTCATTTGAAACTCTGTATAATGATCTGCCCCAAGGTTCAATCCTTGGTCCTGTTCTTTTTGCCTCATATATTCTTCCTCTTTAAAGGTTAATTCAGCACTTTAAAGGTATCTCCTATCACTTTTACGCAGATATATTTAATAATCTCATTCCAATCTCAAAACATAACAAAATTGTCAGTTTTAAATAGTTGTCTAAATGTTAATAAAGACTGGATGGCTGGTAATTTCTTACAGTTAAATGCTGAAAAAACCTATATCTTAATATCTACCCCTCTCAGTGTTGTCCCTAAAGTAATGGATGGTCTTTGGTGTGTTAGCTAGATAGTTAAACACCCATAAGAAATCTACGTGTCACTTTGGACCAAGCTCTGACTCTGGACCAACATGTTAAGTCTCTAATTCACTCCTGTTTTTTTCCTACTGTGAAATATTGCAAAGCACAAGCCCATTGTATCTCAAGAGGAGATTGAAATGTCAATTCAGGTTTTTATATCATCATGTCTTGACTAATGCAACTGTCTTTTCACCTGCTTTTGCAAAACAACCCCAAATCATTTATATGTTGTCTAACAATGCCTCTTCTAAACTGTTGACCATGTGTTTAAAGACATGTGATGTAAGATGACATGTATGTATGATGGAGAAATGAGAATTTAAAATGCTCGATGTACTGTGTTTGTCTAGAGAACAGATGCAGATAGAGACATTGAAAGAAGAAAGAAAGAAAAAGAGGGACAACATGCAATGTGTATACATGTGTGAAAATGCTTTAAGTTGCATGCTTTAGGTCAAAATTTAAAAATGTGTTTGAAAACACCTGTAGATTGTATACCTTATAAAGTGTAGACAGACAGACAGACAGATAGATAGATAGATAGATAGATAGATAGATAGATAGATAGATAGATAGATAGATAGATAGATAGATAGACAGATAGACAGATAAATAAATATATATATATATATATATATATATATATATAGATAGATAGATAGATAGATAGATAGATAGATAGATAGATAGATAGATAGATAGATAGATAGATAGATATATGGATAGATAGATTGATAGACAGATAGATAGATAGATAGATAGATAGATAGATAGATAGATGGATAGATAGATTGATAGACAGACAGACAGACAGACAGACAGCCAGACAGACAGATAGATAGATAGATAGATAGATAGATAGATAGATAGATAGATAGATAGATAGATAGATAGATAGATAGATAGATAGATAGATAGACAGTTGGATGGATAGATAGATAGATAGATAGATAGATAGATAGATAGATAGATAGATAGATAGATAGATAGATAGATAGACAGACAGACAGACAGACAGATAGATAGATAGATAGATAGATAGATAGATAGATAGATAGATAGATAGATAGATAGATAGACAGTTGGATTGATAGATAGATAGATAGATGGATAGATGGATAGATAGACAGATAGATAGATAGATAGATAGATAGATAGATAGATAGATAGACAGACAGACAGACAGACAGACAGATAGATAGATAGATAGATAGATAGACAGACAGACAGACAGACAGACAGACAGACAGACAGACAGACAGATAGATAGATAGATAGATAGATAGATAGATAGATAGATAGATAGATAGATAGATAGATAGATAGACAGATAGATAGAAGGATGGATAGACAGAAAGAGACTTTGTGTGGAAAATGCTTTCATGTTTTTGATAATTGCGAGAGGAGGCAGTGAGTGGAGACTGAGCAGATGAGCTCTGAAGAGAGAAATGGAACAAGTGAGTGAGCGAGCAAGTGAAAGAGGGAGAGAGGGAGGAGGAGGAGGGAGAGTAGACAATATTGATCTGAAAACATGCAAACACATATGGCTGTGTGTTATACAGTTGTTTTGCAGGGGATAAAAGCGGAGGACAGGAAGATGTATTGACCAAAGAAAGCAGAGTGAGTTAAGTGTCAGTCACAGTCAACTTTTTCTGTATTAAACCTGACCAGAAACTTTCCTTATATATGTATATTCAAGCAATCTAAACGGTGCCTTTGCTGGTGTTTTGAAGATACAAACTGTTGGAAAACATCTTAATGATCTTCTTGGTCAAGTGCCCCATGATGTAGATCTTTACCAAGTTTTCAGTAATTCTTTTTTCTAAGGTCATGTTTTTAATGGTGTATGATTTAACAGACTCAAAAAAAGAACATTTTTCAGTGTTTGACTTTAGGGAGGCCATGGATAGTGACTGTACCAGTTCAACTGAAACCACAACTTCTTGTTTGGAAGTGGCTTTGCTTCTTTAAAGGCTGGATCAGGCCGGTGTGGCTTCCTCCATGTGTCCAGGACACTGCTACACCGACTAGCTTCAGGATCATGCTTGCTCACAATGACTACCTCCTAAAGAGAAATCAAAACTTAAACTGGTCTGCATCCACATTAGGAAATTGTTCTTTTGCATCCTATTATAATAACTTAGAACTAATATATAATCAAAATAGGGAGACGATGGTTATATCACATGTAAGTTGATAATTTACAGCTGATCCATGACAGCATATATTTAATCACAGTATCATTTTGATATCTCACCTGGATTCCTAAAGATTCAGCTTCTTCTCCCTCAGCCTGCCCTACAGCATCTCTACTGGATTTCTGAGTTTTGTATTGCAACAACATGATGCATTAAAGAATTAGATACAGACAAAAATATGGTTAAACTTGCAGTTACACTTATTTTTAGGGCACTTTTTAAGTATTGAATGAATAGGGTCCTATGAAACCAACTTGTTCCGATGTAGTTTTTTTTTCTAAATAACTCATGTCCAAATATGTTGACTTTCAAAGGTAATATTTGCTGAACATCCTAAGACTGGCATTAATGCTGATGATTCCTAAACTATAATTCATAAGTAGGACCTGAAACCCTGATACACCCGTTTCCTGATTACCCTGCTCTACATCTGTGGCCTGCCGATCTTTCCTTTTTACAAAATGATTCATAAATGGTGACATTTTCATGGGATTTTTTTGATTACACGTCAACTCATAATTTAATGTATCAACCCATTTTATATTTAGGCTACTCCTGCTAGCAACCTGGATGCTAGGCAACAGATGATGGATGCCAGTTTAGCTTGCTAGTTAACTCCAGTTAACATGGTTACTAACATCATTTGACATTTATTTCACAGGTTTTCATTTTAAATCAACGTACCTACTGGCTCCTTTACTACCTATTACTTACACTCTGGATGGTGAAAAATCTTCGTAATTCCCTTTTCTTTTTCTGTGGAATCATATCTTAAAAATTAAAATCATGTTGGCCGGTACAAAATTACGTTATGTGTGTTGTTGAGCAAAAGGAGTGAATCATCTGAATTTTCGCCCATGATTGACAACCCACCGTTGTCAGCGAACTGATCAGTTCTCGACTTCAGATAGCCCCCTCCGTTCCAGCCAATCAAATACTAGCATGTCTACATTGGTTGTCTTGGAGATGGAGCCTCAGCGAGGACGCATTGAAGTTATCCAATATGACTCGCTCAAAAGATAACGTGAAAAAGTTTGCTCAGATATTTGTAGGGACAGTTCTGTCTTTCTAAAATATTGGTAGGGACATGTTCCTTCTCTCCATATGCAAACCTATGTCCTTGGCTATTGTAGTTTAACTGCGTAAGATCGTAATTTCTAGGCGACAGGGTTGATCCTTTGGTAGAGTAGCTATCAATGTGCTGACACAAGACAGAGGAAAATTCCATTTTCCATAGAAAGAAATCTCTCCTCAGCTAAGGTCACCACTATGGGAGGAGATATGCAAACAACTTGCTGATCTAGTCAAGGAAAGACAGATGTCTATTCCTACCTTTAGCAGACAAACTATCTCCATATTGGTCCATAATCTAAGTCTGGCTCTTAGCTCAGAGACAATATATAACCAAAAGAGAGTCAAGAGAATTGATGCTGGCACTGCTCCACGCTGTGTTGATGTCACTTCTCCTGAATTCAGTAAACTGAGTCTGAGTCTCCAGTGTGTCTCTGTGTCTGCCTCCTCATCCTCCTCAACCTCTCTGATTTCCACAACAATAACACACTCAACATATTTTTTAGACCTCTAGGATACACACAATATATTCTGGTGGTCAACGTTGAATGGATTCAAAGCATCAAATCCTCTGGCCTAAATGACCATTTAGGGCCCTTGTCCCCTTTCTTAGATATGAAACATAAGAGTGTGCCGGTGGCAGGCTTGACAGACCTTGATCGTAATGCAGATTAAGGTTGTGGAACAGCCATAATCTGGTTTGATTTAGAAAAAGATTGTGGTTCGGGTTAAAATAAGTACTTCTTTGGGGTTAGAGGACCCTCATCGTCGGAGTTAATATAATAAACACATGGTTGTTCTGGAATGAGCATCAGTTTCATATAGGAATCAAACATTGATCTCCTGTGTTAAAGTTCATTGTTTTGTCAACTCCTCCATCCACCCAAACCACCTCCTAAGTCTAGTCTTGAATTTGTTGTGACCACTTTGGTATGAGGGCACTAACTTTGCATGGTCTACACCAAGTGGACTCCAAGCAGACTAGAAAGTAATAAGAACATCTAAACATCTGAGGTGTCAACAGCTGTCCATGTGTGCGTCCACGAGGGAATATGATTGAGGCTTAAAACAGACTTTGTTGCCCTATATACTACATCAGCTGACTAGTTGTTCATTTACAAGAAAACTCCAAAAGGCAAAATTAATGTGGTGCCCTCATTTTTTACCTAATCTTGATGCCCTGTCTTCTAGGGCGGCCCTAAGTCAGGATGTTATGGGAGTATCTTAATTTTTTTGTCAATATTATGCTTGCAAAGTTCATATTCCAAAAAAATATGATAACAAAAAATATATATATATCAAAGACTATAACACATGCAGTGACAGCGGAGCCAAAGTAGCACTCAAGAAAATATAAATGCCCAGTGTAATGAAATTGGCATATGTAGTCTGCCTCTGCTCTGTGCATGATGGCATGATGGGTACTTAATGAGCTACTTCAGAAATTTGGCACTGCACTTCCAAAAAGCTTTGGGTCTTGAGAGAAACAAGTTTAGGGAAGTCTTTAATCAGACCCTCAATGTCTGGTAAACACCTTTCCTTTTAAACTTGCAGTTTGAAATGTAGTCTTTTGGCCATAGATTTGTAGTGTCCAAGCCTAAACTTAGATAAACCCCTGATAATGTCATCAGGGTTATTTTCTCAAACCAGACAAAGCTCTTCCAGTGCTGCAAAAGATATTATAAAACTTTTTCAATACTCAGAAAAAAATTGTAGGCAACACCTAATACAAAACTATTTACTAATAATATGCACTATAATTACTATATATTTTCCTAATTTTATAAAATGAATCACTGTTAAATACAAAATTTTTCTACTTAAAAGTATGGAATACTTGAGTTCTTAAAGAATGATAAAATATTATCACAACAGTGATGACGTTCCCCCTGACTGTCTAGCACATTACAGACTGAAAAACTAGTTGTCTTATATGATAAAGAAAATTAATTATATGCCATTCCAGTAACCATTGTGCTGCAGACTGTGTGCCAGTGTAGAAAAAGGAAGCGGCAGTATATGGGTAAGCGGAAGTGATGATGCCAAGGGACAGGACAAATGAAAGATACTGTTAAAAAGGGAGGGAGCAATGGAAGACAAAGAAAAAAGCAATGTAGGAGAGGGGAGGTGTGCAAGGCGGAGAATAACAGCACGAGTGTCTTTGTTGGTGACAGCTGGACAGACACTGACTGATGCTGCTGCTGCCTCTATGAATGCATGTGTGAGCGATAGAAGGACTGTGCCAGTGAGCAACATTTTAGATGGTTTGCTACAAAAGAGTAAGACACATTGAGTCACCTTCCAGAATACGTGACCCGGTTTTCTTTGTTTCACTGTTTATGCTTGTGACACTACACTGTTTATGTGCTGTGTGTTTGTGTGTCTACATCAGTCTTTTACAAAATGCACATCACACTGTCTGCTGTAACCATCAGGGGGCATGTGTGCACATTCTCGTGTCGCTCATGCCTCCTCATCAATGTGGCCCAATGGGACACAAACACACCGAGTGAGCGAACTGTGCACGCAAACACACTTTTGATTACGTTCATTAATGGGATGAACCTTGTAAATTTCACCCTCCCTCACTGAGCATCCTTATCAATTTGTACTTACCCGGGATGTTAGTAAAGAAAAGCAGATTAAGTGTTTTTGAACCTGTGTGAACTGTGCAAAAGGCGACCGCAGGTCAATAACAGGAAGATATTACCTATATTTGATGTCTTCATCACAGGCCTGACAACAGAACAGGGAAGCAGGATCTGTGTTGTTGTTGTTACCTCGGCAACAGACACACCTCTACTGTAGTATGCCATTACCCTTACCAACATCCAGTCTGACCTGCTGTCTGTGTGAAGGTGTTGACGTCACGCAGGACAGAATTACGCAGCCACACCTATAGCAATGAATCAGGGGGCTCATTTAGATTCGCTGATTCAAAGGGAAATCAGTTTATTTCAGGGTGTCTCGCACCACAGAGAGCAAAATAACAACATGCTGTGTTGCTAGGTGCAATGACGCACTCCTCGTTTGCTAACTAACTGTTGATCGCAGCTGAGCAGAGACTGAATAAGGTGAGGTAGAGCGGGATGCAGACAGAGGGACTGACAGAGACAGAGGTACAGATGGACAGAGAGACGTGCTGGCAGAAGTGCTGGAGTGGGTGTGGGCCGGGGAAGCCTTGGGTTGTTTCTGTGTAGGGATTACACAAACACGATGTAGCGATCATCATACTCATTGAGGAGACAGTGCCTACACAGTACCGCAAACCTGCTGTGTGGGTGACTGGCACAACCCTGATTGACTGACAGTTGGTCGTGGCATTTAGAAAAAGTTGTGCCTCTATGAGAAGGCACGAGCACACACACACACACACATGAACAGGGACACAGTGACACACGGCCGTGCAAAATTGCACAGCTGGCACTGAGGGTTTGTGTGAAGGGGAAGCCTGTGAGGTGTCGGTCCCCAACAGTCAGTTCGCACTGAAGCTTGTGTGTGCTCACACGTCTAGATAAGGACAAAGCAGGAGGTGTGACGAAATAACTGCACAATCCGTTTGATAGATCCCCTCAATTACTCATTTGTTTATCAAGCCCTTGGCTTTTTGCCTTCGTGCAGAATGAAACCTGTATGCATACAAGCTGTGTGTGTGTATTGTACTGTAGGCGTGTTGGTGTGTGTGCATGTGTGGAGCCATACATCCACCCTTAAATGGGACTACTTCTTCCCTCATGAGCTCATCTTTTGAGCTGCCTATATGTTTCTATGAATACGTGTGCTTCTGTTGTCTACCTCCAAATGAGTAGCAGTCTAAATCTACATTCAATGTCGTACACAAAAAAGAGAATTATTCTTTGACAATGTTTCTGCCCTCCTCTAGAACTTATTGTTGTACAGTGGAGGTTATTTCATGCAGAGAGTTGCTTTTACAAACTGCAATAAAAATTCAAGTTCATATAGCTCCTTATATACCGTAGGTCTTTATGCAAGCATGTCTGAAATTAGGGCTCTTCTAGATCAATCAGTGATCAATAAATTAGGTCATACACTGAGCAAAAGGGAAGAGGAAAGCAATCAAGTACAGAACATAGAGTATCACTGTGGAGAGACCTTAATAGCTGATGTCATCTTAAGAGTCTGTGTAAGACTTGAACTACTCCATCCAATTCAATAGACAGCACTTTAGCTGTGATACCTCATTGTGTGTTTGTTGACTGCATTGCTAAGCTACATACCTGGGTAAAACTTCCTGTGATGTTTCAAAATTGCACAAAATTGCCAAAAATAAGTGTCTTTCTGGTAATGATGAAGAGTTATTCTGACTACCAGTCTCTAATTTTCCACCACTGCTGGATGAATGTATTCTCTACATAATTGAAGAAAATATAAAAATGCACTGATGGACAAGAAAGATACACACACCTATGATGTAATGTGAAAAATTCGATAGCTTTGCTAATAACACAGACTTATTTTGTTGAGACGATGATTGTGGTTGATTGTGTATTGACACAGCTTGAGAACTCATTTTATTCTGCAGTTATATTCAACTGCGCTATTTTGGAAAACACTACACTGATGAAAAAAAAAAGATATGGATAAAGTAATCGGCGCAAAAGCAAGTTGAATGAACAATAACGTCAATATAATGTGTCTGTAGCTGTATCATAGTCACAACTGATGCTATCTTGCAACTCGTGGTGAAACACAAGTAGTGACAGCTTGAGGCGCAGACACCGCACGACGGATTTGAAATGGACAGCATATGAAGGCATCTGTTTCCTTTTGTTGTCTTTGTTTTCTGTTTGTATCTAGCTTCACTACTAACACCCCCCCCAACCCGAAATTATAAAGCTAATTAACAACATTTGAAACAGCGCAATGAAAACAGAGAAATTAGCCATGAGAGCCGAGGGTTTACATGTCAGCAGTCCAACTCTTGTAAACAGATTTTGGTTTAAACTGCAGCAAATGTCCTTAAATCGTAAAAGAAAAGCACAGTTCTAATAGTCCACTGCTGCCTGGTTTAGCCAATGAATGACATTTCATATCTCCTTCATCAAAGGCATTATGTCAGGAGCTATAATTAATGTACAAACAGCATGACTGGAGCATTACTACTCAATCATGTTTTTAAGTGACTCTCCTCTGGCACCCAGTCCTCTCCCGAGTCTTAATCATTTTCGGGGGGACTTCCTCTCTAAGACAGAACCAACGAGACTTTTCTCTGTTTCTTTCTGTCTGGCTGCAGCGCGCCGGAAACAGACCATAACGGTCTCTGAGCGCGCAAGCCAGGAAACGAGCTGTGCGCTCCTCTCCTACCCATCCTCCATCCTCCGCTCCTCCACAGATCCCAGTCATCATTACCGGGCACCTTGCCTTGCCCCCCCCCCCATCACCATTTTTACTTTCACTCGCCCTCCCTCCCTCTTGTTTCTATGTGCGTCGAGAAAGTCTCCTCCTCTCGCAGCCTGAGCGCACGTCTCCAACCAGCCTTTACGCGCGTACGAGCTCTCCAAGAGAATCCCCTGCGGTCGCCCCCTCCCCTTTCCGTTTCTTGCCGCCCTCACTCATTCATGACCCCGGATCGGTGACGTAGGAGAATCCACGGCGCCCACTGCCGTAGGCAATAACGGGATGCTTGAGTATATATGGGACACTGGTAGCCGTCAACCGGCACACTCTCAGTCGCTCCGACTCGGGAACCAGGGCATCAGCGGAGATAGCAGGCTTTACTTCGCCCTCTTAGGCTAACTCGCTTTGGGCTTTGGTTGAGGATGGAAACCTCTGCGATTTCTCGGAGCCGACGCTGCTCCATCATGCACAACTGCAAAAGTAAGTTTCTCCCTGTCCTGTCTTTGGTTTTGGATACACCACGCTTACTACGAACAGAGAGCTAATATTGTTTATTAGTAGAACTCGTGCAACAGTTTCTCAGTTTTTGATTGAAGAACTATTGAAGTACCTCGGTACATTGAATGTAACATCGGATTGGATGGATGATACAAAACCGAGAGGAAACCCGGAGGCTCTATCGGACACTTTTTGTTTTGTAATAGTCGCATTGCATGTGCAGAATGTGAAGCTGAGGCTAATAAGAACTTTTTTGTTAACTAAAAAAACTAGAAAATAATTGCGATCTTTTGACTGAACACTCGCGATTATGCTGTGCGTAATGCTCGGCGCGAGTGTAGTGCGGAAGCTCCGAGTTCATTTATGCTAGAAAGATAAGGCTGTAATACGTCCATCCTATTATTCTAGATGTAAATACAGCTAAAATACTGGTGCGCTAATACAATGCTACCAAAATAAAGATACAATACTAACATGCAGTACAAAATGAGCGCAAATGTTCACCCGCTTGGACTCTGTGCACTGTTGTAATGATGCTGCTGAGGGATGATTTCAGCACCAGGGGCAGCTCCGGCTCACCTCTCTCCCTCTCCCTCTCTGCCTCTGTCCTCCAGGCGGCCTCTCCCTCTGGCTGGTGGTGTGGCTGGTCCTCGGTAAACCAAGTTCTGCATCGGCGTGCCCGCACCTGTGCGTGTGCTACCCGACGCCCATGACCGTGAGCTGCCAGGCGCAGAACTTCACCGCCGTGCCGGTCGGAGTGCCCTATGAGTCGCAGCGCGTATTCCTCCAGAACAACCGGATCATGGAGCTTAGAGTTGGCTCTTTTGGCTTCGGAACTCAGGTGAGAAGGAGTTTGGAAAACTGGACGGAGAAGTGTGAGAAAAGTTACATCGCGGTTTTTTTTTGTCCAGGTTTGAGGTTAAATCATTTTTACAGAGAAGGATAATTACCTTTTCATCCTTATGCTTTCTTTGATCAGGTTCTGTGGCTGTTCTCTAACAACATCACGTGGATTGAGGCGGGGGCCTTCAGTGAGCTGAGGGACTTGGAGGAGTTGGACCTGGGGGACAACCCCAACCTCCACAGGCTGGAGGGGGGCGCCTTCCGCGGCCTAGAGAAGCTCCAGAGCCTCCACATGCACCGCTGCCGACTCACTGCCCTGCCCCACGACATATTCCACAAGCTCTACAGCCTGCAGTTCCTCTATCTGCAGGTAGGGGAGCTGGAGAGACATATAAATGCATGCAGATAGCTACAGTGGAGATAGGCCTGGCTGCTAGAGACAACTGACACATAGTTGGATACTCAGACACACATGTTCATAAAGAGAGACTCACAAATGACCAGTTACATATATTACAAAACCTAGAGTGTCTGGTCTTCTCATGCTAAACGATTTTCCATCTTTTTCTTTTCTTTCTCAGGAGAATAATCTCCACTTCCTGCAGGATGACATCTTTTCTGACCTCATCAACCTGAGCCAGCTTTTCCTGCATGGCAACCGTATCCGCACCCTCTCAGAGAATGTGTTCCGCGGCTTGGTCAACCTGGACCGCCTTCTCCTCCATGACAACCGCATCAGGCAGGTGAACCGCCGCGCCTTCCGTGACCTTGGCCGCCTGACCATGCTCTTCCTCTTCAACAACTCCCTGGCTGAGCTGCACAGCCAAACCTTGAGGGACACCCAGGGCATCGAGTTCCTCCGCCTCAACGCCAACCCGTGGTCTTGTGGCTGTGAGGCCCGCGCCCTGTGGGAGTGGTTCCGTGAGGCCCGTGTCTCTTCATCTGAGGTGATCTGTGCCTCCCCTTCCACCCGACGCGGTCAGGACCTTCGCTTCCTTCGTGAGATGGACTTCGCACTCTGCCCCCTGCCCGACCCAGGCTCCATCGCTGGCTCCACTACCACCACCTTCAGCACCAAGACCCGCTGGTGGTTCCACAAGAACAAGCCCCAATCATCCACAAAAGGCATCTTTGAGAAATCCTCAGAGACTGTCAAGGCTGGTTTGTTTGGGAAAGGCCCATCCACAACAACCTCAGTAGTCAAGTACGAGCTGGGAGAAGAGGAGCTGGCGCTGCCAAAACTTGACCCAGAAGAGTACTGGGCAAACTACGGCAACGAGGACTCAGGTGTCACTCTGCGGTGCTTCGAGGTCGAATGTCCACCTGAAATTGACCTTACTCCATCTTCCTCCCCTCCCTCCTCCTACTTACCCTCTCTCTCCTCACTGCTAGCCCTTTCTGTTTTCACATTCTGCCTCAACCTCCAATTAATATTTGGCTGAGTAGGACTCTTAGTACCACTTCCCTGTCCCTTGCAGCCTGTTTTAAAGGCTGTGAGGACCCCTGTTAGACTCTCTACACCCCCTTTGCCCACTTTGCTATGAGCCAATCCTCAAGGCACAGCAAGGGAGATAGGGGGACATTTAGATTCTGATTCTGGTTAGAATCTACCACACACAGGGCTTAACACTTTTCAGGGCTGCTAACAGTTCTTCAGCTAATGTCATGTACAATATATGTACAATACTCTACAGGTATGGCTTTCTGTGTCTCACCTGTATGATGTCATGATTCCCTGCAATCAGGGCTAAGAGGGCTGAGTCCATCTCTAATATCAATGCGATTTCATAGCAGTTATGAATGATTTTGTCAATTTTGTCACCTCAACTTAGATGAAACTGCTAGTGCTATTAGTGCATCCAATTAACTGGCTGCTACAAAATACTACAATTACTGTTAGATACAGTGCACAGTAATGATAATACTGTAACCACTTAAAGTGTCATGTAAATAGATATGTATTCTGTGAGTGTTTGAACTGATATCTGTGGTCCAGCAGTATCACTTTCATTTTTATCCAGGAACACTGTGAAGGCTAGTGCTATGCCAGGAAAGAGCATGGTCACAGAGGTGCTGAGAATTCACTAGAGAAAGAGAATCAAGAAAAGTACCTCAAAGCTGAGAGGGAGGAAGAAAAGGAAGGAGGTTGCAGGGATGTCAAAGAAGAAGTAATGGCATGGAAAATAGCAGTCAGAGAAGGGGAAGAGCTTTCGAAAGAAACAGGATTAGAAAGAGGAAGAGAAACAAGGAGGAAGGAGGGGGACAGCATTCATGCAGCAATAAGGCAAAAAGCAGCGAGAGTACACTAGGACAACACAAGGGACAGTGCTGGCACTAGAAGCAGCAACCTGCAAGAGGAAAGTAATTAATCCACTCATCAGTAGTTGTTCCATCCCTCCGACCATCCAGAATTTTTTTTTGTTGTAAATATGGTGTTGTTTGCGACAAACAAAAGGAATGAATGCTTCCTGTTAGGAAGCCAGAGATTTTGGTTTTTGGATGTCTTTCTGTGACATATAAATCTATGATAAATGATCTAATTTGTGAAGATTGTTGACTTGGATGCAAATGAAGATCTAGATAAATAATATATTAATTTTTCTTGAATCATGTTGTCTATCATGCTTTTCTTTTGGGGTTATAGAATATAATTTAAAAAAGGGATTTAGGATGCTGAACATAGTCCTTTGCTTTTTGAAAGCAAAAGCACCTAACAAATGTGGTGCAAAATGAGTACAAACAAAAATCCACCAAAAAGTAGCAGATAGCTGCTGTGTGAATTAAGTGGACTAAAAGGATTGACAACATGGACCCAGTGTCACAGCTAGAGGCAGCCCAGATTGGCTCTGGCTGTCATGGACATCTGTGTGTGTGTGGATAAATGAGGATGAATGGATTCACAAGCTGGCAACACTGCAAAAGGCAAATACGTCAGTAGGTTTGTCACTTCGCTGACTCATTTCTGGGCGATGCCAGATGGACAGACGAGGTGCAAATTGGCTGATTTGTAAATACACTAAGAGAGCAATAAGAGGGTCCGGAGCCTGAAAGAGCAGGAGACAAATTGAAACTGACGCAATGACGTGCTGACAGACTGATGGAGATGATGTGAGGTGATAGAGAGGTGGGCTTTGAAGTCAAAGCTACAGGAAATTGTTAATACTGAGGCGGCAAAACTAAGGCGAAGTGTTCAGATCTGGCAGTGGAAGTAGCATGATAAATGGGAGAGGGAGGAAGTTACCAAATATAGGCATCCACTCGTTCTCCTTCAGCAGTGGTTATTAATCCCTTCCTCTTCAAAACAGGTTTCCACATTAACTTGGAGGGAGCAAAATACTATAGTTACCACACTATAGGCAACCTCTTTCCTTTTATTTGCGCAGTGTTTTCTAAAGCTCCCTCCATCTCTCAAGGGCAGAGACAGGATGGAAGAAGAGGGCCTCTAGCTCCAGTCGAGGTAACAAGGGCAAGGCATAGATGTAGTAGGAGTGAAAGTGTAGGAGGTAAATTAAGTGAGGTACACACACGCACACACATACACACAGATCCGCTCACAAAGCCAGTTAACCTTGCTTTGACAGAGACAGAATTACTAGGAGATTAGATCTTTTCTTTCCCTCACTATCTGGTTTTGAGAGCTACCAAACATGAATGCCGTTTTGTGAAAAAAAAAAAAAAAAAGAAATTCTCATTGGAGCTCTTGATTAGATTTATGCTGGGAAATATTCAGTGTGATCTTGCTGTTTAATCTCTTATTGAGTCTCATTGATGAGGTCCGACTGAGCCCGGGTGGGAGGTGACTGTCAGACAACTGAAGTGTTATACCATTGTGCCGGTTTTGCCAGTGTCCTTGTTTAGTTTGTCTGAGAAAGAAAAAATAATTATATATGACAGATTGACTTATTTGTCACTTATTTTTACTGTAAAAGAAAAAAAGATGTTCTTGAAAGATGCTGCCTAAAGAAAGAATAAATTCATACTTGTTTTAACGAAATGTTTTTTCTCTTATATGACTGTTTCATGCTGTGTCTTGGCCCCTGTCCAGTCAAACACCTAAGGCAATCAAAGCACACATACACACCTACCCACACTTCCATGTGGACACACAGACAGAGTTGCCATTGTGTAAGTCCTCCGGGCAGTTGTCCAGCTTTCTATAATATGAGAAAGCTAGAGAACAGAATGCGTGGAGATGAAAACAGCACAAATAGTGTAATCTTCATTACTATTCACCACCATATCCAGCACCTGCATACAACACCTGCTCTTGCAAGATGCTCACAGCACAATATCAAACAAGACAAAACTACAACAGATAATAATCAAATAATAATGATTATTGCACTGTTGAGCAATGCATATAGAAAAGTCAGGAAAAGTCAGAGGATCACCATTGTCATTAGGATTTATCCTCTTGGGACCACGAACAATCAATTCAGTGGTTTCGGGACCAAATTGGTGGACACCTGATTGTCACACTGGCTAAAAGCTCAATAGCAGATTGTATTTCCAGACACAATATACAGATTACTTTGGATCAGCTCGCTTTTCTTCATGGGAACTATTTATTCAGTATCAGGTTGCTCCACTTAAAACTGTTCACAGTAAGAGCTTTAGCAGAGTGACCAGGACAGGAGCAATAATTATAAAAGATGATGCTAATAAATCTATAAAATATAATTTTTCAGGGTAAAGTAACCCTTTATAAAAAAGTATTATTGTATAGTTATACTTGGAAAACAAAAAACAAAAGACCAAAACTTTAATGTTAAAATCAGTTTCGGCTTCATTGTGTGTCACTGCCAAAAACAGTGGTCTTTAGCAGTTCTTGCAGCTGTTCTGCTGCTGAACAATGTGGTGGATTTGGTTTTGACCATTTCAAATGACTACTTATGTTTATATTAATAAACAATAAGAAGCATTCAAACTTGTGTTCATGGGACCTTTAGATCCTGCATAGAGTTATTGGTCAGGGAAATATACAGACACAATTATTTGGTGGGTAAGGGAAGACTTATACTTTGTTTATGCTCAATTCAGTAGGTAAGGCACAAATCTTCAATAAAAAGATAATTTATTCTTACATTTTTTTATTCTCTTCCAACAATATGTTTACTAGAATCACAGACTCGTGCAGCAAGAAAATAGAAAAACACACACAAACACACACAAACAAACACACACACATGATCTCTGGCGTGGAGTTCACTCAGTGAAATCACAGCCTATATAAGGATGAAACAAATACATCAGACAACTCATCCTGCACTTTCCCATTGGCCTCAAAAGCTTTTGTGTGGAAGAAAAATTCCATGACGCACCTCCTTTGTAGGGTACATGAAAACTGTGTGGGTTCGATTGGACGAAATCCGTGTCACTCAACGCCTGGACATAATAGGAATCACTGCAAGTGAAGTTAGGAGGTGGGGTGTGAACATGTTTGTGGAAGCTAGAGTATGTTGAATAGATGAGTATTAATGATTCCCCCTTTATTCATGAGAAGAGCGGGGGCAAAGCAGAAGGGGAGGAGGCTGGTAGGTGTGCGCTTGTTCATTTGCGTCACTACTTGTCACAACTTGTCTCCACCTGCTGGGCGACCATCTCTCTCACTTTCACTCCTTCTCCCTCACACAAACACACACATATTCACAAACGTGCAAACAATTTCTCACTTTCTGATCCGCAGACGCAATTTACATGTTGTTCGTCTTTTCAGTGTTCAGGAGTTGACTTTATGCTGGTTCCCAGACTCCTACATGTATAACATCTCTTGCATATCTTGTTACCCAGTCTCTGTGTTCTAGCTTTCCAGATAGCACCTCTTTTTCTTTCTCTTCCCTCTCGTCCTCACATCCCTTCACCTTCTTCTGTTGTCTTTCTAATATGTTCAGCTCTAACATGAGCTGAAGAGCTCCTCGGATTCATGGATTTTTCTCTCACTCATTTATTAAGTGAAATAGGAAAGTATCAATTCATTCTCCCATTTGTCTGTGTGTCAGTCGTGGTGACTAAATTCTCTCTATGCCCAGTTTTGAATTTTTTTTCATGTTTTTGTTTTTAATTCCTCAATTACATTTAATTCCAATTATTCAGTGGCATTTACTTAAAAAAAACCCCTTTGTACACACATCTTTTTCATCTCTGTCATTTTGTCATTTTCACTGGTAGGAATCTAAATATTTTCCATATCAAAGAGATAAGAAGAGAACCATGCTGCTGTGACAAGACAACAGAAAGAGCTTTAATCTGGTGTGCAGCCATTGTTGCTGTTCTTGGTTTGATATGAAGCACAAGCAAGGCTTCAAAGTTATGCTTAGAAATAAGTGAATATGCAGATAAACGGATGCATATCCCAGATCATATGGACACGTATATGAGGGGATGGATACATTAAGAGCAAAATCTGTACAATAGAATGCAACTCACAACAACAAATAATACTTTAATAAAGCTATTAATGTTGAGGTTTTAATCACTTTATCTCTTTAGTGTTTTCTAAGGATGTGGTATGTGATGTTATTATGTCATCTCCTATACACATTAATGAACCTCAGGCACAATATGGAAGAGAGCTCTGTACAAATAGGTAGTATGTACTTGTGTAACAAAAAGACTGGAAAAGAGGAAAAGCCACTGATGCCAATATGGGGTCTGAAAACAGAGCTCGCTGTTTACAGAATGAGATGAAAATGAGAATTTTCATGAAACAGAGAGAGACAGCAGAGGTGTGACGTTTGAGTCATGTACTTGGATCTCTTTGCAGCTGAGAACATTTGGAAGGCTTAAGTGGGCACGATGCACACGTGCGAACGCACCCTTGTTGGCAACGTCTGCTGTTGCTGCTATGCCTTGAGATAGGCCCACTGGGAGACAGACGTTCTCAATGCATCACACAGGCGAAATCCACACACACACACACACACACACACACACACACACACACACACACACACACACACACACACACACACACACACACACACACACACACACACACACACGCACACAAACATACACCTACAGTTTCGCGAACAAAAGATATACTGTCATGTGTATAAGTGACACAGACTCGCCCAATTTTCTCAACCATGTGGTCCCAAAAAATCTGCATGTTTTCAAAGACATTTCATTTCAATATTAATTTGAAGGTTTCTGAGTAGATGAACTTTGTTGTGATCCTGTTTCCCCTGCAAATATATATATTGTTTTTACAAAATCCCACCTTTTTACAGAAATATTGATGTACACAAGAAAAAAATTTCACATAGAGAGCTGAGTTTACCAAGCATACTCTTATGCAAAGGCTTGCCAGCACAAACACACAGCTAACAAATGGATACACTCACATACAGATTCTGACATCATTTGTCAGGCTGTCATTTAAAGTGTGATGATAAAGAGAAACTAGGAGGAGGGAAGGGAGGGAAAAAAACAATGGAGTGAAGTGAAATACAACCAGAGAAGTAGAAAAAATGAGGAGGGAAGAAGACAGACTAACTGAAGGGTGGAGAGGAGTGTGGAGGACTGACAGCAAACACTAAAGAGAGAATAGAAAGAGAACGCTCAGCTGCCATTATGGGTCAAGAGTGGTTTATAAATGATGGTTTGCATTACTACAGGAGAGGTAGTTATCACTTGCTGAGCCTGACCTTTCCGCCCTCCTCCCAGAAAACAGCTTATTACCACCCATAGTTATCTTTTATTGCTAGTTGACTGGTAGCTGCTCTAGTAATTACGATGGGAGCAAAGGACGAAGTCAGATGATATTGTTTATAGATCGAGAAAGTCTTTGTTAGGAGGTAGAAATAGCTGGATGGGCTGACAAAACACTGGAGACTCCTGTGTAAAACTATTAGCCTTTTTTCTTTTATCCATTACTGTCCCACAACTTTGACTATTTGTTTAATGTTGTGATCATTACGATGAAAGTCGTCTGACCTCAAGGTTCTTATTTTAACCAAAACCATGATCTTTTTCTAAATCTAACCAGATCATGACCATTTCATATTCTTAACCTTGTGTTTATCGTTGTTATAACGATGACGAAAGCCTGACACGCCTGCCCATGGTACACCCTATAGGTCGTATCCAATGGTAGGACCTAACAACCTACATGGTTATTTATGTTGGAGGAGTAGTCGGGAAACTGCAAGCCAGTTTAAAGCCCTGCCGGCAAATATGCCAGATTGGGTGGTTTTTCTGTCCTATTTCGATACTTAATGTATTATTTCAAATTGTTGTTTTTTTTTCTGCTGTGAATTTCTGTCGTTTAGTGACTGACTGACTGATGATGAGGTCACATCATTCAGTAATTCTGGCTTGACTGAGTAATGACTTTAAACCACTGGTTAGCCAGTCGAATGATCTGATCTGGGTACACCTCAGGATTGACCAGGATAGCTATCAGGGGCTGCAAAATGACAAGAAAAAGGGAAAATACTTCACTTAAGTAATTCTCAAGACTAAACAATTCAACATTTTCTTCCCACAGTGGATATCCAGTGGTTTGAACCTGAACTCTACATACAGCATATGACTATTTTATAATTTGGAGGAAGCAGTGGTTTGTCCCGCAGTGGGATCTTTTGGATAATGCTATTAACTGACAAAGGCCAAAAAGCTCATAGAACATATTACTTCTATTTCAAACTAGGTGGGCAAGTCTGCTCTCTCTAGCTCATATAATCATGACATAGCACCAACAAACTAGTCCTCCCACTCTGCTGTGTCCTCATGTCCCTCCGATTAAATGATTAAAGTTGTCATAGACTAACTACTTCCCAAACTTTGACCAGAACCCCTCTGTGAAGCCGGCCCTCTTCAGATCACTGCCACCCTCTTACTTTCTGCCTTCTAGGCCACGTTTTTTAGACTCACATGAGCCTCTCCGCTTGCTTTTCTCCTGATTACATCTCTCTTGTTTCCTACAGCACAGAGTGAAACATTGTGTTCATCCCAACATCTTCCCACCTCTTTGTCTCTCTTTCTGTCTCCAGCTCATTCTCTTTTCTTCTCCTCCTCTGTCATCCTTGGTTATGTTCTGTTCAGCTCTACCAGTCATGAGTGTCTGTGTCACTTAGCTGTCATTGATACTGATTGGTCTTTTGCACTGTTATTTCTTCATTTTGTCTCTTTGCATCTTGGTTGTTCTGGATAGATCCTATGTATGAGTAGGAAGCTACAAAGAGTTGTGTTGAACTATTTAGGTCCACCAAAGGATCAAACCATTTTTGATCATGGACAATTTATAGTGTTTTTATGGTCATATGTAAGCCCTGCATCCCAAATTAAAAGACAAAACATATAGTTTTGACCAGGACACTTTACCACTTGTTTGAAACTTGTTTCCTGTATGGATATTAGTTGCATCCTCAAATATTCTGTTCTTAACATGTATTTTTTCTTCTAGAGCATTTATTTAATTTGAACTCATATCCTTGAATATCTTGTTTATATACTGTTATATACTAACAAAGCACATTTCTGACCACAACCAACCACAACCATCAATGCTGGCAATTTTACTACCTTCTCAATCAGAGAAGGTAATAAAACTGCTTTTCAGCCCGGGGTTGTTGTTCTTTTAATTTCTTTTATGTCTCATATAAAGCACTTTGAATTGCTTGAGGTTGAAAGGTGTTATAAGAATAAACTTGGAAGGTTTGGAGTACGTTTCTTTATCTGGGCAGTTTTTTCTTTGGCCTCTGTTGCTAAGAGTACAGCCATTTTACCGTTATCTTGTTGCAAAATCAAAAGTCTAAAACACAAAGACATCAGCAGACACTTGGTATCAGCCATATGAATACACTAATCAGCCACATCATTACAACCGGTAACTGGTTTAAATGTTGTGGTTGATTGCTGTATATATTGCAACCATTCCCACTTCTCACTTGTTCTTGAACTTTTTAGTTTTGGGAACTTTTTTTTTTTTTGTGTTTTGTGGCTTGCGAGGCTGAGATAGCTGAGGAGGCTTCTATGGCAATTGGAAGGTTGCTGGTGCTTGAAAAATGCAGGTTAGGTTCATGTGGCTCAGAGACTGATATTAGCCAAACAGTGGTGGCTTGATTTGGAGGTGGTGTGTAGAGGGCGTTGGTGTCCTGCAGCCCTGACCTTAATCTGGGGGCTTATGAATAAAGAGTCCCACACTTTTCATGTGTGTAAACATCATGAAAAGTTTAAGTACCAAACTTAACTTCTTTTATTTATTTTATTTCTAATCCAATGTGCTGAAGTTAAAATAATAAAAACATATCATTGTGAATCACTATCCAATTGTACTGAAGAGAGTTTGAGAATGACTAATGCTCACCAGGAAGCAGGAGAAACAGCAGCAAACACAACTTGACCCAAGGCATGGCGGGGGAACGGGGAAATGACAGAACAGGACAGAGGCACTCACACTGTAGCCCACTCAAAGAAACACAAACGTAGTCAGCTTGGGCTCCCCGAGATTTCAGCTAAATGCAGCATTCGCTAACAAAAATAACGAGAACAGTTGTTTCCCTGCAGTGTCAGTGGGATAACTGCCGCTACTCCGCAGAAACTCTGTTCCTGGCTCTGATCCAGTTCTTTCTCCTCCTTTCCGGTGAAAGCAGAGAAATTAGCATAAACGACTGAGGTCTTATAGAGCTGCAGAGTTCACTACCTCCATAATTCCGATGGGGATATGGCTTTATTTAGCATTATTCTGAGTTAGATCATACAGACACTTGATCATTTCCTTTTTTTGATACAGTTCTATATTGCTTCAGTTGTATGGTTTCAACTAAACAGAATCCAACTGCTTTTACAGTCCAACTCATTAGAATAGCCAAGAACATTAGGATACTTTACCTATTTTTGAGTTCTGACAAACTGCTCTGAAACTCTTAATCTTCTTTCTCATAGGTGTGGGTTTCTTTTCCAGATTTTGGCCGTTTATAATTATGGTGTATTTAAAAACCCTCTGTGGGAAGGTTTTATGGATGACAGTGTGCAATTTGCATGGTTCAAATTTTACTGCATGAAGAAAATGTGTCTCCTGTTTTGACTTTAGCTGTGTGTGCCTTTTGAGTCACCAGATAAATTAGGTTAAAAATGAGCTATCACTCTTCCCACTGCAAGAATAGGATACACAAATAAGAAAAAAATATCGAAATGTGTCTGGGGGATCACCAGATATGGATGATCAAAGGATGGCAAATCGATCAGAGGCTTAAATGGCATCGTAGGCTGACAGGAAACTCTCCTGGCTCTGAGAAATCCTCAGTCTGTCTGACCTTGGAATCAATACACACAGATAATGAAAAGCAGCAAATTATTTTCTCTTGCAAGTGCCATAAGATGAACAAACGATTGACAGGAAACTCTTTGAATTTGAGGGTCTACCACTTATTTCATTAAGGGAAATCCAAAGGCAAGGCAGGAAACGATATATATACAGTAAATAATAAATAACTGTTTTTACAGTACAAGATAATATGCTAAAGAAAGTAGAGTACAGAACAAGAGGGTTAAATAAATCAGAATAACTAGGATAGAGATGATGCTAATGGAAAAGTGAATGGGTGAATGGCAGCAAGTGGGAGGCAGCACGTGCTCATAGTTTGTATATTGAAAAAGGGAACGAGAGATGAGGATGGGGAGAGTCAGTGTGGGTGCTTTCCTGGTGTTGTATAATTGAGCAAATAGTATAAAAAAAAGCTCAAGTTTTGCCTTATTATTGAGGGTTTTTACATTATTGAGAGAGATTCATATTTGTTTATTTCTACTTGTATTATTATATAATTATGTTTCTGCTTCACCTGTGTGGGAAAGACTTTCTTAAGATGCGCTGAGGAGGTTTTCTAGGCAGACTTTTGATTATTTGCATGTAGTGAAGACAGTTGTGAAGTGCTAGTAGGATCAAAGGAATGAACTCCATCATTCAGATCACACTGCGATACTGTGGATAAAGGTAATGATCATGGAAATGAACTCCTGTTATCAATGGTTTGAGGGTCCTTCCAGTTTTTGTCTCTTGTTCTCATTTCAGCCTTTCCTTCACGCCTTCCTTCACTCCAACATACAGCATATGTATCAGTATCATTTCACATGCATCACAATCGAAAGGCGTCATCACGGTTAAATATAGAATCCAACTGGTCCTACCCTCATGTCACATTTGGCATGCTTGGTCTTGTCTGATGTACCATGATATTTTTCGATCTCAGCAGACCCTTTGAGATTTCTTGGACTAGAAGTGACTCATTCTCTGCCAGTTTCCCTGCCTCCTCCAAGCCCCTTGCCTTCTGCTGTCCCCACCATGCTCTATTTTTATGCTGTGAAAATTATGATAAAATGACTGCATTAGATTAGTTACATCCCTTTATAATGCTCATGGATAAACTGTATCTTTTTTGGCCCGATCTTAAGCTTTAAGCCAACATAGAAAAAGTTGGTGCTTGTACATCTTCTTTATTGCACCCATTCAAAGCCTGCTTCTGTCATTTCCATGTATAACATACCTTTCCCATGTGCATTTGTCCTCAGGTAAGATAATGAAGAGATTCCTATCAAACATGATAACTCTTAGCCGTACTGTTTCACTCATCATGCAGCGGGGGCTCACCAGCTTAATTCTGTTAAAGATGCCTTTAAACAAGTCACCCACATGTCACATCGTCTGTATTTAACACATGGTGATAGAAAACAAACGAACAAGACCTTTTAGTTACATAGGCAGCGTCTGTATTTAACACATGGTGATAGAAAACAAACGAACAAGACCTTTTAGTTACATAGGCAGCCAGCCTTCAGTTTGCCCATATTTACTGACCATCAACAGCTACCTTAATGTTAGCCCCAACTGCACATTTCTCCAGAAGTCCTGTCCCCACAGGGAAGCTCCTTCCAACTCTGATCAAACCCAGGTGATTCCTTGGTGTAGATTTACGCGTAGCTAAAACGAGTGAGTCAGCCAACTGGACCCAAAACATGTAAATAAGCAAACTTTGGATTAGAGTCATCTTTAGGCACATTTTTCCTGGAGATTAACTACTTCCTCCACCTCCAGCTCCTACATCTGGCCAACTGGTTGACCGCAAAACTGTTGAAGTAACAGAGCGTTACTGTGATTAATAACTGTAATGTAATGACTTTATTTCACATCGTAATCCCTTACACAACTTTTTACTGAAATAAATGAGTCACATTAATACTGTACTACTTCCCAGCACTGTTCACACTTTGCACTTTTGCATTATAGCGAGAAGGACCTGGGTTGTACAGTCACCCTGCAATATGTATCTGGGGTCTTTCCACTCGTCTTAAATATTTAGAACTCAAAAGCCTATTTATTCCATGCATTCTTCTTTTTTTCAATCAAAACATGGCACCTATATTACCCAAAATTCAGCTCAGTGTGTGTTAAGTTAGCAGCAGCTAATGTAGGTCTGGTTTTCTAGCTCCACACCTCCAGACTGTTTTTCTTTTCAAACTTCTGCTATTCAGCCCAAACCAACACTGACTCAAGCGATCATTTGAGGCAACTTATGAAACTTTATGCAGCTCCCTCTGTAGCTACAGTGGGCCTGATAAACATTTGATGAGTTAAATTGGTAGAGCTCCTATTTAATTTGCCTTACGACTATTGGCAGACTCCCGCTTTATCTCTCTTTTGCAAAGGGCAGCATATCTTTTGAAATATGGGGACTGATAAGAGGGTGTGACTGGCCTCGAAACGAATGTTGATGAACTGGTGCACAAAAATATTACAGTTATTGCTGAAGGAGGTTGGCAGTGGTTGGACCTCAGCTGTTAGTTCTAAACCCTATCTTCTGTAACGCGCATCACGTATTTGTCTGATATGGAGCCAAAAGCACTGAAAAAGATTCACAATAAACATAACAATGGAGTAAAGGCTCAAAATGGTCTTCAAACTATAGTTGTACGTGAGTTTGAATCTGGGGACAAGGCAGAGGTACAGCGGATATTCTATGAAGGGCTGATGGAGATGGTACCGGACACTGCCTTCAGAGGTTTGAGACATCACCCTGAGAGTCTCCTGCTCTACACTGCTATGACAGGTGAGATAACTACATAAATAACATGTATTGTTTCTGCAGTTTGGAACATTTTGTATGGTGGCGAGGTAAGTACACTGATCAGGAGCTCTGAGACTATGGAAACACCAACCAGAGGAGATTAAAATATTTTCTTTTGAAAACCCATCTTAAAATCATTTTAAAGACAAATTTCTTGATTACTGCAAAAGCACTATTGATGGTTGTGTTTTCCTTATATGTAACTGTTTAATCAAAATGTACTTGTTTTTATTTATTTTTCAGTTCTGTTTTTTTGCTTTCTTGTTGCTGGCCTCAGTGTTGTTCTGTAGCCATTGAGAAAGTTACAGTTAAAGTGTCCTACTTTAGATTTGCTTTACATTCACACATCTGTCCATATCTTTCTTTCTTTCTTTCTTTCTTTCTTTCTTTCTTTCTTTCTTTCTTTCTTTCTTTCTTTCTGTCTTTCTATCTTTCAGCTCTCTGTTTTGTGATTACCATGTGCTGGTTGGTGATAGGACTCGTCCCAGCAATTGTGTTGTGTGGGCGCTATTTCTACAGCAGGCGTGTGATCCATGGCTACCTGGAACATGCAATGAGCAGAGACATGGGTGACATTGAGGGGTTTTACATGAAATCACCAGGTAAATTTACAATATTTTGTAATGTATTTTAAATTTCATATGTAGTATGTACTGAAAAACTATCTACTGCTACTATTTCTGACATGTAGTGATGGTACATACTGTACAGCACCTAAGTAAAATGTTTCTAAATCTTAATACCTCTTATATTTCCTCTTCAAGCATGCTGTTACATAAGAATGACCCACTGAACATAACATAGGGGTAGTGCGTGTTTTCTAATCCCATTTTTTTGGGTTTTGATTGAACGATGTTCTAACATATCTATGAAATTCAACATCAGACTTTGTCAAGGGTGGAACCTTAGAGTCCTGATGGAATACATCATTGCTCATGATGTCCACTAAATTTAACTGAGATAGAGATGGTGGTATCACATTTCCGGTTTTAAGAAATATTACAACATAGGATCTAAAAATCGATATTACATTGCAGAAAATTAGAAGTCCTGTTGCAGCTAATGTTCACACACTTATTGGGGAAACTGGTCTGTCCAATGTAGTGCCTGTTACAAAAAGCAATAAGAAGTACAGACCACAAACCTGTAATAGCATCATAATGGAGTAAAAAAATAAAACAAAAACTCTGATAAAGTAAGACATTGTACATGCTCTTTGATGAGTGATAAAATAGATATGAATTATGTTTTAACCTCCATCATTTTCTTCTTCTTGCTGTATTTTCACATCTTCTATCACCATGTTCATGTCGTGTCCTTGCCCCCCACCTGAGATTCCTGTCTGTGGGTAGCAGTGCTGGAAGGCAAAGTGGTGGGTGTCGTAGCAGCAGTCAGCCAGCTAAAGTCAGGAGGTGCTGTCGAGCTGCAGCGGATGTCTGTTGACCGGAGCTGTCGGCGGTGCGGAGTCGGGGTTGCACTGGGACGGAAAGTTCTGGACTTTGCTGCCACTCACAGATACTCCTCTGTTGTGCTGGGAACCACGTCGTACACACCGGCTGCCCACCAGCTCTACCTGCGTCTGGGTTTTCGCTGTGTGGGGGTCACCAATGCGTACGTCACACCTGGCGCAAGGTCGTCCTTACTGGAAAGAATTTTCTACAGAGTCCGCCATCACCACTACAGCCTAGATGTGCAAAATAGCAAGATCACTTCACATGAGCATTACTGACTGTTGTAACCGTACATAGAACTAAAGTTCGAGAATATCCAGGGAAACTGAAGCACTGGTTGTCTGCTCAAATTCTTTTGGTCTATACATTTTTCTGAGAATTAATATAAATGAAGGTCATATCCTGCCATTGTGGCCCCAGGTATTCAGTGGGGTTAAGGCCAGGACTGATGTGTGGCCAATGCAGCACCTGCATGGCCGATGTTCCTCTTTGCAACTGTGTCTTTCTTTGCTCTTGTTCTGTAAATGGGCAATTCTAGAATGAATGATGGGGAGTAAGAAGACAAAAAGAAAATTATCGAGCCACAAATGGCTGGAAGATGCAGACAATACAGTATGGTCTGTCGTCTGAAGTTCAGTTTTATATCACAGAACAGTCTCAAAACCACAGTTTTAGCCACATGTGGAATACTATTCCATCAAGATAAAAACAAGCTCAAGACAATTCGTAATTCCTTTTCTTTTACTACTTACCTTAAAAGTGCCTTTGGTCAATCAGACCATGGAACTGATCAGACTGGAAGACAGCTAAATAAAATTTTTGACAGGCCAGAAGTCCAACCGATCATCCAAGAGCCAGATCAATGATTGTTCAGGCAATTGATCAGGCATCATGACCCATCTGAAACTGCATGTCAAATGACAACAAACCTTGCAGAAATATAGCCAGATCCCAAAATTTGTTTAGGGTTGTCCTTTTGAAAATAAATAAATAAATAAATAAACAAATAAATAATCAATCAATATATTTAATTTCAGTACCTTTTGTTTCAATCATTATGCAAGCCCAGTGTTGACGGTCACATTTTAAATTTCTTAATATAACCCAAAATGCATAAATGGCTAAATAAACAGGTTATACAAATACACAGTGTAATGTCTGTTGCAAGTATTGCTGCATGTGCTTTTGAGATGTCTGGCTGTGTTACTTGTAAATATAGGTGCTACACAGGGTAGGGACTCACAAGACCAGAAAAATTACAAAATGAAAACAGTACAAATCGAGATATGCTTATGGATGTTCAAAAATTCTACATCCAACATTGCCCAACTCAGTAGCATCTTTCATTGGACCCTCCTGCCTCCTAAATGCTCTCTTTCTTCAAACCCTACACCCAATGGTTGCACAGTAACCCAGGCTTTCTGATTACATGTTGAACTCCCAAGCGAAAAGCAGAGAGTTGTCTTAGATTTAGCTTGATATCTTTATGCTAGACATTTTTTGAAACTCTAGAAAGCTCCCTTCAGAGCCCCCTGATATTACACAACTGTTTCCACAGGGTGAATAGCACTGCACTCCAAATGATGAGTAGCCTGAGCTTCTTGTGTAAAATAGAGTGGAGTGCCCCTTTAAAGAAGTTAATAATCCCAAAATTCTCATTCTCACAAAGCCTGCCATGTCTTTCTCTTTTAATCTTTTCTCCTGTTTTCCATCAGTCTAACATTCCAATTAACCAAAAAAAAAAAAAATTCATGTATATATATTTTTAAAAAAATACATATGTATATATATATATATATATATATATATATATATTTTTTTTTTTTTTCTATCTCTGGGCAAACAGCAAGGCAGTTGCATTCTCTGTGGAGCTGTCATATCTGTGTCTTTAAAATTCTCTGCCTGAGAGCTTAACTCATGATAATAGCTGTAAAAAACACGGCTGCCTAGATGAGATAGCAGAAGGGTTCTTACTTCCTCTTCCTTACTGTTTTTAGTTGACTTACTCAGCAGGGAAAAACATGTTGCCTCAGCAGCATTTGGAAGTTTTATCAAAGACTTACCCCTTCTGCTGTACTCTAGCTTGTATTTTATCAAGGTATCATAGACAAATCCTTATACAAATAGATCAAATACCATTAACATATATAACGTGAAATTAAAATTTTCTACTTTCTTATCTCTCAGCACTCAGTTGATTAGTCAGGTACCATTTTACCTTCTACTATGCAAAATTCAGTTCAGATGAATTTAGTTAAAATGTTTTGCCCCTTGGGAGAGATAGTGTTGGACTATAGCTTATGTATATGTCACTGTCTGTGTTGTAAAATAGGCCCATTCCTGGGGGTATAACGTTGTACTTACAAGGACTTGAGAGGCTTGAGTTGGTGAAATGATGAGGTTCGGGTCATTTCATATCTTTTGAACTCAGCACGTCTCATCCAACTATAAACTAACCTCTGTGGGTTGTGTCATAAACCCATTAAAGAAAATGCTGTTTTGCTGTATCATCTACAGCATGTGATACTCAAGTAGGAACCTGACCTAAACATGACTGACAAGGTATGGACACACTAGAGCCTTAGCTCTTGTCCGATTATTCCAATGGGACCTATTTTTGTTGTTGTGTTGTGATTCAGAATTGGGAGCATAATAGTAAAGTTTTCTAATAACGTGGCAACTAAGACTGTATGTAGTGTGTAACAATGACAGTGATGTGGGAGCATAAATAATATATTAATAAATTTACTGCATTATTCAATGATATGAAAATGTTGACTAAATAAAAATGAATATGAGAGAATTAAAAAATGTCAGTGGCAAATTACTTCTCCAGTAGATCTTACTCCATTAGAGCTCTGTGAGCACAATAATATCTAACACAGAAGGCATTATATTTAACTGAATCAGGAAATGGATACTGGAACAAAGCTTGCGTAACTGATCTGTCTCAGACCTTTTCTTGGTACATTGCCATGAAAACTACATATTCAGCATCTTTATGTTTTGTGAAATCTGTTCTTCCTTCTATCTGCTTATGTGAACTTGCAGTTCATTGTTGTGAAATAGGCCAATAGTTGCCGCTGTTCTACGTATAACTCTTATGATGCCAAATGAAACAACTTTACCTCCCATGATCTTTAACACTGTGTTCACTAGTATTCACCCAAGTGCCACAATGGCCTGAGATGTGGCATGAATTTAATTCCAACTAGACACATTGATTTATTCCAAAAATAAGTCCATCGTGTCTGGTAAAAAAGGGAACAGCAGTTATGATAAATACTGAAAATATATCCTGAGAGTCGTTTCGAGCAAACAAACCAATGCAGAATTTCCCCAACTCGCCATCAGTTAGAAAGGAGGGAGGGGGGCCGCTGCCCCGCCTGCTTTCCAACCCTCACTTTCTGCCCCACTAGCCACAAGTGTAATTGAAACCATACAAGGATTTATAGTTAGTGTGGCATGTCATGAAAAATACACTAAGGGGAATATGTTTGCAGGGTGAAGTGACAGGGAGTCATTAGGTTAGGTTTTATTCTCCGAGACTACAAAAAATATAATTCCTTTATATTTTCAATTCTTGGACTGTGTTATCATCTCTACAAGAGACGGTAAGGTTTATGCTGTTTATTTCTTAAATTCATGGACTTTAGTTTATTATTATCCACTGCTGCACAAAAAAAAGAAAAACAACTTTTTAAAGCATGCAGTACCAGAAAGTTATTTTGACTAGCTTGGCAATGTATGCAGAAGTTTCAAGGGAAAAATAATATAAGTTATAGTTGTAATATAAGTATAGTTTCTAGACATTAAGAAAGGGACTTACTGGGTCCACAAAAAAAGACAAATATAAACCAAATGGAAATAAACAGGGGGAAGCTAATGTTATTTATTAATTTTTTTTTAATTCTGGTAAGACTCCAGCTCATAAGGCAGATGCAAAGATGACGGTGGAGTACCACGCCTTTAAAGTGACAAACATGGATGTCGAAGACAATAAAATTGGCTATAAGCAGCCTTTAATCGATGGCAGCAAGCTCCACTTTTCAGGTAATAAAAATAAAGACTTAATCTTAAATAGGGTTTGTGTGATATGACATTATTTACAATGAGACAGTTAAGACTTGTTAACTGTCAGACCCCCTCGGCACCGCAGAGCTTTTTAGCAGCTTTGAGAACCTAAAACTTTATTGTTTTACTTCAGTCTTACCGCTCTTATCAACATTAAATCAGAAATCAGAAATACTTACCATCCACAAAGGAGAAAATGTAGTAGTTTTGGTCATAGTTAAGAGTATGTCTCCTACCTGAGCATATTCCATTCTTATACAGTTATGATAGGAAAAAATCTAAAAGACGCACTAATGGAATTTGTAGAGTTAGAGCTCCATTCACTTTTTTTTTTTGTCTTCTTGTGGACAGCAGGATAAGCTGTAAACACATCATGACAAACCATAACCTTAGAAAACGTTAATCTATTGACCCAGATCAACATGAAGTTTGTTTCCTTCCATCTATTTATATTTGCATTTTTCAATTTGTAAATAAAAAAGTGCAAATGCCGAAAACAGCAAGACAAAAGACAGACAGAACACCTAACAGACAGACAGATAAACAGACATACAGACGGGCAGGCAGACAAAGTTGGTATATCTATTAAGTAAAGTGCAATGGGAAGAGACTTAGTGAAGCATAAACAGCACTCACGGTCCTGCTCTACTGAGAAAAGAGAAAAAAATAGCAGCAGTCAAAAACATCGGCTCTGTGGACCAATGACTTACATACACCTCTATCTCTATCACATTTTCCACCTTAATTTCAGTCATCTAATGTTTGACTGGGGATTTTTCAATTGCATAACGTCATTTTCTAATCACATTGTCCAAGAGCACTGAACTGCATTTACTGTAAAATCTTAAAAAATTAAATCTAAATCTAGTAATTATTATTAAAACAGAGCGTACTGGCAGGACCTAGCGAAAACATTGGAAAATCACTGAAAATCAAATAAATCTTATATATTATTATGTATTATTTATATATCATTTTGTAGTATTACTAAGAACCAATCCAGATGAAGCACATAACTACAAGTTATTTAGATCACTCCATTAAGCTAAAGTGTCTGTTTTACTTTTCACTTTTTGTCACTTAGTTCATATGTTGAGAAACAACCCATACAGGGTTGCTATAATTTGCCTTGGGCTCCTATGTGTTCTCCTGGTGGCTGGTACCATAGGTCAACATGTCCACTGTGAGTCTACCTCTTTGTTTCTGTCAAATATTCAAATGTTTAAGAAAGCTGCTGAATGACATGGCAAAATGACTGAACTTATTTCTCCTCTCTGCCAGATGAAAAAGTAGAGCAAGACCATAACAACAAGCTAAAAGCCATGAAAAAACAGAAAGAGGACCTGCAGGAGAACCTGAATATAGTGCAGAAAGAGAAACGCGAACTTGATGGCAGCCGTAACCAGCTACAGCAAAAACTAGATTACTTTAAGAGACAGAAAGACCAAACACAGACTAATAACAATTTGCTGACTGATCAAATAAACGAACTTAGAAATAGCCAAACCCACTTACAGGCCAGTAACACTGCTTTAAGCAAAGAGGCTAAACAGCTCAAAGCCAGTAATAGCCTACTGGATACTAATAATAATGCCTTGACAAAAGCCAGAGACATGTTACAAAAACAATATGATTTATCAGTCAAAGAAAAAAAAGAGTTACAGGTTAGTTATAACTTAGTGAGCAAGGAGAGGGACAATTTACAGAACAAATTCAATAATGTAACCAGATCAAAAGATCAGCTGCGGATGAAATTCAATGACTTGATCAAAGACGTAGAACATTTACAGGACAGATACAACTTCTCTAGCAGTGAAAATGACAAGCTAGCAAACAGACACCAAAACCTGACGTTAGAAAAAGAAACTCTGAAGGCCACTTTAAACACGCTCAGAAAAGCAGCAGATGGGTTGCAGGAAAGTTACAACTCCTTGAATCAGGAAAACCAAGAGCTTGAAAAAAGCTACCAAAATGTGACTGCGGAGCGAGACCTGCTGAAGGTGAAAGTCAACAACCTGACTGCCCAGAAAGATCAGATATATGCGGAAGCTGAGAGACTGAAGGCGATGATTCAAGGTAAGTAGAAGGGATTAAGAAACTGACAAAAAAAGTACGTATAAAACTTGTGTCATTTCGCAAAATGTGTGTGAGGCCCTCTTGAAAAGATGATGCTGGAAACAGCTGAAACCTTTTCATCTGCCCAGTTACAAACCCAAACCTCTTTTTCCACCAAAAAACCAACAAAAACCACTCTAAAAATGTACGCTAACTCAATGCTTATACACACTTTTGTCTCGGCTGGTTGGTTATTGATCAGTGAATGTCTCACACTTGCAGATAGGAAGTGTCCCACTGGCTGGCAGAAGTTTCAGGGCAGCTGCTATTTCACTTCTGTAAGCAAGAAAACCTGGAGCCAAAGCAGAGAGTACTGTCAGAACAACGGAGCAGACCTGGCAATCATTAAAAGCCAAGAGGAAATGGTACATTTGTCTGTCTACATCATCTATGACACAAATATATCACCATGTAAATTTTAGGGCACTTGACTTTGTTACAGCTCTACTAATTGATACTTTCATATTTACAATGGATCAATGAAGTATTTGTAAAGTGAAAAAAGATGATTCATAGTGATGAACCCACAAAAAAAGATTACCCGTCACTTTAGCGCCTCTCAGCTCCACAAAGCTTTTGAGTATCTGTTAGCTCATAGTTTTTGTTACATGGCCAACAACTTATTGGCTAGTCTCACCACTTCAGCGACCCAATTTCCTGCCATAGCATCTCGCTGTTTCATTTAAAAATAAGGGGAAAAATTCAACAGGAAAAAGGGTCAGATGCAGTATAGAGATATAATCCCTCAGCATTTGTTGGAGACCAAATCAGAGTTAAAAGATGAGTGAAAACTAGACTTAAATTCATCAGTTCATCAGAAACAAGACTCCAAAGGAATGATAGTGTTATTTCATAAATAATGGATATGTAAATAGGCAACCATGTTCTAACACTTTCGCAGCAAAATTAAGAAGGTGTTGATCTTGTGTTCATGGTTGGTTCTGCTGCTCAAAATCAATTATTAGTCCTTTAACTCATTTTCATTACTGTTAAAACAGAACATTTTGGCAGGCCTCAGTGTTGAAGCAACTGCTCTGAAAAAAAAAAGCCAAGCAAGATGGTTAACATCTAGGAAAATTAATGAGACACAACCAACAAACTATATATAGCTTAACTACCAAATAAAAAAATACCTTTAGGTTCTGCTTAAATGGTTGCTTTATTGAAATAGAATGTAATAATAATAATAATAATAATAATAATAATAATAATAATAATAATAATAATAATAATAATAATAATAATAATAATAATAGTAAATCTGATGCATTTGTATTCAAGGCACAAGCTTGATTTGCAGGTTTTAGTGTATTAGATGAAAAAATCCGAAATTCTTTAGTTTGTACAATCCTATTACTATATTTACTGTACATAGTAAAACTACATATTTACAGAAAAGCTACACTATTGGAAACTTGAAATTAAAGCTGCATTATTTTTTTTTTTTTTAAACAACTTCCTTGATGGCAGTGGAATAAGCTGTCAACACAACAAAAACATATGTTTATATGGCAAAAATGTTTTGAAACACTGTATAGACACTGAGGAACACGAGTATTTATCTAGAGTTGTGTCTAAGTCCAATATTCAGTCTTTTTTTAGCTCTGCCTTTGTCTCGACTGGTCTTGAAGGATATGCCTGGTTCTTTAGCTGCTAAATGCTCCATTATATTCTTTTCTTAGTCACTAAATTCCCTCATAATTTAATTTCTTCCATTTTCATATAATATAGTGCAGCTTTAAGCTCTGTTTATTTCCCCTATATTTGCTCCATTATACCCCATCTATAACTTTATGTATGACATTCTAACAAAGTAGAAATATGTTTATTCTTATCTCATTCTATATTTATTTGTGAATAACATAGAGATTGCAGTAATTTTGAAATGCATGTTTTTTCCTCATAGAGCTTCATCAATGGCTTGTATTCGAGTGACAAAGAAGTCTGGATTGGACTGACTGATGGAGGAGTAGAAGGGCAGTGGAAATGGGTGGATGGGACAGAGCTTACCACAGCGTAGGAAACTAAACTTACATGTCATTATAATACTTTAGGCAAAGTTGACTTCACTTACCTAAGTACAGAGCAGTATTTATTTTTATTTTGGATGTCTCTCGTGTCCTACAGGTACTGGAGTAAAGGCCAGCCCAACAGCTATGATGGGAGGAACCAGGACTGTGTAGAGTTCTGGCACCGTGTGTCAGGGAATGGCAACTGGAATGATGAGAACTGTAACGTAGAACAAAACTGGATCTGTCAGAAGTAGATTTTCTGTAGAGGGAGGGCCAGAGCTTTAGCTAGCACTGCTGGCCACTGACTAGCACTAATGAACATTATATAAAATCAGTGTATTATAAAATCAATGCGTAGTAGGGACTACTGCCAGTGAAGTGTATATAACAGATATATTAGACACATTGATTGCTTAAAAAAAAAAAAAAAAAGAATATTATGCAACTGTTTTAAACACATTGACAGACAGCATTGGACAGTGAGTAGTGCAGGATGAATTTAAATTTAGAATTCCACAGATATCTGTACACACCCTAAAACAGTTCTGTTTAATAGTAATGCAGTGAAATAAGTAATTTGTGCCTCCGATGACTGGATATACACTAACTGAATTTTTAAAAGAAGGATGATTGTTATATGATATTCTGTTTACCCATACATAAAGAAACACACTTATGTTGAGCTAATTTGTTGATGTGTTTAGTTGATTCATTTGCTAATGAACTAATTTCCCAAAAGCTTTACTCACTAATTGTTAGATTACTGATGTTGGCTATCTTGTACTCAGTTATCATTGCTTCTTGTGTAACTAGAAGGGCATCAGGACACACGGTAAAAGTGGTTCAAACTGATTCAGGGGAAATAGCCCCAGCAAGAAACATGCTTTATTACTACTGTATTATTAATGTTCATTGTATTGATGTTTTTACTACTGAAATCTACATGTGATAAAGGCTGTATTATACTCTGCCTAAAATTTAATCACTTTTTAAAAACTTATTTTATATCCAAATAAAATAAATTAACATTTGGAATATGAAGTAATGTTAAACACACCACAAACTAATTGCAAATAAAATGGTTTACTTTGTATAACTTGTAAAATGAATTACATTCAAAGAGTTCATCATTACATTCAAGTACCTTGGACACTACACCTAAAGCTGTAATTATTAGATACAGAACCCCCTTTTTTATTAGGGCATATATTGTGCCTGATGTTGGCTCTCAAGGAACCAATATCATCTTTCAAAGATCATGTATATGATTTCTTCGAAAAAAATATCACTACTTTATTTCAGGAGAATATGTAGATAAAGAAAATCCTATTAAAGATATGGATGCAAAAACAAACATCTGACAAAAGGAAAGCAACCCTGTCTCCTAGAAACTATGTTTCTCTGCAACTAATTTTTTCTAGCAAATGAATGGATTATGTTCAGTGGCAAAATATTTACATATCTCCATTTATTAACAGCAGCGGAGTCACCGGTTGGGGTGGATGGTGGGTGTATAAAGCACATGACTGTTACACCAGAGACACTGTGTTTAGGTTTAGGCAGCAAAAGCACTTTTATTAGAATTAGGGAAAGATCATGTTTTTGGATAAATGTATTGATCTTTACTAAAACAGACCACTATCCTTCCCTAACCTCAACAAGCACTGTGAGAGTCTAAACATATCCAATAAAAAGTCTAATAATGCTGCTAATAATGCTTACAATGAATAGATCATTTGCTTAGTAGTGTCTACATTATTTGTTTCCCACTGCTATGCACATAGATCATTCCATGTTTACTTTGGGTATTGCCATCTAAAATTGACAAAATAACTAATGATTCTTGCCTGGATGGCCTATGAAGAACTTAGCCCTCGCACCTCAAAGGGAGGATCTGTTGATGACAAAAGAAAGCCAAATGCAAGCATAGGAAAACAAGAGGTGTGATGTTTTCATGTTACGGTTGTGAGATCATATGTCTTTCTTCATACATCTGAAGCTGACTAATTATAGATTCACAGCATCAAAATTCTACCCACACTGTGCTTGAGAGGATAACCATCAACCATCAACAGCCTTAAACAAGAAAACAGTACACACTGTTACAAGAAGATAAGTCTGCTGCATTTTTCCCCAAATCTCCTCCAGCATTTGGCCTGGCAGTCCCATAGCCAGAGATCCTACTCATTCCTCTCCAGACCGCCTTTGCATTTGCCACAGAGTGTGTTCTCATTTCTCTCTCTCTGCTGTACATGTCCCTTTGTTTATCTTCCTCCTTAGATCGTTTTGGATAGTCTTAATCAAACGTCTCAACTGTTGTGCACAGTAGTTTAATAAAAACATTAAATTCAAAATTCCCCACATCATGTCTACATATTCCTGTGAGTAACAATATCTTGTTTTTAGTGTAAAGAAGACCAAGGAGGTGTCAAGGAGATGCCCTGATTCGAACATGTCTTTCAGTTTCAATGTAAAATAAACAATAGGCACCACAAATAAAAAACTATAGTAAAATACCAACCCTCTTTAGGGAAATTCTTATTTTTCTTTTTATGTTTTTTTTTCTACCTAGGGTTCATTTACAGCAGGAAAGTGTTTTTTTTTTCTTTTTTTTATAATTGATTAAATTAACTACTTCATCCCAGAGAAAGGACTTTTTGTCAGCCTTCTATCTTTTCTCGGCCTTTCTTAAATCCCAATGCATCTGTGGCTCCTCAGTGCTTAAGCCCCAGTTTCTGACGATTATTCTGGAACTGAGAGCCAAGGACACTATTCCATTTTTTATCATGCAAGCGCCTAATTCAAATCTCATTCGTTACCTACTGAACAAAGAGCTCAGACTCTCGAGTTCATTATGTAAAACAAAACAAAAAACTTGTTTCTCTATCTGGACATTCTCTTGTCTGTCCATCTAGAATCTCTATAACCGACCCACTCCCACAGGTAGGTGGTGAGTTCTCAGTTTGGCTGAACTGTTGTGTGGGAGCAGCTCCATGTGGGCTACATTCATACTACTCCTTGGAAAGGTACGATAAAGAGTCGCAGCTTTACATGCTTTTAATATACTTTTAATATTCTATACTTTTAATATACACGCAATAAGATCCATATACTGCATTAATACTATTCATGTGATTTAGCCTCTATATATAAAAGTAATTGTGTCCTTGTTAGGAGAATAGCATTTTTTTCATAAAAGAATGGCAGCAGCAAAAAGCTGAATAAGTTTTTTCTGTAAAATCAAAATATCAGCCTCAGACTCATTATTGTTTTTGTATTAGTTAATTTAAGGTATGGAAAGTAGAAATAAATTAAAAGTCTTTCAGTCCTATTTTCCTGTCCCTTGAAATTCACTTAGGTCAGGATGTGCACTGAGTATAGCCCTTTGCTGCCACTTTCTTGAATAGGAACAAAATGCATTGCAATAATAAGGCTTCAAATATATATCTCCAATAAAATTCCCCCGAGCCAATAGGAGTGTTTAAATATGAAACAAAAATGAATGTTTAATGTGATTTAAGCAGGGTAAAGCATTTGCAGCCTAAAAGAGTATTAGTGATTCTTCCAGCATGAAAACCTCCTTAAAAGTCATTAATCTGTGCATCCGCTTCCCCCTGTAGCTGAAATTGAACATTTCATATACAACTCTTAAAATGTGTAGCTGTGCAAGCACTACACATTTTACATCATGTTATCATTGACGATCTGAGAAAAAAAAAAAAAAATCTTCCTCTGCCTGCAGGATTCTGGTCGTATTTGCTCATGTTGCAACACTCTCCTGGAGAAGCCTTCACAGCTGTTTCAAAGCGATGAGACCAGTGGTGTGACTGGCTTACAGTGGGTTTAGTAAACACCACACCTTATAATATATACTGCACTTTTGCTCCTTGCTCTGCTGTACCTACACAAACTAAACTTACAAATAAAATATCTTGATGTTTTTGAATCTGGACCAAAATAATGATAATTTTGTTCTGCAGTAGAGATTCATGTGACAGTATCAAAATTATGCAACAAGAAGATGTCATACCTCTTCCACAATCAGCTAGTTTATGCAATTCTTATATCTCTGCGTAGTTCTATCATCTGTGGAACTTAACCTTGAACAAACAAATACACACATACACACATAGTAATTCGTAGAGAAAACTGAGAGTTATTTTACACATTTTCACATTATTTCCTCACAGATCTGTTTAGAAGAGTCACAGCCTGCTGCTACCATCATGTGAACGAGTTACATATTATACTCATGAGGGAAGGTCAGTAGCTGTTCCTTGTGGTATTATACAATCATTTTCTTCTTCCTTCTAACTTAGCTTCTGCCCTCTGACTCAACACTTTCAGCTCTATTTGAATTCTCCAAGGCTTGATTCACCAGGTGATTCCATCAAGTAGGCTGGGTCCTTTTTATTTCCACATGAGATTTTCACAATTCTCTTTTAGCCATTAAGCATTTGATTCATTACTTTATATCAGTCTGACATTACAGATGAAATTGTGATATATATATCAAATTGTGATATATATATCACAATTTCTGTGATATATATATATATACACCACACACACATACATATATAAGTACATTTACTTAGGTAATCTACTTACATACAAGTTACATACAAGTTTAAGATACTTGTACTGTACTTTTTACAAGAATTTTACAAAATCAGATTTTACAAAGCAAATGATGAGCTTACAAAGTATGATGCACTATTACAAAATAAACTACCAAAATGTATTGGAATCAACAACTATAAAATAATGCTCTTCCCATTATTACCATTTTCTAATTATACATATCTTTAAAATTAAAAAAATAAAGACTTTATTGAGGAATAATAGTAATTTTGAAAAAAGCATGTGTTCAACTAAGCAACACATTGTCACCATTTGGTGTTATTAATCCAAAAGGTGATTGAACATTTAAACAAATGATCCACAAACATTACCCACGATGAATTAAAAGCCTACTATCACACTTAGATTGCCTGGACGTTTGGCCATAAATGGCTGTTGCTGAGTTTGGCATTACACTCCTTGTATTACACATTATGTCAGATTTTAGTTTTTGGCACTTGATAACCAGGTTGTAACTATAACTGCAGGTAGGTACTTATCTGTAATGGTCCAGTGGATGTTTGGTCCAAAGGTAGAGGGAGGTGACTGAATCCTTGGTCAAGACTCCTCTGTCAAAAAGTCATGGATTCTTTAAAGGAGGATGATGCAAAATAAGAACACATAATTTCTTTTTGAATGATGTGTCTCAATAGAAATTAATTCTACTCATAATTCATATATGTCTGTCAATCTTTTCAGTTTGTTTTACAGACTTCATCATCTTAAAGTTGGCTGAAACTTGATCAACAGATTGTCTTGAAACTTGCACCAAAGCTCTGTACTTTGTTCATACAGTAAGACAGACAACTGGATACCACGTAATAACTGCACGGGCAGAGTAATTTCCCTTTTTTAATACGGAAAAGTATTGTTATTAAAACATTCTGTAAATTACAAAATGAATGAATTTCAGGCTGATACTACGGTCAACGTCCCATGGATGCTTGAGCATGAGGTCTGAACAGTCCATTGAAATCCCTCTCATTTTTAAAGACAAAGAGTAAGATGACATTAATAATATGAGACTTGCTGTAATCTGTAAAGTTTCTGTCACAGTTACTTAAAACTACCGGGCTAGTTGTTTTGAGCCAAGCTAAGCTAACAGCCTCCTGGCTTCTTCTTCTTTTTCTTTCGGCTTTTCCCTTTAGGGGTCGCCACAGCGAATCAGTGTCCTCCATCTAACCCTGTCTTCTGCGTCCTCTTCACTCACACCAACTACCTTCATGTCCTCTTTCACTACATCCATAAACCTCCTCTTTGGTCTTCCTCTAGGCCTCCTGCCTGGCAGTTCAAAACTCAGTATCCTTCTACCAATATATTCACTATCTCTTCTCAGGACATGTCCAAACCATCTCAGTCTGGCCTCTCTGACTTTATCTCCAAAACCTCTAACATGTGCTGTCCCTCTGATGTACTCATTCCTGATCCTATCCATCCTGGTCACTCCCAGAGAGAACCTCAACATCTTCATCTCTGCTACCTCCAGCTCTGCCTCCTGTCTTTTCCTCAGTGGCACTGTCTCTAGACCAAACAGCATCGCTGGTCTCACCACAGTTTTGTACACCTTTCCTTTCATTTTAGCTGAAACTCTTCTATCACACATCACACCTGACACTTTTCTCCACCCGTTCCAGCCTGCCTGCACACGCTTCTTCACCTCTTTTCCACACTCTCCATTGCCCTGGACTGTTGACCCTAAGTACTTAAAATCCTCCACCTTCTTTATCTCTTCTCCCTGTAACCTCACTCTTCCACTTGGGTCCCTTTCGTTCACACACATGTACTCTGTCTTGCTGTGGCTAACCTTCATTCCTCTCCTTTCCAGGGCAAATCTCCACCTCTCAAGCTTCTCCTCCACCTGTTCCCTGCTCTCACTACATATCACAATGTCATCTGCAAACATCATATTCCATGGAGATTCCTGTCTAACCTCGTCTGTCAGTCTGTCGATCACCATAGCAAACAAGAAGGGGCTTAGAGCTGATCCCTGATGCAGTCCCACCTCTACCTTGAACTCCTCTGTCACACCTACAGCACACCTAACCACTGTCTTACAGTCCACATACATGTCCTGCACCACTCTAACATACTTCTCTGTCACTCCAGACTTCCTCATACAGTACCACAGTTCCTCTCTGGGCACCCTGTCATACGCTTTCTCCAGATCTACAAAGACACAATGCAGCTCCCTCTGACCTTCCCTGTACTTCTCTATCAACGTCCTCAAAGCAAATACTGCATCTGTGGTACTCTTTTTTGGCATGAAGCCATACTGCTGCTCGCAAATGCTCACTTTCGCCCTTAGTCTAGCTTCAACTACTCTTTCCCATAGCTTCATTGTATGGCTCATCAGCTTTATTCCTCTGTAGTTGCCACAGTTCTGCACATCTCCCTTGTTCTTAAAAATGGGCACCAGCACACTTCTCCTCCATTCCTCAGGCATCTTCTCACTATCTAAGATCCTGTTAAACAACCCAGTCAGAAACTCTACTGCCGCCTCTCCTAGACACTTCCATACCTCCACAGGTATATCATCAGGACCAAGTGCCTTTCCACTCTTCATCCTCTTCAGTGCATTCCTCACTTCATCTTTACTAATCTTTGCTATTTCCTGATCCACAACAGCCACATCTTCTACTCTTCGTTCTCTCTCATTTTCCTCATTCATCAACTCTTCAAAGTACTCTTTCCATCTTCCCATCACACTGCTGGAACCTGTCAGTACATTTCCATCTCTATCCTTAATCACCCTAACCTGCTGCACGTCCTTCCCATCTCTGTCTCTCTGCCTTGCCAATCTGTATAGATCAGTCTCTCCCTCCTTACTGTCCAACCTAACATACAAGTCATCATAAGCCCCTTGTTTGGCCTTTGCCACCTCTACTTTCACCTTACGCTGCATCTCCTTGTACTCCTGTCTACTCTCTTCAGTCCTCTCAGTGTCCCACTTCTTCTTAGCTAATCTCTTTTTCTGTATACACTCCTGCACCTCCTCATTCCACCACCAAGTCTCCTTATCTACTTTCCTTCCGGATGACACACCAAGTACTCTCCTCCCTGTCTCCCTGATCATATTAGCTGTAGTTGTCCAGTCATCTGGAAGCACCTCCTGACCTCCCGGAGCCTGCTTCAACTCCTTCCTAAAAGTCATGCAACACTCTTCCTTTTTTAGCTTCCACCATTTCGTCCTCTGCTCTGCCTTTGTCCTCTTCGTCTTCCTCACCACCAAGGTCATCCTACACACCAGCATTCTATGCTGTCTGGCTACACTCTCACCAACCACTACTTTGCAGTCACTGATCTCCTTCAGATTACACCGTCTACACAAGATGTAGTCTATCTGTGTGCTCCTACCTCCACTCTTATACGTTACCCTGTGCTCCTGCCTCTTTTTGAAGAAAGTATTCACTACAGCCATTTCCATCCTTTTTGCAAAATCAACCACCATCTGTCCTTCTGCGTTCCTCTCCTGGATACCGAATCTGCCCATCGCTTCCTCATCGCCTCTGTTTCCTGCACCAACATGTCCATTGAAGTCTGCACCAATGACAACTCTCTCATCTCTAGGGATGCTCTGTATGGCTTCATCAAGGTCCGACCAGAATTTCTCCTTCTCCTCCAGCTCACAGCCTACCTGTGGAGCATACCCACTAACCACATTGAACATTACACCTTCGATTTCTAGCTTCAGACTCATCACTCTATCCGAAACTCTTTTTACCTCCAGGACATTCCTAACAAGCTCCTCCTTCAAGATAACTCCTACTCCGTTTCTCTTCCTATCTACACCATGGTAGAACAACTTGAACCCTGCTCCCAAACTTCTAGCCTTGCTACCTTTCCACCTGGTCTCCTGGACACACAGTATGTCTACCTTCCTCCTCTACATCATGTCAACTAACTCTCTACCCTTTCCTGTTATGGTTCCAACATTCAAAGTCCCTTCCTCCCTACTCTTACATTTTACATGGCAGATAAGTGTAATAAACAGTACTTTGTATTTTTACTCCTCACGGCCGACTTACAGAGTACCCTTTCCTAGTTAAAAGAAAACTTTATATATTTGCAGAGTGAAGACACCAGGGTCAACATACTCTGTTGGTGAGACAGAGAAGTCACCAAAGGACGTCCCTCTTCATTTTAGAGAAAAACAGTGAGATATGATGCATGCCTCATTAATTTATATTCTGATTTAATGTTGATTTTGTTTGATAAATGAAAACATTATCTGTGCTTTGGAGATTGTTTATCATACCTTTCAATCTTCATTCCCTGTGAAACAAAAGTTTTAGGTCTATTTACACTGGACTATATGTGTTTCTCCCTTTGCAAAAGAAAGCAATTAAGTCTAGTAGGGGTTAGAAAAACATGACAGTGGTTTAAACATCACTACAAAGAAATCAAACAAGAGGCAACTTCTGAGGAGAGACTTCATGAATATTTTATTTTGTATCCATCAATTTGACAGCTCTCCTCTTTTTAAAATTAAAAATATATTTTTTTTTTCAAGTGTAAAGACAAAAGGGTTTATATATTCAACATGTGCATTAGAAAAGTCTGCTAAAGATATCCCAATCCATTTTAGGAAAAATTAGTACATATTACACATGTGGTTATTGTCACAAATAGTAGCTGATATGGAGCATATCAGCATATTACCAGAGGCCTGGGAGTTTTAGGGTTCTGTGCAGTATCTTAGTTGTTCCTAGGACTGGTCTCTTCTGGACAGAAACCTCAGATGTTGTACCTGGAATCTGTTGCAGCCACTGGTTGGATGGTCACAGCTCCCAGTACTTCACGTGATCCTTCTTCTTGATGTTGCTGTCGCTCGGGATGCTACGTCCATCACCACTGCCTTTTTCTGCTGTTTGTCTAGCCATCACCAGTTTGTCAGTCTGGATCCGGACTTCCCACAGGATCTGTGGTCAGTCATTCTCAAACACCTTAGGACGTGTCTTCCATTCTGACCCTGGGACTTCCAGCCCATTCTCAGTGTAGATGTTCCTGAACCCTATGTACACTGTTCCTGCCTGCATCTTACACCCTGCGTGTATGTGCTGAACTGCCTCAGGAGCATCTTTGTACAGCCTGCACCTTGGATCCTGTCTGGTGTGGCAGAACCCACATCTACTGAATGCTCCTTCTTGTGCTGCCATGATTGGTGCTTCTGTGCAGTCTTTCAGTCCAGCCTTTCCCAGCCAGTCCAGCCTTTCTTCTATCTGTTGGTGGCCACTTCTTCTTCCACTTCTTAGTGGTACATGCCATGCAGGGACTTGACCCTCAATGATAGTTCATTCTCCTTCTCTCCATTCTACCTTGGCCTACCTCGTTATGCTTAGTGTACAGTCTCAGGTTGTTGGACTTGGGATGGAACCCCCTCCGTGCAGTGTGAGGAGCTTATTTGTCTTGATATCAGTGACCTCTGTTATACCAGTGGGGTATCTGATGACTGTCAGGGCATATATGTTGATGGCTCTGACCTTGTTCTTCCCATTCAGCCAACTTGCCTAACTCTGTGTAGGTATTTGGCTGTGGCTGACTTCCTTGTGGAAAGACATTCCAGTGTTGTTGCTGTAGATACTGGTGATTTGAATCAGTGAGTCGATGTCTTTCTCATTCCTGGCATACAGCTTGATGTCATCCATGTAGAATAGGTCACTGATGGTTGCTCCACTTTGGAACCAGTATCCGTAGCCACTCTTTGTGATGATCTGGCTGAGGGGGTTCAGACCTATGCAGAACAGCAGCAGAGATAATGCATTACCTTGGTATATGCTGCATTTCATGGCAATTTGTGAAATTGGCTTTGAGTTGGCCTCCAGAATTGTTTTCCACAGCCACATTGAATTCTTAATGAATGCTCTTATTGTCCTACTGATGTTGTACATCTCCAAGCATTTCGGTGTGTGGCAATGAGTCATAGGCTTTCTTGTAGTTAGTCCAGGCGTTGCACAGGTTAGTCTGGCTGGTCTTGCAGTATTGGCTGACTGCTCTGTTGACCAGTAGCTGGTGCTTGGCTCCCCTGGTATTGCTACCAATTCTTCCATGTCCCCTTGATCTTGGCCTCCAGCCCCCTTCTCCATGACATAATGTTGTTTGTGGCTTATGATGTTTATCTTATAGCCTAGTATCTCTACGATCACTGTTGCTGTGGTGTATATCAACTCAGTGATGATCCTAGTAGGGATAGTATGTACTACTGCACTCACATCCTCTAGCAGACTTTTAGCACGCTCTCTCTCTCTCTCTCTCTCTCTCTCTCTCTCTCTTCACATATTTATATATATATATATATATATATATATATATATATATATATAGATATATATATATATATATATATATATATATATATATGGACTTGTGACTATTTGGCCTGTGAGACAGATTAGACTTCAAAAGACAGCCCTTGTGATTATGACATCAAAACGTAATTCAACTTAGCTTTGTTTCAATTCCAACTGTTTCATTTGACTCAATGTTGCACAGTGTTTCCCAGTTATTTGTATTCAAGTGTCTGTACGAAAATTCACAGCAAGCATTTTCACATATAAAGGCTGAAAAGTGTGTAATACTTTTAGAAACAGGGCCATCAGTGTTTGTGTGTGGTTTGAGATAAAAGATATCTCTCTACAATAACCCAAAATTGACCCTTTTGGAAACTTTAAAAAAACTTTCACAAGCTACCTTATGGGATGCCCAAGCCTTGGGGTGGACGTATGACTTGTCTGATAGACTCATCCAGGCATGTTTTTTCCATATGAATATGATGTATCTATGCTGTGCATCCGGCTAATTAACCAGACCATATGAAAACTCAGATACATGTGTAATGTGTTATGTGTGTAATGAATATCAGGTTAAAAGCACAGTGCCCTCTATCTGCTGTGTATCTAGTGCTAAGAACTTTTCACACAGCTCCTGATGACTTTATGCAGAGAAGCTAAAAATCATACTACAAAATTTACAGTAACATGTGTCATAACACAATCACATTAATAATTCATGTGCTGGTATTGGAAGAGCAGTTTATTATTTATTTTAATCACAACACATTTTTTTCTCTTTGATACAGCTCAGCAACTTTGGTAAAGGTGTTGAGTGCATTGACCTTCTATTATTGGTTGTGTTTTCATATTAGCTATTTCATATAAACAGAATGTGATGGGCTTTTAAGAAATATACTGCTGAAACGATTTTCAGTCATATACTCATATTAGGAATTGCACCTTTAGTTTTAGAAAAATCTGATGATTGAAAGAAAAAGATTAAGACCTATATTAATTAAGTGAAATATTTGTAATTTCTAATATTATAAATCATTCTATGTCTTATCTTATTATCAGGATGAAGCTCAAAGCTTCTGTATCTTCTGTATATGTGATAGATATGTCCAGTGTTTCCAAGGATACTGATGACTTCAGATAAGACAAACAGCAAGAAGCCAGACTACATGTGATAATGTTATATACAGTAAAATAATTGTTCTACACACTAATAAGTATTACCAAATTATTGATTATTTAGACATTGTCTCTGAAGTGATCTAAAGAATGATTCACTCACCACTGAGGTGTTTCAAAAGCCAGTGCAATCTCATTTTATAACCGATTTCATTCCTTTTCTCTTTTATAATCTTAAAATGAATGATGTAATACAGACTGTATGTTGTCATAAAGTTAAGGGCAAAAATGAAAAGTCCGAGATGCAGTTGGAGTCACAGAGGACTAATCAGGACATGGATTTGCTGCCACATCCTAAGTAAAACAAAAACATGTTAAATTTTGAAAAATATACTAGGACACTCAAATCTTCCCCGTTACCTTCTTGGTGACATTAGAATAACTTCTTAAAGCTTCTATTCACAGGGCCCTAATCATGCTTGAATAAATAATAGCAAGTCCTTTTTCTATTTCTAACCCCTTTCTCTAAGTCTCAGTCAGGACTATCCAGAGACAACACACATCTGATTATTCATCGACTAAGACTTCTGGATCATGTGAGTCCCAATATGATGAGGAGACAATTTCATGTAATAATATGTGAGATGTCTTTCAAATTCATTACACTAATACACACTTGAAGGGGTACTCCAACAGCTAAGTATTGCACCTCCCTGAAAACTGATCAAAACTGATGCGCTGACGCTGAGCTGTCCTGACTCTAAGTCAAGAAAAAAAGGGATCCTATGTTTACCATTATGCAAACTTTTTGTTAGACCATCCCTTACTGCTAAGCAATGGGTTATTGAAAGAAAATGACCTCATATTTCAAACTCCATGTTCCAAGGTAGTAACACATGCTTTGTATGTCATCTATTAGCACAAGTTTTGATAAACCTGAAGACACCTTCAGCAGATATGGAGCACATTAGTGTTCAATATCAAATAACTATCTAAATGAAATAAACAATTCCTCAATAATATTTTTAACAGTATAATATTATATATATAACAGTGGGTAGACGGGGTTGTGAGGTCGGTTTATCACTCAGCATCAAAGTAAGGAGACAGTGTCAATGGCATCTGCTGATTGAGTAAGAGTTACCTCAGCTGTGCTCTGAGTTTCCCTCAGAGAACACACATGAATGGGATAAAATATTTCTTCTCTAGACCTTACATGATATTTTACCCATGGATTAAATTCTGATGATCATACCCTGTGTAGCCACAACACAAAAAAATGCATCGGAGCACAGTGCTGTTCTTGTGGCATGTTTGGTAGCATTTGTTGCACCTGTTAGCCTAAGGGGTAGAAAGGTACCAGACTGGGGAAAAACAAACCACTGTCATGAACGGAGGTTACATTGTGAAATTAAAGGTGGAATTATGAAAAGTGACAGGAAAAAAAATGTGTAGTTATGCAAAGTGACATAATGAAATATGACTCGAAATGAAATAAAAAACTTATTAATTGAGGAATTTTATTATTACACAAATTGGTGATTTATTTTTACAGGATAATTGTATTCATTTCATGATTTATTTTTTTATTTACTTAATAAAAAAATGTTTTTGGGTTCCATCAGTTGACAGTTGATGCTTGATTTGAATAATTTATATGAAAAGTTATTTTTGAGGATTATTGTGATGGTTTAATGTAAATGGACCGTACTTGTTTAGCACTTTTTGACCACTCAAAGTGCCTCAACACTACCATCACATTTACCCAACGAGTTTCTACATTGACACGTTTTCATACAACAATGACACAAACATCAGGGCAATTGGTGGCAATGGGGATTGAATCACCACCCTTCCGGTCGGTGGGCGACCGCTATACCTCCTGAGCCACAGCTGACTGACTATTTCTCTTTTGAAAACAGAGAAGAGGAGGTAATATGTGACACCTGGCTGGAGCTGTGAAGACACGCCTGACCTGTAATAGTTCCTACTGTGAGTATGATGTCAGGCAGCACTACACGGTGGAAGCCCTGCGAGACACACGCTCAGAGATGTGTGTGCCGAAGTTGAGGAGAAACATTGTCTGCACTTCCAGAAGTCTCTAGATTTCTTGTGCAGGACTGACCAGATGCACATCTGCAGCATTTGTGCGCCGGGAAATCACAAAGGACATGACTCACAGAGGGCACTTACTTACTGAAAGTAAGGTGAAAATCTGGACTGTATAAATAGAAAGAAAAATATCTTGTAATAATAAGCTACATAATGCTTACCAATACTGTTCAATTACAGCTATCTGGTGGTGAAGAACACAAGGACCCTGATCTACCTGATAGAGGTGAGTGAAAAAGTCAGATCCTGATTGAATGACTGTATATGCAATACATAAATTCTCCATTTGATAAAGCATTTGGAAAAAAAAAAATAGAATTATAGGTAGAGGATTGTCAAAAGCAAAATTGGTCATTTTGTCTGCTGTTGGAACCACTGAGGGGCAAATTGTATTAGCATAGTCTGTCTTTGATATAATATATTTATAATATAATTATATCTTTTAAAGTGTGGATTTGCCAGATGCATCATTTTGGAAATTCCTGCCCTCTTGGAAGGAGTGTGTAGTGGAGCCAGGGAGAGCTGATCGTGTAGAATCATCTATGATAGAAAAAAAGTTTCTGTACATGTTCATTCATGGTTATTGGGTCCAAACTGACTGTATATGAGGCTCAAATGATTTTCTTTTGATGTCTTATGTTTGCCAGTGGTGCCCCCTCCTGGTAAGATCAAGTTCCTGCCAGTGAAGCCAAACTCTTTGGTCCTGAGCTGGGGTCCTGGAGGGGCCTAAGAGCTTCCAAGTGAAGTGGAGTTCCCTTTTGAGGGTGGAAGGTTACTTGGTCATCAGGGAATTTCATTAGATTGAAATAAACAACCTTCAACTTGGACAACGGTATTCCTTCAGTGTGGCCACAGAAGATGAGGATGGCAATTTAAGTGAATGGATCACGGCATCTGTTTTCACAGGAAATATTAGTAATGCCAGATATTTCATATTCTTTTGACTTCAGTGTGATTGCCATTTTATTGAGCCAATAAAATAATTTCCATTTCAAATGACTGTTGTCTTGTAGCGGTGCCGCCCCCTTGAAACTTAGCAAAGGGACATTCAGAGGCCAGGGCTCCGTCCTTGAAATGGAACAAAGGAGACAACTTGGAGGGAATTCCACATCAGTTCCTAATAACTGTCAGTAGTCCAGGGAAAGAGCGTTTAGCAATACACACTGAGAACTGCTACAAGAGCCAGATACAGAGTACAGTGAGTCCACTGTCTCCACAGTGCTGAACGGTCAGTGCAGTAAGCCGGTCTCCACTACTGTGCACACAGGTGAGAAGTCCTATCGCTTGCTTTTTTAAAATTTATAACATGTCAGTCAGGTAAACATATATCGGGTGAAACACAACTGACAGTTTTCCATATTATATATTCAAATACTGTATATTTTTATATCAAAATATATTAGATCCAAATATATTGTATATACAAACAAACTTCAAATATTAAGAAAGTGTGTATGACAAGTGTATCCACTGGAGAGAGAGAGACAGAGACAGAGACAGAGACAGAGAGAGAGAAAGAAAGTAAATTAGTACTGAATGACTAGAAAGAATTGGTTCATGCTGCATACTATCTGAACAAGTGAGATGAAGGCACTAATGGCCCTAGAAAAAAAGTGTAAATTTGTTAAAACCTTTCAGTCAAAACCACAAATTTAAAGCCTCATGGCGGCACAAGAGGAAGAGTTGGGGATCACCAAAGTCATTAAGATACATCACCATGAATCTCCACACAAAGTAGCAGTAGATGTTGAAGTAGTAACCCTGATAGCATGGCTAAAAAGAAACAATATCACAGTTAAAAGGATGATCAGATGACTGCGTTGTTTCTCTGCTCAGGTGGCTTTCTTCAGCAGGCTATAGTTCTGAAAATGGCACTCTGCCAGTTTGCCATCCCTCTCTTGATGCACAACAGTGAAACCAGAGAAATCCTGATGATGCTGTGGAGCATGTACGAAATTGTCGGAACCATCGGACCCTCCCAGCAGGCATTCAGAAAGTTAAACAGTCTTTTCCAAGTCTCTCATGTTAAACAAACTGCTTAGTAACACTCAACCATGCCATGAGACATTTTTTCACTGTAATACGGTGCACGGTGATATCCCCAGGAGGATTTCAGATGGTCTAGTTGAAATCAGCTGGTATCTCCCATGTGGGAACAGGAGCATTGACCAGTTCACAGAGCCGCTGGCTGTTGCGAACCTCAGAAGAGATATCAGGGCTTTTGATGGGCAATTTTGATTCCTCTTTCAGACATCTGCAGTTGTTTACATCTTCTGTGATGAATCTGAAACTGATCACTTCAAGCGTCTGGAGGGAAAAGATGTGAAAGCAGAAGGTAAGGAAAAACCTTTACTCTCAAAATGATGACGAAGAAGCCACATTTAAAGACAACTAATGTAAGCAAGGCGAAAAAGACTGATACAGAGCTGATAAAAGCCCAGGAATCAATCTCTAAGATGTTAGAAAACGGCCAAAACAAAGTGCCACTGGCAAATCAGGCTGACACAGCTTACTGGTATGGGATCCTGGTTGATGAGGATAGTGACGAATAATTTCCACGAGTGCATGGAAAAGTGCAGACAAAATCACTCGACAAATTACTAGCACCTTTGAATTCAAAGACGAACAACTGCCATGTCAGGGAAATATCTGGAAAGCACTTTTGTGGCTGCAAACAGAGTGCTGGAGAATGCCGAATGCTGGCAACCATAACACTGAAGACTACCGCAAGTCTTTAAAAGCAAAAGAAAAAGAGCTTAAAAGCAAGCAGCAACGATTTGAGGTGACAGCTGCAATGTCAAGCTTCCTTCAAGGAGTAGTCACCTCAGAAGTGCAGCGCTACTATTTCCTCAAATGGCTGGAAATAGAACAGGACAATCTGTCCTGGCAACACCTGTCATCTCTGCAGGCTCAGTAAAAAGTGCTACTGCAGAGATCACCCCAAGAAACTGAAAAAATTGTGGATATTGACAAGCAAATTTCTGCTCATTCTTTATGCCTAGAGCACTTTTTTTGGGAGCGTGGGCACCTGTATGAGAACACAGCCGTCAGAGGAAAACCATGGAACAACTCTCGACACTGTTTGCTCAGATGCTGCTGGATGGTTTCCCTCTTTAGCTTGTTGATGGAGATGCAGCAAACATCCCGAGGAAATGGATGACTGATGTGCTTACTGAGCTGCACTACATTATGCATTCCAACAGTAGACTCAAAGTCATTACTATCATCGGAGTTGAAAGCTCAGGAAAACCAATTCTGCTCAACACCATGCTTGGAGTCAGGTTTGCTGTCAGCAAAGGAACCTGCACCAGAGGAGCATTCATCCATCTGATCAGTGTTGACAAAGATGTGAGGAAGGAACTGGGCTGTGACTGGATCATGATCATCGACACAGAGGGACTGAAACCACATCGGATGATTAGGGACGATTACAGCCATGAACGTAACAAGGAAGTGGCAAACTTGGCTGTGACGCTCAGTGATGTCACAATCGTCAATCGCCAGGGACAACACCATCTTAGAGATGGTGTTTCACGCTTTCACAAGGTCCAGGGATGTGGACAAGAGGCCAATGTATCATTTCATACATGCTAACATGTTGGGCATGCATTTTGTAGAGAGGAAGAAGAGAGATAAAGAGTTGGTGTAACAGCTAAATGAAATGATCTGGAAGAATGCTGGGATGAAGATCTCAGATGTGATGGATTTTGACCCAGACACTTGCAGCTGGTACTTTCCTTCAGTTTGGCATGGGACACCACTGATGGCTCCTTTCAGTGTTGGCTACAGTGAGACATCACATGCTTTGAAAAAGCGACGGATAGGGGACCTCTCAAAGTGCAAAGACAGAGGTGATCTGACACATTTTATCAGGAGGGTAGAAAACTTCTGGAAGGTTCTATGAGGTACGAAGCTTCATACGAGAAAAATGCATGAAACTGATGTGAGCACTGGAAAAGGGGGAGCAGAGTAATTTCCTCAAAGCAGGTTTTTCATTTCATCAACAAAATGAGATCCAGTTAATGTGAAAAAAATAAAAATAAAAAAAAGGAGTCTGGCCAATAAAAACTTTATTGTTTATTGTTACTCTTTTTCAGCCTTTTTATTTACAATGCATTTTCTTAAAGATCTGTAAGGTAGAGTACTGTACAAATAAAACTTTAAATTTGTATGTTTTTGCATTATATAAACTATCACTTTGAGACAGTCTGTCAATTACTTATAGGGAACCAGAGGTAAACTTGGAACGTGGAATTCCCTCCAACATAAACTTGATGAGTACAGATCTGAAGCAGACAGAAGGAATCATTCTATTAGTGTTATCAAATGCTTTGTCTGCCTTGGTTGAATTGTAGTGCCCTGTTGAAGATAATGCTAAAATTAATTTATGTTCTAAATTTATGTGGTATCTTATACCATATATATATATACACATTTTTATTTATTTTTATTATTATTATTATTTTTGAACTGAAGGTTTTTGTCATGTTAATATGGAAGTACTAACAATAAATCATTGCATATACATCCTACTTATAAGTCAGATAATATAGTAAATTGCATATTTAGATGACCAGTTCACCCAAATTATAAAAATATTTAAATAAAAATAGAAATAATAAAATAAAATAAAGATTATTTAGGTTTTAACTGAATGGGTTTCTAAACATATTTAATTTCTATGCAATGCTGTGAACAAACCAAACCAACTTCCGTTTATCTCCAGAGGTTGGGGTGGAAATCTCAGATCCGGCAACTAGACCCTGAGCCAGGGTTATGGTCAGGGCTGACTAGGGACAACGTGGGATATGTGAGGAATTTTTTTTTTTTTTCTAATTTGTGTGAACTGACACATTCATTGTGTAATGTAAAATAAATAAAATTTCTTCAGATATTGTTATTGTGTTGCTGGTACACAATTCTCAGCTCAGATATGTTAAAATTAACTTCTAAAGAGACCACAGCTTTGGTTAAACCATCTCTTTGCTGAGTCGTCACTATAATCTCTCATTACATGTGAAATACATATTACATTCATACTACGGTAACATATTAAAGGACTTGTGGTACTGCATATTTAAAGGATGATGGAGGTAATTGAAAAAAAAACAGACAACAAGAAGTCTTTGTACATCAAAAAGAATTACAAAAACATTAACAGTGTACAGTCTGGTCCATGCTGAGTTTAGAGACGCAGAGTGAGGTTTGATGAAGAGTCAGCGTGACATCATTCGCACAAACTCTGTGGAGAGAACCAATAAAAGAAAGAAACAATGTGTAGTTAATGTTATTATTTGTAAAGGGAAAGAATAGTATTTATTTAAACTGCATTCTTTCTTTCTAAAATCTCCTCTCCCTTCTTGGCTTTGCCTGAACATCAACTTATTAGCTCTATTTTCTACTAAGGAACTTCTATTATGGCTGAAATAATAATTTATATTTTTGTATTTTTTTTCAGGGGAAATGATACTTTACCACCACCTCCTATCCATTTCTGATGCCTCTCTGTGCAGAAGGTTCCCTTGTCCCTTTAATTTATTTGTTCTTTTTTGTTCTCAGCTTCCTTGTCTCAAATAGTTTTCATAATAATAATCACCTTCGAAGTCCACTTGTCCGTCTCCATTGAGGTCTACATCTCGCAGGATCTCGTCAATCTCTCTGTGGTTGAGCTGCTCCCCCATCAGCTTCTTCATGGCTTCTCTCAGCTCCCCGAGGCTGATCTGTCCGTCGCCATCAGAGTCAAACTGGGAAACAGAGTGGATGGGGTAAAAAAAGATGATAAAGAAATGCATTTCAGGTGAAGGCTGAGGAAAAGAAGGATTTTGAGAGGTCCCCAGGGAAAAAAAAATGCACCATATGATGATGTAACATTGCCGACCTCTTTGAAGGCATCCCTCAGCTCCTTGACTCCAATCATGTCTGCAGTCTCAGCGAGCATCTTTGGACCCATCAGTTCCACAAAATCCTCAAAGTCCACTCTGCCACCGCCTCCAGCACAAGACAAATAATTACACACAGAAGAAATTACCTTTTTTTGTCTCCATTAAGCCATATAATTAACCACATTAATTACTTTGGAACAAAAGTGATGCATAGCACAGTGCCTAGGAGAGTTTTAGTTTGGCCATTAATGCTAGACAGCGCCCAAAGAGCTCATTATGTTACATTATGTAAATGCAGTGAGCACTTATACCATAAGCACCAGGTAAATACTACCCGACAGTACAATTGCATAAACACAGGGAATGACCTTGCTACAGCTTGTTGACATCTGCATTCATGGAAGTTGTCTGGTGAACTTTAATGGCTAAATCAATTATAATCTAACTTTACTTTAACTTAAACAGTTCAAATTGTCGATAACATGTACTGATGAGACTAATGATATCTGTTAACATTTTGTTTATGTTAAAAATTCAAGTATTTAATGCCATAGATTCACTAAAAGGATATTTAATTCCTTGTTTTAGTGTCCAGTTGAATATGATTATTTCTGAAAAATGTATTTAAAAACATTTGCTGTCCATAGTGCGAATGCTGATCAGTGAATCACTCTCTTTTCTCTCAAGGACTACTGCCAAGGTGTCCAACAGTGCACGGCTTCCTTTTGTAAATGTGAATATGTGATGTTTCGAAATGTGACAGCATATGTGAAAAATCACAAGTTTAAAACCTCTGACAGAACAATAATATAGTATTTCACATTTACCTTTGTGTGTGTATTCAGCTACAGTTTTTTCTTTATACAGTAGGTGGAGGCAGCTCAGTCACAGCACTGACCCCATAAATATCTCTAATTGTGGTCCCAATCTGTCATGTCCTACTGTGTTTTTTTTTGTTTATATGTGTTTTAAATTCCTGTGTGTGTGTGTGTGTGTGTGTGTGTGTGTGTGTGTGTGTGTGTGTGTGTGTGTGTGGATGTAATGTGTTCCTGCAGGACTTACAGATCTGCTGGCTGAGTTCAATCAGTTCCATCTCTGTGGGCATGTATCCCATAGTCCTCATGCACTCCCCAAGGTCCTTACAGCTGATGAAGCCATCCTTGTCCTTGTCAAACTCCCTGAAGGCCTCACGCAGCTCTGCAGGGATGACAGGTGGGATTTTGCTGTTCTGAGTGTTATTATTCTTTATTATGTCTTGAATAAATTGTTATGTCTGCATAATCATTTGTCAGCTGGTTGGAAAATGGAGAAAAGAAATGGAATGAGGATGAAAACATGAATAAGGAGGGTTGACTGATTTTAAGGAAGTTTATATGGGTGTTTAAGTTGGACTCGCATGTTTTTATGGATACACCAACTTTTTCCACCTCAGCCAAGCATTAAAAACTACACACATATATATATATATATATATATATATATATATATATATATATATATATATATATATATATATATACACACACACACACACACACACACACACACAAACCATTTAGCCACAACATTTAAAACCAGAACTGGATTGTATGTTTATTGCTAATTGGTGTACATAGGCTGACGATTTTTAGATCTAGATTTAACTATAAGTCATTAATAGAAAGCAAACAAAACTGTTAAACAGACCATTTGACCACTAACTGTACTTCTAAAAAAGGACGACAAACTGTCTGTACCAAAATCAGTGCTTACAACTTTAGTTTTTAAGTAAATCAGACCAGATTCTTCAACGACTGAAAGCGGGACATCACTTTACATTTCGCTTTTCATTTTACATATCAAAGTATGCTAACAGGTGTTAGACTACCCTTGTGAAGGCTATATTAGCTGCTACCAGTAGCACAAACCTTATACTTTGAGTGAATGTTATTGATCAAGTTGCACTGTGGATAATGTAGGCTCCAGGTTTTTATAAGAAAAAAAAAGAATATATGGAATAAAAACTGAATATCTCTGGTTTTCATTCTTTGATCCTTATCATTGCTGTTTTAAACTGTTAATCATGAATGCAGCAATGCAACAGGATACACATGCAAAATCGATGGAGCGTTTAAGAGTATTTGTTTATTTAACGCTTATTAATGGCTTATAAATGATTTATAAAACATCGTTTAGCAATGTATTAACCTTCAGTTAAAACTTATTGGCCCTTTATTATATAACAGGTACCCTATTTGAAAGATGTACCCTGATTTGTTTCATTCACTGCAGTCTCCAAAATATGAGAACTAACATGTCAATGTCTGCTGTGTTTTTAAATAAAAAAAAATCGTAAATCACGGTGACCATTTATTCTGTATTCAAATCACAAATTTCATTCCTTTGAATATGGAGTGAAAAAGTGTGACACAGACATTAGCCCGTGCTTAAATTGTGAAGAATAATCTTTTCATTTAAAATTAATCCTTCACTTTGATCTCACACAGTTGAAGTATGAAAAAAATATCACCTCACATTGCTGACATTAAAGGAAAAGGACAAGGCAGGAAGGTCTTTTAAAGTCTGCCACATGCATCAAAGCACATTTTTTCATAGTCAAACAGATGGTTTGAAAGGAAGGAAGTTCAGGAAGAAGACAGGGGAATAACGACGGAGCGAGGATTTGGATTAAGCTTTTGATATCTCTGTACCTTCCATTTCCTCTGGTCGTAGATCTCTGTCCTGCCGTGGTGCGGAGAGAAGACAGAACATACATATAGAAAAAGGAAAGACTGGTCAGGCATCTTATACACATACACTTTGGATCTAACCCTGTCTATTTCACACACACACACACACACACACACACACACACACACACACACACACACACACCCTCACGCACAGTTATACTGACAAAACATGCTGGAAACATTTCAGTGCTTCAGCTTTTAGTGGTTCCTTCACTCCCTTTTTTCTGTGAAGCATTTGTTGTTCCACGTTCATCTGTCTGAGCAGAGATTCTATTACAGGATTATTTGTTTTTTGATCTGACTGACCCTAATAACCTTTTTAGTAGATCTGCTACAATCTCAATCTCATTCTGCTCTTGCTGGTGGAGAAGCTTCGAAAGTCTGCTGAACATATGCTCCACAACAAGCATTCATTATGTATTATAAAAAATACTTGCAGATGCACAATAAGAACATACGGAGACTCCATTTCCTTCTTTTTCTCCTTCCAAACACACAAAAATAAGGCACACACATCTGTACACAAACACACACACACACACACGCGCGCAACAAAGCTGATTAAATGGTTTGTAGGTTGAAACCAAAGAAAGCTACCACAGCTTAACATGTACTGAGTGAATTGGTGAAAACTAAAATCAAATAGAAACAAAAGGGATTTTAAACAGTAACTCTATCAGCCACAGCCTCACACGGAGAAACAGTTTATGGTTGATGCTGAATTGCTTCAGGGTGTGTTGGCATTGATGAAAGGTGATGTCGGGATAAGTTTGTTCACAACATGTTCTGCAAGGCTGTGACATCAGCAGGAGGAATAATACAGGCCTGGATTAGAGGCTGCAGGGGAGAGAACAGTGGCAGGGAGATTACAGCAGTAAATTGTATTACAAATCACGAAGGCTCATCGGTTTTTCATTTTCCTATCTGCTGCTGATTTTTTTTTTTCATCCACATCTGCATCTGCATTGGCCGGCACCTCATTAAATGAACATCAGCACACCTGCACAGGATGAAGGTGCAGTGTGCAGTGTTCATCACTTTTGGTAAACCTTGTAAATATCAGGTTAAGCCTAGTTCTGTCACCGATGCAGGGAAGTAATTATATCTCCTTGTTCTTCCCAGTTTTCTCAGCTTTCTGCTTTCAAACCCAAACTATCAATACCACTGATTGCTTCAGAATAAGACGACTCAGTGTCAAGTTAAATAACATGTTGACACCACAAGGAAGGAGTAATTCCATCATGTAGCAAAAGTTAGATTCCACCAGCCCCAAAGGATGTAAATGAAGACCAGAACTTTTATATACTGTTTTCCTAGAGGAGCATATTTGCATGAAGTGCCTTTTCTTAACTCTCTGTCGTCGCACTGCTTGTTTTTCTGATGCTATTGTGTCCTATCATGTAGAATTAGAAATGAGCCTAAAAATTAAATGTGGCTTATGGGGGCTTATGTGTGGACTATTTCAATGAATTTCTGGGGACTTCTTGCCACCATGGGTTTCCCAGAGAGCAGGACATTCTCCTTTGCCTGGTCAATCCAGCACATGACCCCCCTGTAAAGCCAGGTTAGCTGATTCCCCATGTGTCGAGCCTTCATACTAAGTTAAGCTAAACTGCTGCCTATGGCTTCATATTAAGCATAAAAACATGAGACCTCTCTGCAGAAAAGCAGAGAGCTTAAGTCTTACAGGCCATACACAAAAATTGCATTGGAACAAATCACTGCTCACAGCCCAAGATCAGAAGACTGCTTTTTCATTGGAATTCCATTTATTCAGTTACCAAGGGTCATTAAAAACGCATTAACAAATGTAGTTCATATGTAAATAATAAATATTTCACAAATTAATTATGTTAAGCCCCAGTGTTAATTACTGGTTGTTATATTTCTCCTTTAAATTAAGCCCAAGGTCTTTAAAACCCTCAGGAGCCTATAGCTCAGAAAAGCACATGTGATCAGTGACTATACCACTGCCCTAATGGCTCTTTTCAATTAGCACTGCAAACTGCACAGTCAGGAAATTACTCTGCTATTGATCCCTGACATCCCTACTTTCTCTACATACGGCATTAATCTGAAAGAAGAGATGCATATGACATCTCCAGTACCGTTAAAAGGTTGAATTTATGATCTGTATAACAGTCTTGACAAATCATGAGGCCAGTTAGTCTGTCATTATTGTGCAATCTTTTAAATTGTCAATTACTGTCTTTTTATAGCTCAGGACTCCCTTAGAACATATAGTGTAAGTGGTGCTTTCTTTCTTTCTTTCTGTCTTTCTTTCTTCTCTCGTTCTTTCTTTCTTTCTGGATCCTTCCAAGATATTTGTAGTTTTCTTTTCCCCTAATCAAAAAAAAATGTTCTGCAACATTGGTCTTCTACTGCAATTGTTCGTTTTTAAGGATGATGATATGGAGTTATAAGGGATCGATGGGGGCGGTGGGTGGTGATGTTTGACACTCACAGGTGAACGTCTTATTGGTGGAGATGGGAGGGGGAGGCTTTGATGATGTCACACTGAAATGATGGATGACCTTAGCTCCACGTTCCATAGGACAGTGAGGGCACTATAAAAAATGGATGGATGAACAGATTTATGGGAGATTTTGGTTATATGATAATTCTGTACTGTGTTTCTGGGCACATGTGTATGTGTGTGTGTGTGTGTGTGTGTGTGTGTGTGTGTGTGTGTGTGTGTGTGTGTTTGTGTGTGTGTGTGTGTGTGGGAATATCATACATACAAGCTGGCTCTGTGCGAAGCCCTGTCTGAGGAAGATACAAGCAGGCCCCACTATGTTGTGCAGCATGTTGCAGTTCTTAACCAGGGCGCACAGGGGCTCATCGAATTCCCGCTCACTCCCTCCTTCGTCCTCTTCCTCTGTGTTCCCCTCACCTGCACCACCCAGGCCCCCCAGCATGGCGGCAGCTAATGGGGCACTGCTTTGTTCCACGGGTGACACCCCCTTGGAGGAGGGGAACCAGCCAGATTAGGAAACAGACAGAGTTACTAAATTCCACTCATTGCAAAGAAACTGCTTAATTCACACCTCAAGTTCTCAGTTTTTAAAATTTAGATTATTTATGTTCTATATTAGAAACAAAATCAATTAAAATGGCTGTTACATCTGAATGTAACTTAGAACTGGTCAGAAAAATGGCTAACTTTCACAGATTATTAAATTTAGATACAGACATCCACTAGACATCAGCTTCCACATCTTAATCAGTTCAAACACACTATAACCAATCTATTGTTCTCAGCTGAAATCAGTTGAATTAATCCTTACCTTGTTCCTTTTACTGTTCTTTTTAGAAGCCTTGTTGATGTTTCCCATCACCCTGCCCTCTCACTGTCTTCCCCTGTCCCTTTCCTCCCTGTTTTTCCCCACACTTCTCTTGTTTCTCCCCCTCTCTGTTCAGATGTCATATAAAAGTCCAAAATCCATACTACATCCCATGCATCCCACAGGACCTTTCACACTCAGTGAGGCGAAGGCAAATGATTCCACTTACACCACTACTACAGCGAGTGACTCCTCTCACTGCACATGCTACAATCCAAGATCCGATTGGTCCAGTGAGGGGGGATGCATTAAATCCTAAACTCCTGTAGGTTGTCTGAGGCTGTCATGATGAGCTTTGAGAAGTGTAGTGTGATATTTGGAATAGCGGCAGCGTGTTTGAGATTGACAGGGTGGGGTTGGGAGAGCCGGGTCCTATCTGGACTGAAACAACCTGCTGCTGCCAGACTCTGGCTCTGATTGCTTGACTCGACCATTTTCTCTCTCCCTTTCTATCTCTCTCTGCCTCTCGCTCTTACACAAACACACACATACACACAGACACACAGATTCACACACACACACACACACTTTCTGTTTATCTGTCACCCCCTCTTGCCATGAGTGATCCTTTGAATTTGGACCAACTTAATCTAATCCACCCCACCCACCTTCCCCTGTCTGCCTCTCAAACATCGTGCTTATGGCCACCAAATGACTAGTCTGGCAGAACTTTATGTGTGTATGTGTGTGTGTTTATGTGTGTGTATGTGTGTGTGTGTGAGTGAGATAGATAGAGATAGAGAGAGAAAGAGAGAGAGAGAGAAAGAGGGAGAGATGGTAGAATTATGGATGGAGAGTTGGCTGCCTGTTAATCCCTGGCATTTCAGATTAGAGAGAAAGAGTTGTGTTGACAGGCCATGGGAATATGTTCTTGAAGCAGAGGAATAAAAAGATATTCACTACATATTAGACAGCCCCTATTAAGGTATAACAAAGGGAAAAACAGAAAGAGAGGGACATGACAAAGTGTAAACTCATGAAAGTAACTATGTAAATACTGGAAACAGGCTGCAATTTTATTTTCATTTTATTTATTTTACTTTAAGCCTTTCTATCTAGTCTAAATCTCATAACCATCTTATTTTTTTTTTTGACTAGCTCCCAAATATAATTTGGAATGATTTTTTTCTCTCTGAAATCTAACCCTGGTAGAGAAAACTAAGTGCTTTCATTTATATTTAGTATAGTTTCTTGTTTTATTTGCCCCCAGAAACAGGTAGCCTATCTTTTTTTGCCTCCTTTTTTTCTATGACTCAGCCTTCATAAAGCCAACATGTGTAATACATGTATGTGTGTAATTGTATAATGTATTTTTCTCTCATATCATTTTCAACCCCAAATTTTCCTGAAACATTACAGAGGTCATATCCCCAGTAAAATTCAGCCAGCACCAGGAATATGTAACTGTATGATGGAGGATCTAAAAAATACAGTGGGTTCCAAAAGTCTGCGATATATCTAGATTTCCAGATATATCTAGAGATCACCCTCTGATTTTCTTCACTTCAGTTCGGTTCATATTGTTTTATTTTTTTCACATTCCTCTTGACAGATATACTAACTAGTTACTCTGCAGATTAGGATTTCACATTATATTTACTATGTGGTAAAGTTAGTTAAGTTATTATTGTGTCATTCAAAAATTTTGTTTTTAGGAAAATTAGAGAATCCTGGTCTTATTTATTGCTGCTTTCAGTCTATTTACTGGGAGTGCTGCTTGGACGAGACCTTTCTGTCCACCATAGTATCCATATTATAAAACCACATTAAAGAGTAGATCGTTTCTCCCTAGCAACAGAAGGAGAAACACACTGGATCAGTTTTATATATAAAGGTCTCCTGTAAAAGCTGTCTCAGTACATCACATCTAAAATTTAAAACCACTGCTCTCGGGTCCAGATCTCAGGCCTGTTTAACTCTGCTTGCTCTTCAGGTGAGTACAGATTAGATCGTATAGAGTTGCTGTTCACTTCTTTACTCCTCATGAATGGAATTAATTACAGAGAATTTTAAAACTTGTCTCATTCCACTGATTTTTAACATTTAACTACAGATCTGTTTAGTGATATCTGTCATTGTCACTGATGCCATGTGTACTTTTGTTTGTCTGCCTATGTTTGTTTTTCTTTTTATCTGCTGTTCTCTGTTCCCTCGTGAGAAAAGATCTTGGTCTCAATGAGATTTCTTGTATAAGATTAAGAACATAAAATATAATGTTCATATATTAAACCACCAGATGGCACCAAAGAAAACAAATTTCAAATTGTACAGTGGCTCAAATATCAGTAAAATACAGCTTTTCATCAACTTTTTTTAAAATCCTAAAACAGCCATGTTTTTCTGCTTTGTGATAACTGACAGAATTTTTCCTCTGCACTTTATTAACTTACCTCATTTATTCCTTCTTAACTACACTTTCCTTCCTTCCTTGCTTCCTTCTCTCTTTCCTTTCTTCTTTTCTTTCTTTCTATTCATCTATCCCTCTAATTATTTTTGTCCTGAAACCTCCATGAAAACATCAAAATACCAGAAATGCAGAAGCAAAATGAAATTATTCACGATCACTACTTTTTGCAGTTGGGACCAGGCTTTGACACATGATCTCATGTGCATAAAATGAAATCTCCAAGAAACATACTGAAAGTATGTGGCAATATAGTGGTAAAATAGAAATACAGGCACACACACATACACAGACACACACACACACACACACACACACACACACACACACACACAAATAAGGTGATCAAATAAAGGAATAACCTGAAGAATTATTGGAGAAACACGCTGACGATGCTCTCGTCCATAAGGCACTAACAGGGGGCTAACATATTTTTGGTGTCTACATTTCTCCATTTCTATGCATCAGACCTGGGCAGTCACACACTAACCTGTTAAATCTGTGATATGAGAACACGTGAGACAAACCTTGACACAATTTCTCAATCATCTGGTACTTTTGCAGGAACAAGGGTTTACCCATGAGCAGCTTTCCTCTGCTTTACACTGTGAATTCATGCAGAGAGCAGCAAAGCTCCGATTGTCACAAACTAAAATAAGAACTTGTGTATAGCTGTAATACCGATGCCCAACCACCAGATGCCAGCCTAATGCTTTACTATTGAAGACAACAGCCTGTCGTTTTACTTTTAGGATACATTTGAAATGTTTGTGTTTTTTAACATCTCACAAGGCAGAAACAGGGAGGTGACATGCAGCAGAGTGTAACTGTGACTATAGAGATGTTAAGTAGGAAAACCTGATTTCAAGAACCCGTGGCCTAATCACAGAATCCCTACCAACTCTATAGACATGACTCTTCATCTCACCCTGCAGTCTGACCCTTCTACAGACTTAAAAAAAATTAAAGTTCCATGGATAATCTATTAAGTAGAGAGGACAGAGAGTGATGAGATGACTTGCAACAAAGGATTTGAATCCGCAGTGTCTAGGTTATATAATAGTATGTGCCTTAGCCCACTGATCCAGCTGGACACCGACCAGATTAGTAAATGGAAGCCTCAGTCCTGTAATGGGTTTTTCCCCTCCATTGTTTCCTGTCATATATTTCATACATATGCACAGAATACTTCAGATTAACTGGAACAATGGCTTCATTTGGTATTAAGTGGAGATGTCTTGCACATAAAACCTAGACACAGACACCTGCACTAGCATAAACATAACTGCACATACAGTAAGAAAGTATGAGAGAAAGCAAAATTGTTTTTGCCTGTTTAAGAATGAAAAAAAAATAAAAACAAACAAACAAACAAAAAAAATGCTGACACCTCGCCTCAATAATCAGCTTTTCAGCTATAAAACCTAAAACAGATCACTGGATGAGAATTCATGTTCCATCCCTCGACATCACCAGGCACACCAGATGCCTGAAAGATGAGGATAGAAGATAGGCTAACAGAAAATCCAGTGCCGGGCAAGTAAACAATTTGATGGACACATTCCAAAAGTCAGGATTTTTACACGCCATGCTATGCTAACAGCTTTGGGCAGATCACATCAAACATTTTGGCTGAGATTGGGTGTGTCCATGCTTTCATGTACATGCTGACATACAAGCACAAATTTATCGCAAAGGCTGTATATCAGTTCACATGAGGCAATTAGGATGACCTACAAATCAAACAATGCACATGTTCACTTCAGTCAACCAAAATCTAAAAAAAGGATCGAAGTTTTGCCGTTATCATCACACAGTGGCTATAGACCAGTTACAGCTACATAGTATCAGTGTCATCAAGCTGCTGCATCTCTTACAAGGTTGGAACCATAATCCCAGTGTATTAAAGGCAGATTATGTGCAGGATATAATGCCTATTTGGCATCACACAGAAATATAAAGGGCTCATCCCTTTGTTCGTTTACTCTGTACAATCCATAGACATTGAACCACACCGTCTTATCTTGAATGTGAGCTGATTTCTCTGGCAAAAGAGTTTATGCAGGAAATCGGACAAAACATCTGTAAATAAATTGGAGGTGGATCAAGTTGAGGTGAATCAAGCTGCACCCAACTGAATTAAGAAGGGTCTGAGTTGCAGGGTCCACCACACCGATAAAGGCTTAAACTATCTCCCAGAGTCAAACAGTTATGAAAAAGCACTTTTAACAGGCCACATAATGACAGAAGAAAAATAAACACTCACTTTTTTTGCGAATGCAACAAAAACATAAATTTTGAAAACAGAATGGTAGGAAAAAAACTACTAACTAGCAGTGGAAAAAATTCTGATATTATGGAGCATCTTAGCGCCTCTCAGCCAGTTGTTTTGTTTTTTTTGGCCACAGACTTTCAGTCACTCTTGCTCTGTAAGTTCTGTAACCATCTGTACACCCCCCCCCCGCAGCATTTAGCAGCCAAAGAGCTCCAAATCAACTCTAATGTTCATCCATGTTGTGTATTATAAGCAACTGTTTGTTAATTAGTTTCACTTATGAATTTAAAAAGTGATAATCTGTCAGTGTTATGTTCTCACCTTGTCTCTAGTGAATGTCTAGTGAATGACTGTTTGTTTTGTTTTTTTTGGTCAGCAACTTTACCGTAGTGGTTTACTCTCATGGCTCTAATCAATCCTGTTTCCAGCAACAGCAAGCAACTGTTACACGGTTGAGTGGATATGCTCTAGAAACCCTCAGAGACAAGCTGGTAACATGGTGCATTAAGCAGCTAAAGAGCCACAAATGCATTCAAAGATAGAGTATCCATTGACAGATAGAGGATGATCTTTACTCAACTGGAGAATCACTTTCTTGTTTTCTATTTTCTATTTAAGAGGTGGATACACTATTTAGTGTCTCTTCAGCAAACAGGTTACAAGCATTAGACCCACCCAAAAAATGTGAATAAATAAAAGACCAGGAGAAAAGACTGAAGTAAAGAATCTGAGCCAAACATCTATTATTAACTAATTCATGAAATCTTGATCCCACCTGAACTCAAATCAAAATTATGTGTGACTGTGTTGACCAGCGGTTCTTGCAGGGAAAAGTTGATGGTACAGTCAGAGGAAGATTTCACTTTAACCTGACATCATTTTCAGACTGAAACCACATGTGGCATTCTGGATTGTCCCAAATTCCCTGTTCTCATTCTTGCTCCTTTACCCATTCACAAAACAAAGATAATCCTTTTTCTGATGACTACAAAAAAAGTAATCACGGAAAATTGGAATGAATGTTTTTTTTTTAACTTTAAAATGTAGAGGACTATTCTTATTTTTATGTTTATGTAGAGATTCAGGTTCTGAGCATGATGTACTTCTGCCCCTATAAAATCTAAGTATTCACTACAGATCAAAAGTTTCAGAAAAACTCCATTTTCCATCTGTGATTGAAATTTACAAAATTCAGTGTCTCCATTTTTTTAAAATTAAAGCATAGAACAAATAAACAATTGGAGATTTTAAAAAGAAGGAATCCTGGAATCTACTTGTTTATCTAAATTTTATTTAAGGTTTCGTCTGATCAGCAGCCGAACACGCTTGTCACGTTCCTTCTACAATGGGAACCAAACATTGTTTGGAAAGGTTCTCCCAACACCGTTGCAGACGTTCCCACCAATGTGTTGCACTTGGAGGTTGTTTTGCTTTCACCCTCTGTCCAGTCCATCCCGAACCAGCTCCATGGGGTTCAGGGCTGGAGACCGTGCTGCTCCTCCGTCATGTGAAGCCACTGTCTAGTTCTTTTCCTCTGATGTTTTAACTCCTTATCTGGCTGTAGAATGACTCCCTGACCAACCAGTCTGTCTTCCTCTGTTACTTGCCTTTTTCTCTCTGTTCTGAGAGCATTATACAGCACTACTTCCTGCAGTTCACTATTGTCCTAATGCTTCAGAGAGTGTGGTAGCTCTGAGTTTTCCAACACTGTCTCAGTACAGACAGATGATGCATTGCCATCTTTGAGATGTGCTGGTGTCCCGGACAACCACATCTGTTAGATGAATGCATTGCTCCAGCCTGGCCAACTGTAGGTTAATGTTTCACTTTTTAAGTTTCTCTACAACTGCTCATACAGAACCTTTGCAGATGACACTGCCTTGGGTCCCCAACACATGGTGTCTGAGGTCAGAAAAGTGAAGGACAGACAGACGAAGATTTCTCCATTTATTAGTAGGACTAGGGCAGTGCCCATTCAAAATGTGCTTGTTATCTCATTAATAATAATATTTCATTCAATCAATCAAATAATCACCATCTAATGTCCATGTCACTGCTCAGTTATATATTATAGAATGAAAACAGATACTATTGTGAGAGCTAATATTTTGTACATCACATTAATATGAAATAAGGCTGACAAAATTTAGGGAACACCTTTCAGTATAATCCAGCACAGTTCAACAGCTCCACCGATTACAGCCTCTAAAATGACCATTATTGAAAATCAACACCTCTTTCAAACAGATTCAATAAAAACTGAACATGAAGATAGGATTTATTGATGGTCTATGTCAGGTGTATGTGTCACAGCGGTTATCGAGGTGTCTGACAAATATGGTCTACCATTATTTTTTTTTACTATTATCATAACACAGCAGTGAAATGATGATGATTAAATTATTTGATAAAATATTGAACTATTAATGAGATAACAAGCACTTTTTCAACAGGCACATCACTAGTTAATTTTAAAGCCACAGAAGACCCCTAACTCTTTGGATGATTAATGGACAGCATTATAAAGGATGCTTCAACTGATGGACTGGTTTCCCAGATTTAACTCATCTGGATATTGTGTGAAAATCTTACAATTTTCATGTGACATGCCAGCACCTGAGGCTTGACTAATATCACTGAAACCTTAGACATCTCATACCTTCAGGTATATTGTATTTCATGTTTCTGTTACATTTGTATGGATTATTTTGCATGTGCAAGGAGAAAGATAATTTAGAACAAGCCTGCTGGCTATTCATTTTCTTATGGAAGTTTGCACACATAGTTAAAAAGCTAATTTATGTCCTTCATACCTAAGTTTATTATTGAAGATGAAGATTTTGAAATATAATGGCTAATTCAGTTCTCCTCTTTGGGCACACTTATGACACTTTAATATTACTTACTGATCAGACAGTTTTGAAGCTGTTATGTGTCAAACCAGCCTGTCTAATCTCATAAGAGAGCAGGCAGCCAAACTATCAGTCAGGGACAGACAGTGATCCCTAGAATACAAAGACTATGAAAAGAGTTTAGATAATCTCCAGGGACAAGAAGGAGGCTTTCAAATGATGGACAAAGTGTTAAGATAGCACTGTTGTTCCATGAAACCCAAATTCCAACTTTAAGCTGTGACACTTTCAGCAGTGTAACAAGTATTAAGCCCTTTGCTTCAGCAAAAGTAGCCAATCCATAATGTAAAAATTTTGAGTATCAAGTCAAGCATTCAAAATACAACTTCAGTAAAGTTACGGTAAATAAAACCATGGGTCCTAGTGCAAATGTCATTAGTATTTTAAGGACTAGGTATAAACATATCATATATATTATCTTTTTTTCAAGTGTAATTTTGTCAGTGTAAAAATACATTTGAAGTAAAATTTCTGCAGGACCAGAGAATGTCACAATCCTCTGTTTGTTACCTTTCAGCCTTTTCACTGTCAACTGTCAAAAGAAGGAAAAAATAATCTTAGGAAAAAAAAATTTGGCTGTGTTCAGACTGAACCAGGTTTAACAATTGTTTCTATGGAATGTAACATCATCTGGCAGGAAGCTAGATTAGCCAGTTCTGTTTACCCCACCATCATCACAAGAAATTATTGATTAATAAAATGATTAATAGATTGCCAGTATTGTATAGTACCGTCTCAGAGAATTATAAATGGCTGTGCAGTGTTTTGCATCTGATAAGTCTTTAAATGCATTTTGTCACTCAAAAATATTTCATTATGTTACCAGGACCTTAAATAACATGCCCCCACCAACGCAATTGTTCTTTACACAGGGCCGTTTTTCTGTTTTTATGCTATAGCATTATTAGGAAAAAACAGTACAGTTTATATCTGGCTTTTGGTATCTAATATTTAATTTTATTTATTTACTTTGCATTTAAATCTTTTCATCTGAGAAGCAACTAAACACTTCATTTGAATAAACTGACTTATAAGACATGTTTTGTATTTGATAATAAGAAATGAAGCAGATTGCTTCAACTTGAATGGAGCACAGATTAGCATGCAGATAACCGTGTGGCCTGAGTCTTAACTATAAAACTGAATAAATCTCTAACTGACACTGACTGACTCATCAATTTACAGTTTGGTGTTCTTTATCTGACAAAATGTATGTTCCTCACAGTTAAGATTTGACTAGAAAGCAATCTGTGCCTCAAGTGTATACTTTCTCATGTCGGATGACTGATTTGCTTCCAACCGACTTGACTCTCGTCCTCTTACTTGTTCAAGCTCTAATCTCCCTTTACATTTCAATCAATCTTTCATCTATTGCTTGATGACATCCAGCTGTGCAGCCCTCGCCCCACCCTTCCTTCAGTTTTCATCATTCACTCCATCTGTTGCTGAGTGTATGGATGACTGATGGGCACTGAAAACTGGCAGATAAAAAAAAGACAACGAGGGGAGAAAAAAACACAGCAGGGCTTCTTTTTCTTTCCAGACCACACTCAATGAATGTCTATTGGTCATGAACAAATTTTGAGTTTTTAAGAAATGTGAAGCAAATTGACTGTTCGCTAAACCTTGCTCACTTTGTTACCATCGCTATCTCTGTCATAGTTTTCATCCTTGTCTGGCATCTTATGGTCAGATTATGTCAGATTTACCTCTGTAAATTCTCAGTAACCTTTTTTTTTTAAAAAAACAATGGATTCATGATATCAGAAAAAAAGAAGACAAAAGCATATTACTCAAGCAGGTTGAAATTGTCCCTGGACTGACTTTTTTACATTTCCTGAATCTTTTTGCACTGTTCACTTGATAGCTAAATACAAGAAATAATGACAAAAGACTGAGGCTAGACTTATAGGGTAGAGGTAGAGTCAGCATCTTCACCGGTGCTGCATGTAGAAACAGCATTATTCTTGCATGGCAACCTAGACCTTGCCCGTCCCAGTAATATAAGTAAGATAGTAAGAAATTTTAAGATCAGAATGTTATTTAATTCAAACTTTTGACTGCTTAGCTATTTTTGTATTTTCAAAAAAGTTTTCACATTTAACCTTAATAATAATAATAATAATAACAATAATAACAAAAACGACAACAACAACAACAACAACAACAACAATAATAATAATAATAATATAGCTATTGTATGCTGCTTTGCTTTGGGAGTATAAAGCTAAATTACTATTGTAGGTGGGGGCTAGCTAGATGGACATGCTAATGATTGCAGACTGGATTCATGCAGATTTAAACCAGTGGGACCCAGGTGTGAAAGGAGTTTCAAGTATTAAAGCAGCTTCCCTCAGGATACTGTATACAAAGCTGCACTACAGATCATGTTCTGGCAGAGTCCATCTAAATAAACACATTCAGACATTTGCACAACTGCATGCTTATGCACCTTTACACATGCATACAACCACCAGGTAGTCAACATAACAGAACACTTGAAGCATATGCACAGGCCAGACTACTAATTCAAATCAGACACTGCGAAAACATGAAGGTGGTGATCTTCCACTTATAATACTGACTTTTCATTCAAACTTATAGTCTAAAAGCATCCTAATAGTTTTTGTTACCCCATTTGGTTATTGGTCTACAGACAATGACTAGGTACAGTACGCTCAAATGTCCTATGGGAGATCATGGGTCAGAGTTTCAAATTAGTCTGAGAGGCTGAAGCTCTGACAATCTACTCTGAGGGTGATTATTCTGTCCTTTTGTCTTACTCTGACCCTCATTTAGGTTTAACTTACGCTTTCTGTTCCTTTATTTTCTGACTTGAACACTGTCTCTCACTGTTTTATTTAGCAGGAGTCTACATGTTTTCCTCTGGCCTATGGTTTAACTCCATTTTGCCTGTTCCTGAAGCCTTGGTCTTAGAAATAGGCTTGCTCTGTCAGTCTATGAGAAATCTAATTATGAATTCATCTCCTCACTCCTCAAATCATCTTGACTTGAAATTAAAATTAATCCTTCCCGTTATTTTTCCTTTCTACACGTTCACACACAGTGTCCCAGGAATATTTTATCAGGACACTATGGTTACCCCTGCTCTCTCCATCACTTTTATTTTTACTTTTATTTTTATTTGTGATATGCAAATTGTAGCTTATTGAGCTACATCGCAGACAACGATGATATTGTATTTAGGGTTGGAATGTTTGGAATGACTTTTATTTAGTCAATAAATTTAAAGGTGTCCAGTTTCTTTTTCTTAGGAAAAGGCTTCGGGCCTAATGCAAGAACAACTCACACATGCCCACAGAAACTGATAATCACTGTTATTTTTTTTTATCTTTGACTGTTCCGCAACCTTAACCACATCTTTAATACTGTAACCATGATAACAAAGGTCCTCTAACATTAACATGTACGTATTGTAAATCAAACCAGGATCTTTTCTTGAAACTAACCAAGTAGTTTTTGTGTCTAAGCCTAACAAGACTGTGAACATACTTGACCTCAACCACATGTTTATTATTATTTCCATGATGACACAGGTGAGGAATGGCTTCTGCTGGTATGCTCCTATTGGTGGTATTATTGTTACCTTGAAGACGTAGGTGTGGTAAAATTAATTTGGCTAAAATAAAAAATTTACAAGTTTGTGCTGTTAAGAGTTTACTGAATCACAACCTACCTACAAATAAACCAGAAAAATACAGGAGAGATTTAGGATGAAAATGTGAAAACGTACTTGCATGAGGCCCCTTGTGTTTACCCTCAATGCCTTCCAAACCTGTTTAGTGCATTTCCTTTGTCAGGCAAAACTTCTCTTTTATAGAAGCTAATATCTTATGAAGACATAAGAAATTTTGCTTCTAAATTAGTTAAATTAGCTTGCAGTCTCTTCCCTTTACTTTGCCCACTGTCACCAACTGTTAATCAGTGGAATAGCATTAAAGAGGTTGCAGAAATAAGGTATGTGTATATGTGCTTGTGCACCTGTTGTGAGCCAATAAATATGGTCAAAGCAAGGCCCACCTGCACAGTGCACCTTTAAATCAAAAAAGCTTTTGATATCTTGTTTGATTTAAGTTTAAGGCCAACAAACAGTCTCATTTGTTTGAATGTACTATAGTTAATGTTTAAACTCACTGTAGCAGTAAGACGCTCTCAGATCGAGACTCAGGATGGCTATTCATTCATTTACTGACAAGCAGTTTGTCTTGTTGAGATTGCTAGATGTATATTCGTAAGACAGTATCCAAAAGGTTAGACACAGACATGCCATTTTAAGAAGTACCCTTACACAAAGACATCCTGGATGTAATGGCCAGTTCAGTGTCCAGTTCAGTATCCTACCTGCCCAAAGACAGAGTCGACAATGGGTCGCAGCTTCCTCCTGTCTCCCTCTTGCAGCCAGAGGTCACCGGGGTCTCCCACAGGGGAGGACAGACTCAGGGTCTTGGCCTTTGGCTTTGGAGGCCTCTTCATACTAGCTGAACTCCATCGCCTGAATGACTCAATCTTCTTCTTGATGGAACCCTAGAGAATGCAGGATGAACATATGGTGGAGGGTGAAATGCAGGTGAAAAAATGTTATCACATATAAAATAACGGATGGACAGAAAAAGAAAAGAAAATCAAAAGGAAGAGAACATAGCGATTGATTGCTATTCATGCAGCAGTTTTAATTAATTAATTGATAAATTTAATGAACGGGTGAATGAACTGAAATTGATTTAATTTATTGCAAACTTCAAGGTTGAGTGCATCATAATTCCTTGGTAATAAAGTTTTGGAAAAAGGTTGAGGTAAAAAGCTGCTGCAGCTCTGGTAAGACTAAAAGCACAGACATCTATTGTAGGTCAGAGAGCATTCACACAACTAGAATGTATAATTTAATAAAATTGCCAGAATAAGAAAATCATTGCAATTAATGAGACTCTTGATGGAATACTTTCTGACATACATAGTAGTCCGTTAAATTGATACTGTGTTTAAATAAATTAAATGAAACAATAATTTGGTTAGAAAGAAGGTCCATGCCAGCCAGGCCTCAGATGAAAGACCCTGTGTTACTAGAGAATATAATCTTGAGTTTATAAATGGAACAGTGGCAGGATTTAGGACATTTTAAAGTCCAATTTTGGCATGTACGTCCACTGACCTTCTTCATTAATTTCCCCTCTGGGACCTCCACGGATGATACGCTTTTCATGTCAGTCATCTCTGCAGCCCAGCTTGCATGCACGTCCTCTTTCTCTGTCTCTCTCCTGTCACGGACTTGTCCACTCCTCCTCTTTATCTGTCTCCAGAGCATCTGACACCGGTTGATAATCTGAGGCATTTACTTTTGTTGCTCCTCCTTCTCTCATCCAACTCTCTCTGTCTCTTTCATCCCTACTCCTGGATCTACATCCATCATTTACTTTTTCAGCTTTCAGCTTGCTAAATCACACAGGCACACACTTTTAGGCAAATTAAGGTGACATGTTCAGCTTTTGTCTCTTAAACTCTTGGTAGGAAGTCATATATCATTTAATTGTACATTCTTTTAATTGGTAAAAAATAAATTAGGGCAAAATAAAAAAAAAAAAATCAAATATGTTGTCAGAGTGAGTCTGTGACAGTTGAGCACACACAGTTTCTTTTTTTTTAACCTGACAATATTTTCTGTCCATGTATGTGACATCTCCAGTAATCCTGTGTTTATTTCCTCTCTCTCTCTGTCTTTCTCTCTCTCTCTGATCTCCTCTGTACCAATGCTGATGTAGGCTTGCCCTCAATCCTCTGCACTTTGTAGTGCCTCCCATTGTTTATTACATTCACCATATGGCCCTGTGTAGTGCATGAACAGACACACACATAACACACTTCCTCCATGTACAGTTTGATGGCCAACAGTGTATCATGCTCCAGCTCGGGGCCAAGGACGCCCTCCTGAGATGTTTTTCCTAGATGAGATTTAGTATAGACTTATATTACTCTTAATAGTATAGGTGGGGCAGGAACTTTTAAAAGTAAAATAATAAAATAAAAGGACAAAGCGAGGAGAGATGGGTGTGGCAACACAAGAGCGAACAGGAAGGTTTCTATTATGCAGGTGTACAAGGAGGATGCGCTGTGTGAGCTGCAGTCTGTAGACCAGAAGAAAAGTAAGAACAAACACATCTCTGCAGCAGAATCCATGATAATCCCACTCTCAGGACCTCCTCTACTGCAAAGTAACTCTACAGCTTAAGTGGAACGGAGCCATTGGTAATTTTATTAGTAATACCTGCACCTTTACTATGATAATTCAAAATTGTTCTGCTATGAAAAAAGTCTGTTGCTCAAACCATCAGAATAATGACATGAATCTACAGTCCGGCAACACAAATATTTTATACTTGAACTGCCCACCGTCAATACTTGACATCTAATATATCTAATATCACTGAGCACTTAGCTGCATCCTCTTCAAGTTTTTTTTTCCCTATTTAATATTTTTTAATACTATTATTATATTAAAATAAAATAATAAAATAATATTATTATTATTTTGATACTAGAACTTGGATTCTATGTGTTTACTTAATATGATGATGATGATGATGATGATGATTTTTGGCATTTCCCTGTTTTAGAAAGGTCACAGTGTTGAGTGAGGTGGGAAACATTAGACACCAGCGGCCCCCTGGGTTCCATGTGATTATAATGCTGTATATTCTTGATTGAAGATCTGGCAGCAACAAGTGTCAGTCCTTTAAATCAAAACAGCTTTAGATAAAGAAATAGGGTAAAGTGATTTCTCAATATCATTTCAGTTGCACTTGTCATAGTTCATAATTCACGTTGTTATACTGAAATGATGTTCCTATCTGGCCAGTTCCTCACATCTTTTTAGATGTGAAATGAGCTATGAAATGCCCAGTAAGCAACCTTCAAACTATAAAAAATTTGAAAACAGAAATAACATACCCTTCTCAAATGAAAGATTTGGATTCTGGGATATATTAAACTCTCAGTCACAGACACATACCACGAAAACACTTGCAGTCATAACTTAGAGAACAAACATGATAGATGAACTAAACTTATTGGATTTTTTTATGTATAAAAATATACATTATAATATATATACACAGTTGTGTGTACATAAGCTGATATGTTTTACTACATATGTTTGGCTAAACTTGCATTGATTTAATAAATGCAGCAGTGGTGGAAGAAGTATTTATATTCTTTTATTAAGTAAAAATACCACTAACACATTTTCAAAATACTCCAATACAAGTGAAGGTTCTGCATATTAAAATAAAAATCCTGCTTAAATAAAAGCACAGTATCAACAAACTCTACTTAAAGTACCAAAGTGTCTCTGCAGTAAAATGCCCCATGAATAATAAATCCTTATATATGGAAATATTAGATGATTAATACCGATGTTTCAGTGTGTAAGCAGCATTTTACTGTTGTAGCTGCTTCAGGTGGAGTCTGAACTACTTTATATACAGTTAGGTTCTTTAGGAGTTCTACTATAAAAAATCTGTATTCATTGATAACACCTCTAACTTTGCTGTTGTCTGGAAAATATTGGATACATTATCCTCTTTAGGCCACTTATTTGAATGAACTTGTCAATGACATTACGAGGGAGAATGTCTCTGTCGTGGAATTTCTAACAGCTCATAGACAACTCAAATGATGACAAGGGCCCTCAACTACACACTGTGTTTTTTAGGAGTCACAACCCATAAGGTTTGAAACCACTGGTTTAATCTTTAACAATGAATTTGTGAAATATATGTTGTTCTTAAATCGGCAAAGCAGCAAACAGCTGAAGTTGTAAAATAAATGTAGTTTAGCGTAAAAAGTATGATGTTTCTTTATAAAATATAACATGGGAGAATAAAGTAGCAGAACTGAGAGCATGAAGCAGAATTAATTGAGTACAAAGTTGTTTATAACAAATGCATATTCTTCTTGGTGCCATATGTGTGTAGGCATGAGTGTATACTTAGTACATGGTGGTCAAAAAAAACTCGTTGACATGCGACTTCACTTTAATGCCCTAGCTAGCATCTGTCAGCTATAAGTACTGTAGCAGTGCATTAAAACTCTTTAAAGCAATACTTATTGCCCCTCCCTCCACCCACTCTGTCTTTCAGTCTTTCCTCAGCTCTCATCTGTTCCAGCTGTTTTTCACAGCACTTTCTCTGGCTCTGTCGTTTTCAGCATCTTATATTGTCAATGGTTTCACTGTTTTCCAGCTGTTTGATTGTTTTATCTAAAATGGAATTCTAACCCCAGTCTCATGAGTGAAAGCCATATAATTTACTCATTCATCCACCACAAACTACTTGATGTATGAACTTTGCCGCTCCCTACACTATCTCGCCTGACTTCTTAAAGCCTTTCTGGCAGAAAACCTTCACCAACCAAAATACATTTCTAGACCAAAGAAAGACACGACCGTCATGACACAAAACTGGCCAACACACACTATATGTGCTTTTTGTTTAGAGCGCATGGAGAAACTGAGAATCACTGGGAAGTCCTATTTAGATTGGGTGATAGTGGTACACTTAAGCCTCTTGTGGCTGATATGAGTATAACAAAAATATATGTTTTTTTGTTTTTACTTGCCTCTAAGGGCTTGTTTTACTTAAAAAATGATCCTGCAGAAAAGAAAATGTCGCTTTCCTCTCAGGGCTTCTGTAACAACCTCTAATCTATATTTCTAATTCATTCATGATTCTTTGGAGAGTTTTTTTTTTTAAATTACACCATGTTTTTGGATTATTTTAGTTCACTTGCATAGGTTTTTTTGCCTTGTCTCAGATGCTTGTCCCTTGGAACTTCTTACCCCCTTCATGCACACATCTATTCATCTCTTAGGAACTGTACAAAAACTATTGGTGCGGGGAGGGGGGCTAAATCTCATATATCTCTAGTCAAAAAAGCAAGCCCACCACCAGATGTAATATTTTCTGCGGTTAATCATCTCCTTGACATAGAAAAAATTACAATAGGCTCCCACAACATATCAGATTACAGTATTAGAGTGGTTCAACTCTGTAACTTTGCCTCTTAAAGTTACTATTGATTTAATGAGTTTACTAGTGTGCACCCAGATTTAAACCATATTTTAATGGGACAATGAGTTTCACACAACCACCAAATAGACTAGATGTGAAATATGAAATTGCCAAATTTATGCAAGGCATAACAAAGAGCTCCTAAATTATCAGTTTTTACTTGCCACAATGTGTCATGCTGATCTTGAGTTATATCATGGGCTAGCCTTATATGACACCTGACTGACTTTTTGTCTTTTATTGTGAAGATGGGGATATCTGTTGCTAGAGGTCATTAATAAGCATTGATACTAGTAAAGATGCAGCCTGTTCTCTGTTGTATGGAAACTGACAAATTGACCCTATGAGGTTTCAGATGATCCTGAACCACTACCTACCTGCTAACAATTATTGTAAAGTACCTTAAAAGATACTTTCAAAACATTTTCAACATATTCTTATTCTTCAATCCACATATTTTACGGTGGTGATTTGCAAACAATTCAGTAAAACGTACACAAGATGCATATCAACCTCTTGCAACACTTTTACTTCCTTACTTTCTCCTTCCTTCTTCTTTCCTTGATTTGGCTCTATCTTCTTTGTTTGATCCATGAATTCAAAGAGAGTAGGCACTGCTGTACAGCCAAAACACATAGTACAAAGAGAAGTGGATGAATATAAAGAAAGGAGAGAAGAAGAGAGAAAGATAATCTTCTGGAACTGAATGATTGAGAGGAAAATGGAACTTTGCTTTTCGGTCTGACCTGCTAGATTTAATCCTGCGCTGTCTTTATGTCCTGGATCTTCACTCTCTAATATTCTCTCCAAATTACAACTACCTTCCTGGTAATCCCACATTGCTCTGGCCTACATTACACCTGAACCTGTGTGTTTGTGTGGGTGCGTTTGTCTGATTGAGTGTGAGGGAACCAGACAACTGCAGTGGCGGTGATGAGACAGTCATTCAGAATGGATATCAGGTATGATCAAATCCAATCACTCAGAAAGGTGGTCAAAAGTTCAGCAATTCAGATTTAAAGTGCCCCCGGATTAAAGGACCTGAAAAGCACACCCCTTCCATTTCATTACATGTCTGTTTATGGAATTAGCGCCATACTGCTCTCTGGTGGCCAGCATTAGCATAGTACCTAGGGCAATGCTCGAGAAGTCAGGGAATCAAGAAAGTCAGTAAGATTCATCTTCTTTTCACAACAAAGGTCATCACAATTTTTTTTCTTCTATTGAATTAAGCTTACAGGAAATGTAAACCAAGACATATGCGACACGTTTAAGGATAGATCGAGTGTTCTATTAACTCGTATATAAAGCTAAGAATCCAGGAGTACCTCAGCTATGCTCCATCTCCTATTTTGATTCTTGTCTTGTATTCTCCAGGTGACTGTCTTAAAGGTCTTCAGAGTCCAAAGGTGATGGAAACGTGGATTCAGTTTCAGGTGAATTACGGTGTGGAAATGAACCTTTTGGTGATGCTGGTGGTGCAAGGCTCATATCTGGACTGCTTTTCTGCCTATTAAGAGCTCTTGTGCTCTTCCTGGAGACCTTCAGCAACCCCCTTTCTTCTACCAGTCCGTCAAACACAGATCCCAGACTCTGTCGTATTCTCACACAGAAGTGCGGGCAGCTGAAGGCATACAGAATGGGGTTCAACACTGGATTTAAGAATGCAATGGTTGTTGCTAGCGGGAGCCCCACCTCGACTAGGATGAGATTGTTCCTCCAGTACTGGGCTGTCAGTTCAATCATGCAGAAAATGTGATAGGGAGCCCAGCACAGTGCAAATGCCGTGATCACAAATGTCACCATTTTTATGAAGCTCTGGGACAGCTTCCCCTGATTCGTCTGATCTGTTTTGGCGGACGAGTTAGTAGGTGTCACGGTTAAAAATGGACCGGAGACCAGAGGCTTTAGAAAGATACTAGTAGTTTTTGTGCTTGTGGGGGTGTTTGTAATTCTCAATCCTCTGTCTTTGTTTGACACAGTCAGTGAATCAGTTGGTCTGGTGGTGCTCGGCTTCCTCCTCTTATTCCTGTTCTTCAGGTTGAGGCCTATTTGGATATAGCTTCCCGCAATCACCACCAAGGGAAAGAGAAATGCCAGCAGTAACTTGGAGATGGCTGTTGCTGCCTGTCTCACTTCGCAGTCTCTCTCCAAAGAGACTTGAGAGGATAAAATCATGGCAAAATTATGATAGCACAGATTACCCCCGTCCTGTCTCTTAGTAACTGAACGGAACACAGTGTAAGGTATTGTATTAATTGCTGCCCATAGCCAAACCAACGCACACACCTTCCAAGCCCCTGCCACTGAACGATGATTCTGGCTCCACACGGGCTTGACCACCAGAAGTAATCGGTCCAGTGAAATTGCTGCCAAGAGGAAGGCTGACACAAACATGTTTAAGAAAAAGATCGAAGCCTGTGTTTTACAGAGTGGGTTACCAAGCTCCCAGCTGTGGGAGTTATACAGGTAAAAGGTGAAAAAGGGGAGCGTCAGGGTAACTAGGAAGTCAGACATGGCCAGGTTGAGCACCCAGACAGAGGCTACGGTTCGGTGCTGCAGGCGGAAGCCAACCACCCACAGGACAAGGGCGTTCTCCAAAATCCCCAGGCAAGAAACCAGACCATGGATGCAAACCATTGCCCAACTGGCCTCTCTGGTGTTGTTGAGGCTGTGTCTCTGCATATCCTGTAGCAGAGGACAGAGGAGATCTCCCCTGGTTGTGTTTGACATTGGAGCTCTGGGGAAAAACAAAAAAAAACAAATCAGTGAAAAGACACTAATGGGGAACTGAGCAGAGGTTCTGATGGCCACATGCCATTTTTGATAGAAAGCTAAATTCGTTTTTTTTTTTTTGTACCCTGATGTTTTTAAGTCATGTTCATGGTTGTTTACAGTGAAAAGAAATTACAAAAACAATGTCTTTTGGTAATGATGCTGATTAATATGATGGTGTGTATAGATGTGCTCTTGCTTGTAGACAGCTGATGAATTCCCATTTCCTTTCCTAATGTAATGTACACCATGAATAAAGGCAATAAGCACCATAATCATCTCACTTGTTATTCTCTATTGATCAATTACGAATCTGCTTTGTTGCCAAGGAGACCATAAAGAAAACCCTATTAAGTTAGGGTTGCAGTTAAGTTGATAATCACAAGAAACATCAACTTGACTGAAATGATTAGGGATGATGAATTCTATTAAACAGTGTAGTAAAGCCTTTCAAGCTGTATAATGACAGACAACAATCAGTTGAGAATGTTCAGGGGAAACTGTTTTGCATAACAGCGAGATGGTGTGCATGCTTATCTGATGCAGTTCCTTCAAAACACTATCATATATGGAAGCTAAGTGTTTATTTTGTTTCTTGTGAGACAAAAATAAGAATCAGTGAAAACATAATGAAAAAATACCTTGTCCTTTTGATAAAAACATGTCAGTGCTTGTTGCTGTGGTCTAACCACATACCAGCTCTTGAGCAACTACACGTGCATATGGGAATGAATTGCTTAGATATGGACATGCCATACCTGTTTAGAGTGAAACACCTACCAATGCCCTATCATCCAATGCAAAAGCAGCCCAGAGTATCTCCACAGAGTGGAGGAAGAGCATTCACTCAAAGACCGATCAGCTGTTAAACAGCTTTTTTCCCACAGCAATTAGACTGCTGAACCAGGACCTGTGATCTATATATATTGCCATGTAGACTGATTTTTAATAGCTGCACTTTTTTAGCATTATAGTTTTAACTTATCTCATTTGTGTTGCTCCTATTTATTACTGCTGTTTTACTGATTCTAATTTATTAATCTTGCTGCACTGGTATATTTTTATTGTTTAGTGTTGTATGTGAAACATAACTGTTTTTCTGTGCAGCATAAAAATGAGCAGTAAAGGAACTGAACTATTCCAAAACTTAAAAAAAATCTGAGTCAGGATCAAAATAAAGTCAAAATCCAAATCAAAGTCATGAATGAACTAATATAATAGCAAGGCTATTGGTTATTGGCATTAGCTTTGAAGCTGGTAGCACCTCCTAGCTGGAAGCCGTCAGAATTGTGAAGACTGCTGGGCTGCATGGTTGTTAGAGACTGTATGTTACACGTTTTTTTTTTGCCGTAATACCTGTTAACTGATAAAAAAAAGTTAGGATATCTTGGGACACACAGCACACAAGAACAAGATGAGAATGATAGTGCTCTGTACTCCGCTGGTATAATAATGCTTAGCTCACCTTGGCTTACCCTCTGAGAGGAAGCGGAGAACCAGGAACTTTTTGTTGGATTCTTGCACAAATGCTAGGGAGTGTAAAATGTGACAAGAGCAGAACTTTAAACAGCAGAACTAGTTTAGTTCACAAAAGTGGAAGGTTTATCTGTGAGACTGTCCTGTGATACTATAGGTTGTCTGTCTAAATACTATGGACTAAAAATTTGACTCTTTAAATGAAATATTACCATTGTATTATGGAATGAACAATAAAAAAAAATTTTGTTGTGAATGTCTTGGTGTGACATTAAAATTGAACACTGAGAACTTGAATAACTGCAACATGAGAAGCAGATTGTAGTGGGAGACACCGACCATACGGCACAACTGCTGCTCCAAGCACCACACGGTTGAATCTTCATTTTTATTTTCATTAATATTTCCTTTTTAGGACTGAATTTCAAAAACATTGAGTTGTGTACAATGGTTCAATGGGCTGACTTTAAATATTTACATGTGTAGAAGTGAACTTAATGCCGGAATTCCAATTAAAATTGCAATGGGCTCATTACTTGTCGTTAACCCTGTAGTTTCTGTGTTAAGCTGTTTAAAGAAAAAAGTAAACAGTATAACGTTCATGCAGATAGGATTTATCTGCTATCAGTCTGTCTAAATTTTGTCCAGATGTACACAATAAAAAAATGCATATGATGTTTTAAAAGTTCCTTTTTCACAGCAAACTTTAATGTGAATTCCAAATATTAAAATCAAAAGAATAATACTGTACCATTACCATGTGATAGGAGCTGATGGACAGTATCTTGTATTAGAATCCTTTCTTATCACATTAAAAAAAAACAGAAGAAATACAGAACTAACCCTTGTATTGCCCTCAAAAAGCAGGCCTACAAGAACAACAAAATATTAATAACAATAAGAACTGTATAAGAATTATAATGTTTGACAATATTCAGTTTAATTGAAAATTAATGTCAAAAAAAGTAAAAAAAAAAAATCAACAATTGCTTAAGGCAAGGGGTAGATCACAACCATAAAGTCATCAACATGCTAATGATTACAGCAATAATTATAGGTTATCAAAAGCTTTGGACTTTGGACAACCCCATTCAATCATCTTGATACTATAAACTGAATTCATTTAGAAGTTTAGGTAACACTCACACGGAAAAGTCGAAAGTCAGAGTTGCTAAAGGAATCCTGCTCTGTCTTCCTCTTTATCCCTCCAGTTCCTCAAGTATTATGGAGACACCCCCACACACACTCACACAGTCACACAAACACCAAAGACATTCTGCTCTGATAAGATAAGATGAATGCAATATATGTGTGACTAATGCTTTTGTCTGTCTCACATCATCATACCGAAGCTAGACTTGTGTGCACTAGTTCCTGTGACACTTCAGACTGTGCTATAATTTCCATGATGATACACTGCATCAGCAAAGTGAAGTCTATATATGGACATATTTACATAGGCAGCCACTGTGTTGTTAACCAAATAGTTCTGATCCGTTTACCTAGAACAGCAACTTTCAAATATTAATTGCCTGGTAGCTCATGAGAAAACTATGTTGATTTGTCCTTATAAACGTCTCTGTCACCATCTGCTGGTGAATTTTCAGTATTTAAAAACATTACAAATATTGTTCTACTGAAATAACACAGAATATGAATATAGATAAAACAGTCTTTAGTACTGTAGTTATGATGCATTACATAAATAAAACTAACATTATGCAATATGAATTTGAATAATCAATTACAAGTAAAAATATTCATAGAAAATTTCCCTTAGGTGAAAGTAAATAAATATTATTGGCAAAAGTCACCAAAGTAAAAATACTCATAATGCAGAAAAATGGCCCTGTGAGTATTACTAAGGCATATCAAATTAGTCATTTACTGATGTATTAGTGTATTATTAGCATTTTACTGTTATAGCTGATCAAGAAAGTTGTAAGGCCCTAGACTTTACTGTTTGATTCTCAGTGCTCTCATCAACCTTAATTCCAGTTGCAGGAAGCTGTTTTCAGTGAACTAGCTCTTAATACACACTGTACTCATCCTGCCTAGCACCAAACAGAAGTCGGATTAAGTCAGATTAAGTCAGACGCTAGCCGGGGAACGTAGAGGGGAAATTTAGAGGCTAAGTACAGATATACTGCCCTCAGGAGTTGGTAGATACCAAAACAGCTATAGGACGAGTGAATATTTGACTGGAAATCATCCAGTGGACACACAACTCAGAATGAATGCTAATGTTGCTCTTTGTCTGATGGATTTGTAAATTGCTAACAACTATGCTATGTCAACTTTACAAGGTGATAATATGATAATGTTGTGTTTACAGCTTGTTGCACTGCCCCTAATTGGTAAAATCAATTGACGCAGGTCTCACTTTCTCCAGTGGTGGAATACTTTGCAACCAGTCTTTAAAAAACATATAGGCACAGACTGGAAGATGGAATGACAAAGGTATGTAGTATGTAGATAAGGTCACAAGTTCCAACAATTTAATTTCAGTTTATCTCTGAAAAACAGAGAGGAAATTAGTTGCCAGTTGATTCTCGTAAAGCAGTAAAAGTCATTTCGACAAATTCCAAAGCTATCCGCTTTAATTGTATCATGGACTATGCCCATCAGGAAAAACATATCTACAAAAATATTCCTGTTTCATATAATAGTTAAACTTTAGAAAGTTCTCACACTTATTTGCTCTTTCAGCTTCTGTTAATTTTTTCCCTTGTTCCATCCTTCATTTTCATTTTAAGTCACTTATTCAAAGTAATTTTTCCTCCCCTTTGCAGCCACTTTCAAACTCACAATATGTGTGCTCTCTTTTCCACAATACTCTTTCCTTCCCTGGTGATCTTTGAACCTGTAGATCTGGATGCAGCAAGATTAAGTTGACACTGTGCCTCATACTTCTTCCAGAAGCAGTCAGAACTTATTACGTTAATATGAGTGTACATTTATAACGTGTAATTTGTGTGAAAAATGATTAATTTGGCAAGATATGAAAATAAGAAACTAAAGCTGTGCAATTTAACAAGAATTTTTTGTTGATAAAATTTATGGGATTCTAAAATGGAGCTGAATTATATTTTTATTATATGCCAATACATACTTAAGGTCTTTGGCAGTTAGTATATTGACAAAATAATGCTGAGAAAATGTCAAACTGACAAAGGTTAGAGGAGGCAGAGAATAAGTGAATTAGGGACTGAAAGAAAGAAAAGATTTCAATATTTACTCTGTGTTTAAATAGTGAATATGAATTCTGCCTATAAGTGTGTATAAAAATGTTTGTGTGGTTCCATCTTCAGGACTTCTACAGCCATAGTAACTGGGTGGATCTGGAATACACAGAACCATACAACAACCTGATACGCCCAGATTTGCCACTTGAAAACCTGGCAGGTGTGTGTATGACAATTTGTGTATTTTTCATACCCATAGGAGTACCGTGGTCTGGAGACAAATGTTTTATTTTACCCTTATCTTATTTTTCATTTTGTTTGTGTAGATGCCAGTACTGCCACCTGCAGTGACTGTGCCAGTGGAACATGCCCTAACCCCATCCTCCCCAACATCCTGAAAGAGAAGAAACTTACATCAGGCTACATGGGAATCTTCTCTTCTGACAAGCCTAAAGGTATTAGTGACAAACATACAACCATATTTATATGCACATACCCAAATTCCATCACAGTCACAGGGTTCAGAGGGGGAAGAGGCCCTTTGTCAATGACAGTTTACAACTACAGCGTATGCAGATGCAATGTCACCACATTCGCTGACCTAATGGGGGATCAGTTAAAACTGTTATATCTTTCTCTTATATGTAGCACTCACTTCTTAGAGTCCCTCTGTGACACTGTAATCGTCGTAGTTTACGCTTTATTGTTTTACTCTGTACAAAATCAAAACAAAAAAGAAAATAATGTAAATACAGATTTAAAAAAATATATGCATAATGTGTTAACCAGGGATCTTTGTTACCATTGGACTAAGCTAGGCTAACTGTTCTCCTGTATCCAGTCTTTATACTCATCCAATGTAAATGACTGCATGTTGAAGGGTCGTATTTACTGTATGAGAGTAGTATCAATCTTCTTACCTAATGTTTGATGAATATGTGCATTTTCCAAGAAATCAAACTATTCTTTCAAACCCTAAAAGTAAACCTAGATATTATGGTTAACCAATAATTAACATACATCACTTCTGTTACTCAGACATTCAAGTTTCCCCAGTAAGTATTGGGTTTTAATACACCATTGAAATCCACATGCAACACTAATAAACCAGTTATGTAGAATCATAATTATCCTACCTAGAGTATAAGACAAACATTTAAATCTTACTAGGCAGTTAAATCTACCCATTAATGCATACTTGACAGGCCCAAGTGCACCAGAAATAACCCAGTTCGACCTGTCTCTTCTGTCCTGTGCCAGGTAAATGTAGCCATGGAGGTGCAGGCGACCTAACTAGTACAGCAGTTCCCCGTGGAGGCATCAGCAAAGATGAGCGTCACTCTGACAATGTGGTTCTCCACAATGCTGCTGTGAATGCAGCCACAGCTGCAAGCCTTCAGCTGCTGGAGGATATCCGATTAGCTGCTGGGGACAATGACTTTCTGAGGTACGATGGCCAGATATGAAAAAGTTTTGCATTAATGAAAGACATCATTCTGAAAGTTTTACTATGTTATTAAAATAAACATTCTCTCACAGAATGATGGGGATCGCCCGCTCATCTGTCGTGTGCTTTGTTATTGACACGACCGGCAGTATGTCAGATGACATCGAAGAAGCCAGGGCAGTTGTTTACAAAATCATTGACAGCAAAAAAGGAACACAGGATGAACCCTCTGAGTACATCCTGGTACCCTTCAATGACCCAGGTATGAATTCTTCTACGCTATTAGTCATGCTTTGGAAACCACTAGTAGTGTTAGGCCCCAGACAGTATTATAATACCATAGCAAGTTTTATATATATATACACATACACACACACACACACACACACACACACACACACACACACACATACACACACACACACACACACGCACACACACACACTGCTTGACTATGTAATTGCAATACTAGTTATATTTTAGTGTTTTTGGTTTGACTGTAGACAAAGCAAATTGTGGTGCATACAGTCAGAGGCTCTGTAGGATAAAAAATGGAAAAAACAAGTTGTGTTCTTTGTAATGTAGATTTTGGACCTATGATCAGGACATCGAACCCAGATAAGATGAAAACAGAAATCTCTAAACTCACAGCGAAGGGAGGGAAGGATATCCCTGAGATGTGTTTGTCAGGTCTTCAGGTAATAAAGCTATGATACTTCCATATTGTAACTAAGACGTTCTTTGATTGGGGAAAAATTCTGATATTTTTAATGGATCTCTGAAAGACTAAGATGATTCAGAATGAACTGTTCTTTAATTTGTTTCTCCAGCTGGCTCTCACTGGTGCTCCGGCCTCCTCCCATATCTATGTTTTCACTGATGCTACAGCCAAAGACATTGCCCTCAAGGACACGATTGTTGCTCTCATCCGGAGCACCAAGTCAACGGTAAATACTGACATCAGTGATGACCATTGTTAACTCAGTCTATGTGCATGAATTTAACTTGAAAGGCTGGGGGTGCAATCTCCACAGGTGTCATTCTTTATGACTGGGTCCACGAGAAGGCGCCGTCGTTCCCTCAGAGCTGGTCCCTTTGAAGTCTACAAGGACCTGGCTCTGGCCTCTGGGGGACAGGCCATCCAGGTGTCCAAGAGACAGCTGCCTGAGGCCACGGACATCATCCTTGACACCTCTACTTCTGCTCTCGTAAGACTCTGCAGTTGAACTCGATCATCTTGTACAATCTAAAGCATGTAGCAGGCCTTTAGTGGTTGCAACCGTTTGAAAGGTCAAACTCATCCATTTTTTTCTCCTCTGTCTCAGGTGACAGTTCATAAGCGAGCAAGGAACCCTGGGAAGAAGGAGACCTTCCCCTTCATGTTGGATGAATCTCTTATAAACATCACTATCTACATCACAGGAAGTAGCATTACTTTCACACTCACCAACCCTGCAGGTAACTTGCCAGTCTCCATGCAATATTTGCACCATTTTAAGGTATGTGTTTGAGACTTGTTGAATGTCAATGTCTCTTGCTCAGAGCATTGCTGTGATAGATATGTGAGACTAATAATGCCTGCTGAACAGGTGTGAGTCAGACAAACAGTGAGACCAGTGGTAAACTGGGGATCATCAAGACCGTTGGCAACCTGGGGAAAATTCGTCTCAATGCTGAGAAGCTGACAGGAACCTGGCAGATCACCATCAACTCCCCCAACCCATACACACTTAAAGTCACAGGTCGGATACGGCATAGTAAATTACACACACGCTTTCTGCATAACAGTGCTACTGAATATGGGTCTTCGCAGTTACACAGTGTGATTTGCATTTTAAAGTTTGTCTTATCAATGGCATATTTGTACCACTGCTTTCAGACCATGCAAAGATACAAGGCATATCAGAGTCAAATTTTCAGTTTGTGGGGGTCACAGAGATTTTGCTGTGTATCTGTATCTAATGTAAGTGTGTTTTTGCGTTTTCAGGCCAGAGTACAATTACATTTATCTATAACTTTGTGGAGAGCTTCAAGGGACCTCACCCTGGTTATGCAGTACTCAGTGGGCGCCCACAAGCAGGTAATATACAATATATTAATTTCACTGTTTTATAACATCAGTATATTTGTACATTCAGTACATTGCTTCCCAATCATGGAACTCATGATATCAGACAGTCAAATTATTGTTCGAACCACATAGCAAGACATTAAAGTGTTATTAATCAGACAATATATGGTCTCTGTGCTACAACAGCATAATCCAGTGGCAAAAAGCAATTAGGCCACCACAGGTCCCTCTTAAGGGGCCACTGACCATGATCACCTCTGCAGTTCCCCTTGACTCTACAGGGCATCTTAGCAAAAGGTCCACAGTCTTCTTTTGGTTCACTCATATTCTCCAGCATTGTATCTAGACACAGCAAGCACAGGTTGTCACCTAAAGAGCTCTGATGATACTACTGTACACTCCCTGTCCAGCACAAAACAGCAGACAGATAAAGTTGGAGATCAGAGTGGATCTTAGATTTACATTTTCCTGGTGGCCACAAACACAACTAAGTTCAATTAATGCTAATATTTCTGTGTATGCTACATGTGTAAACTGGATAACTATTCGCCACAAGTTCGCCGTAGCCAATTTTGTAAGATAAGTTGACTGTTGCGATTGCAACCTGTCCATAAGTCACACAAAAAAAGAAAACAGTCAGTTCATGCAGGTTTACACAAACTGCACATAACTCATTTTAGTATCCATAACCAGTAAACACTTTGTAAAGGAAATTATTGGCAACTTATTCCTGTAGCTAAAGAGTATGTTCCTTTAAATCAATGAGACTAAAGATAGTGGTAAAGGTAGTGATTTTTCCTGCATTTGATTGCATTGCCTAATCACACATATTAGCCCATGATGAGCTTGTGAAACATGTATGCTTCTTTCCAATACTCAGGCCAAAACCATCCCATGTTTGCTGTTGAAACAAGCAACCATTTCCAGCCATGAAAAAAAGAATTTTCCTCTTGTTCTTCTCCTCACCTTTCTTCTCTGCTCTTGAAACTCAGGCCAGCCAGCCACCCTGATGCTCTCAGTAATGGGAAGGAAAGGTCCGTCCTTAATGACAGTCAGTAATGTTGCCCTGGTAACTGTGTCTGGCCCTGAGGCTGTGAGCAGTGGCACAATGACTGACATGGGCAATGGAGACATCCTGGTGACTGTTGACGCAGTCCCTGAGGGGGAGTTTGTAATAACTTTGAAAGGAACAGACAAAGAGTCGAACAGTGAATTTCAGAGGCAGTCCACAACCCAGATGTCCGTCTCCAAAGTGAACATCCAGGTCTGTCCCTTCACTTCCTCCTCACAACTTGCATACTCATATATGCAGCTTTTGTCTGATAGATGACAGAAACCATGGAAGTGGTAAAGAAATACTGTATCTAAAAACTGATAAATCCAGTTTATTTTAGAATTACAAGTGGAAGATTAACACCTTTTGCAGGATGTTTTTTGGAGAAGAATGACATCACATCTCTTCACTTGTTGCTTTCCCTTGTTCTTTTCTACCATTTTTCTCTCAAGGCTGCAGTGGACAGAAGTATGGAGCCAGGAGAAGTCTTCAGTCTCCCCTTCAGTGTAATGACTCAAGGCTCTGGTGGTCAGTACTCCATCAGTGCCAGCAATGACAAAAACTTCCGCTTATCCTACCCAAGAAGGTGAGGGGAAGCATCTAAAAATAACTGGTTTGTTAGAGGTCTATCAGCATTGACAGGAATAGTTCAACATTTTCAGGAATATGCTACTTTGCTTTGTCAAAGAGAGTAGGTCACAGAGGAGAGATAGATCCCACTCCATGTTAGCTTAGCATAGCTTAGCACAAAGACTGGAATAGGAGGAAAAAGCTTGCCTGGCATAGCTTCTATCCAAAGGGAAAAAACGAAAAAAAAAATTATCCACCTTCCAGCACCTCTAAAGCTATGTCCCATTTGTTACAGATGATGGAGGCAGCACAGGCACATGGACCCAAACACAAACACACAGGAAGGCTGATGCAGTGAAGCAGCTTAAAACAAGTGAAAAAAGCTAAAGTCAGACAGGTGGACAAGATGGCAGGCAGGTATCAAGGTAGAGACAACAGGGAAATAAACCCAGCTAGCACTTATGTGAGAAAACCAAGGAAAGGAACATGCGTGGCACATAAAGAAAATTACAGATAACACACAGATAAACTGACAAAGAGGAAGAGATAGGTTTAAGTAGTGACAAGGATAATGAGGTACCTGGGAAAAGTGGGAGTGTGTGAGTAAAGTGTGTAAGTGGGAGGCAAAGCTAGATGATTACAAGTGAACACAGGTGTTAGTATTCAAGCTGCATGGTGCTTCACACTAAAAATCACTGGGTCAATACAGCAGTGACACAATAATAAGCTATTATTGTGTCACTAACCATGGGTAGAAAATCACCCAAGACAATGGGCTGTGCGACCCACACCAAAAAGACCAACAGTGGGTCACACAACCCATTGGTACTAGAACCTAGTTTAGCTAGTATTGTGTCATTGCTATGCTGACCCCATGTTGGGTCACATTTTAACCCGTTAATTGTTAGTGCTTTGGGGCAAAGAAAAATCTGGCTGAAGTAACATGTGCACCCCCATCCACGTGACGACGTAAGGTTAGGGGGAGGCACGTCTTATTATTCAAACCGAAGGCATTAATCAACACGCAACCCAACTTGCCTGCCACTAAAAGCCTCTCACCCTCTACCTCTTTAAATTTCAATCACAATCAAGTGTGTAGATTGCACACATTTACAGTTCCTGGAACCAAGAAGGGAATTCTTCTCTCTTCTCTTGACAGCCTCACCTTGACAACTGGACAATATAAGAATGCTACATTGATCATTACACCACCTGCCAATACACCATCAGGCACTGATGTCACTCTGACTCTGGAAGCCAAGTCATCCAGTGGTGTTGACACCAATTACGTCGTTCTGAGATTGTCTGTTGTTACAAAGGTAACCACACACGTTCTGGATTACAAATAGTTGGAAAGTATGAAATAAATAAATACAATTTTCAACATAGCAATGGAAACAAAAATTTTCCTTTCCTGTGAATCACGCATATAATTTTCCTCCTTTCTTTTTTTTTGTTCTCCATCCAGATTACCGATTTTTTTCAGCCTTTGTGTGAAGTGGTGAGTGTGCTGGCAGATGATTGCTCTCATGATACGTCTCAGTGTGGACCATTCCAGTGGAAGCTTACAGCCAACCTTACTGACGGAAACGGCACGGGGATAGAGAGTATCTCCCTGCGACAGGGCAGTGGAAATCTCTCATACACCTCCCTGAGTTCTCCCATCATCCAGGTGGACTACAGTGCTTCCTGCTGCTCAAAAATTGTTGAGTTTGTAGCTATAGATAAAGTTGGCAATGTGGGAAAATGCTATCATTCAATCGTTCATTCAGGTGGCCCTCCTGCTTTGACTCGATCGCTGCCACTCTGGTTGTGCCTGCTGGTGTCTGCCTTTGTAGTAAAGCCATGAAGGGCATAGGTTAGGTTGCTCTTATCTGATGTTGGATCAGATATTGCATACATTATTTATAATTTTAAGTTATTTAACACTTTTTCCTCTGCTACAGAGTGAAAATCCACCGGTGATGTTCATCTTATTATCAGATATTGAGCTTAAATAAAATGTACTGATTAAAGAGGCTGGATGATGAATGTATAAACAATTTGTCAGAAAAAAAAAATTACAAAAAAAAAAAAAGAAATCAAACCAGATCTTGTTTGGGAAAATCTTTGATTGCCTGCATGTGTGGTCCTCGGCAGCAGAGAGACATTTACACAGTACCCAGTTACACAGTAACAAGCCTGTAACTTTTCTTGTGAGGTGAAAGAATATAGAAGTGTTACTCTCAGGGTAGGCAGAGAGTTTATTCACACTTTTAATCACATTTAAAAACATTTAGCGTGTAAAAAATATGAATGTACACTAAATGATCTTTTAATGGAAACATTATACATTTTTATGTAACGAAAGATTTTAATTCCTTACTTTTCCAGTGCAATTTTTTTTTGTGTAGAACATTCTATAGTTGGCCTGCTGTGGTGGGTTTTTGTTTATATTGTGCAAACAAATCCAATAATACTCAAAAGGAAATGGACTGATGGATTTTTTTAAGGACAGTTAGGGTCATACTATCAGTGGAAAGAGAATCTGAGAGCAGCAGGTATGGTAGAATGGATGCAACAATCAGATTTGAAGAGATGATACTGCTGTAAAGTGAAAATTACTATTGGATTAAAGTAATGATATATATAAATATATGTTAGCTGGTTTGTTTATGATACATTAATTGCAGGGCATTTTATATACTGATTTAAGTTCTAAATGTTTCATAAAATCTAATCACAATCGGTCAGTTTTATTGAAATTGTCAAACATTTGCATAAATGCTTGTACTTGCTTGTACTGTATCACTGTAAAGATATCCTGAGCAATGAATTGCAGAAATATTACTATTCATTCTATAGGCTTTTAAGTAATATAAACGACCTGAATTGGCAATTTCCTTACAGAAGAAAATGACAAAGTTGATCAGCATTTTCAAAAAATCATAAAAAAAAAAAATAAGTGCACATAAGGGGGTTAGTTGGACCTCTGTACATTTATTACCCGTTTCCTTCAAATTACAGGACCAAGAAAATATACATCTCTATGATCAAGATCAAATCAACATAATTCAGAACATTTACAGTTTCTTAAATAGGGTTTAGAATTACAAAAGGACTGGATTAGTGTTGTCTAACAACTGTTTGAATTCAATTAACACTCTGGAAAATTGCCAAAAAAAATCTTTAAACGTCTTTCAGACCAAAAAAAAGTTTTAACAATGACAGACATCCAAACTCTTTCGCTACAAATTAAAATGTTTAATTCCAACTTTAGTCAGACTTTGAACTTGCTTTGTCAACACAGCTGATAAATGAAGCTGTGCACTAGTGCTACTTATTGATCAGTGACCAATCCTTTTAAGGTGTGCTTAGGCTGAACCTAGAGCCAAAATGAAAGGCAACACAAATGCAGACACATTATTGTAAACATAATCTGATGTGAATTTATTAAAGGTGACATGAACTGAGACCAATGTGTATCTGCTCAAACTGAAAATATATCACCTTGAGTGACATGAACTATATGCCTCCACTTTATGACTGAAGAAGAAAAATTACAGTCTGGAGTTCCAGGTAGTTGCAAATCAGTCTTGTCTGAGATACACAAAATTGGACATGCAGTGACTGTACGGTCACATTCATTGGTATTTTAGGGAATAAATACAGACTGTAAAAACATTCAAGTGGTCAAATTCCTATGGGAAAAATCTGCTTCATGTCCAGTGTGAACACACCTTTATAATCCTTGTTTGTGGTGGATAATTATTGCATGAGCAGTACAACTAACCATTATTGCTGTTTTTGTGAAAACAGCAATGACTAGCAATGTAATGAAAGAAACAGCAATATGAATAATCTCAATTTTAAAAACAATGCAAACTATTGACATTTTTACAGTTAGATGATTACAAATTAATTTCAATTGTTTTTTTCCAGCACTTAGTAATTGTTCCTAAACTCATACTCCAACAGCTGTACCATAATCAAATTTATGTTTAATTCAACCATTTAAATTTCAGAGTTTAGGGTTACATTTACAATGTAAGGGCTGATTTAGGTTGGCTACAGATTATCATTAGCATTTTTCTGTAGTAAAAGTTACACAGGTACACTGCATTTTTAAGCTTGGTCCTGCATGAATTGTTAAATTATTAATTTCAATTTCCAGTTAAAAAAATTATTTTTCTCAGAGACATCAGATGTAATCTCCATTAAAATCTTTGCTTTTCACTGCACTCAAGTGTGATTTTTTTTTCTTGCTGAGAGCCACCATTCTCATATCTGAATGTTTAATGTGGAGCTGGAGTGGTGAGATGATCAGCTTAGGTTAGGTAGAAGACTGGATGAGGTGGGGTGGGGTGGGAGTGGGGCTGGGGGCACTAACATTTCTCTGTCTATAGCTCAAAAATATGCCTACCAACAAATGTAAAGACCACTAAATTAAATTTTGTTTACTGCAACTGTGTCTTGTTAAGTGCGAGGAGCAGAGGTTTCCCAGTATTCACTGTGACGTTGCCTGCCAGTGCCAGACTTCATACACAGACAGACCAGTGAGACTGATCTTATCTAACTCTTGGCAGGAAAGCAAATAAGTTTTTCCCAAAATTTTGAACTGTTCCTTTAATTGTTATAAAAAAATACAATAAAAATGGACTGCAACTCTCCATTAGTATTTGTTTTGAAAATACTCTGAGCCAAAGCAAAACAAAAAAAACCCATATTCTCACATTACAAGACTTGATATCTCATAAAAATGATCATTCTCAGTGGTACGGGGAGATGTCGTCGCTAATCCCCTCTCTCACTGGATTTTATGTACATTTTTAACATGTTTTTTCAGGTGGCCTGACTGTGTGAAGTGCTTGGAGCAGTGTGGGCAGGAATGTGGTTTCTCCCCTGTGTGGATATACTTGTGCCTTTTCAGGTTATTTAAGTCCAGAAAACCTTTTCCACAGTATGGGCACCAGTGTCTCTTCTCTCCGTTATGCCACCTTAAATGTACATTTAATTCCACTCTCCTTGTGAATTTTTTTTCACAGAGGTTGCAGTGGAATGGTTTCTCTCCAGTGTGGATCCGTATGTGAGCTTCCACATCACGCTTCGTGAAGAATCCTTTGTTGCAGATCTGGCAGACAAAAGGTTTAATCCTGCTGTGCACCATCTGGAGATGTTTTGTGAGGCCGAAACGGTAGACAAAGCCCTTCCCACACTGCTGGCAGATATGGATTCTACCATTTCGGTGCACCCGGCCATGCCTTTTTAAACCTTTGGAATCTGGGAAACTCTTACCACAGAGTGTACAGGAAAAAGGTCGGCGTCCTGTATGGAGACTGACATGGCTCTCAAGGGCAGCACTGCTGCTGAGGATGCGGCCACACTCCCCACACTGATTCTTTAGCAGACGCCCACCGATTACTGACAAAGGCTGTAATGGCGATATAATTGGTGGGGCTTTGACAGGTATGGGGTGGAGAGAAACACTAGGGGGGTAAACTACTGTATCGCTCTGGGATATTGAGGATCTTGTCTCTTTTTTCACTGGTAACAGTGATGATCTCTTTACCCCTGCTAACGTTTTTTTACTGGCTGGCATTCTCGGAGGAATCCACACAGCTTTAGCTGTATATTTTTTCACTGCCTCACAACTTGCTTGATTCTCTGCTAACTGGCTTGTTTTAGTTCCATCCTGCAGTTTGGACTGATTTGAAATTTTCATTTTAGCTATACTTTTAGCTTTTGCTGCTTTAGCTAACTTCTTAGCATTCAAAACTCTCATATGCCTTTGAGTACTGGTTCCATCTTGTATTAATCTGGGCTTCTTAGTAGGGGTGGATTCCCCAGTCTTTCTAGGACTGACGCCATCTTTAGCCATTTTAGGCCACCTAACACTTGGGCAACCAGTTTCACTCTTTGTTTTAGCAACGGCACTGCCTGGCGTTCTCCTCCTAGGACTGAAGGAACTGGATTCCCTTTTAATGTGATAAATACTAGAAGCATCTTGACTGAAAGTAGATCTCCTATGGATGACAGAAATCGATTCACTGGTAGAGATTTTAAGGCTTGTACGATTTTCACTTAAACTAGAAGTCCCAGGGCTAATAGCAAAGGATTCAGTCTTATTAAGACTAGTGCAATCTCTAGTTGAACTAGACCTTCTAGGACTCACATAAGTGGATTTAGTTTGTTTAAGGCTAGCACCGTCTCTAGTCAAACTAGTCCCCTTATAGCTCACAGGAGTGGATTTTGTATTTTTACGGCTAGAACCACTTTTAGTCTTTTTAGGGCTAGCACCATCTTTGGTTGAGCGAGACATTCTAGGACTAACAGAAGTGGATTTCCTGTTTTTAGAGCCTACAACATATCTACTTGAACTAGACCTCCTAGGACTCACATGAGTTGATTCACTGGTAGCCTTTGACCTCCTAGTTGGTTCACTAACACTCCTCTTGGTTCTGAAAGAATCTTTACATAGTCTTGTTCTCATAGGACTATTAGAAATGGGGTCATTAGTAGTCTTATTAAGAGACAGAATACCTTCAATCGCAACTGACTTTTTAGGGCTAATGGGAATAGGTTCACTGGTTGTGTTTTTATCATTTGGACCATCATTCTCTAATCGTGGCTTCTTAGGGCTTACAACGGGGGTCTCCATTTTTTTGCATGGTTCTGGACTTGTTTCAGTTCTTCTAGTTTGCAGGTGAGTTTTGGGGTGACTTCGGAGTCGGGCCACAAAGGAGTTTGTTTGTAACCTCTCCTTGTCACTGGGGCTGGTTTCTGCACTAGAAGCTCTGGTATCTGCAAAGTCATTAGCAGAGTCCTACAAAAAAGGCAAGAATAAATAATAAATAATGACAAAAAATACATCACAGAGCAACCACAATCTTTTTGTAAGGAGTGCCAGTTAAATATGAAGGATAATATAGTCATGCACATGATCATGACCATCAGTGCTATTTACAAATAATGCCAATATGATCTATAAATTTGATTATTACGCATCCCTAATGCTCAGTTTCAATACTAAGAAAGTGTGCTGAATTGTTTAAAAATAACTATTTATAAATTACATAAAAATCTAATTTTTTACTCAAAATGGTGGTTAACATCCTAGTCATTGGTGTTTACATTCTTTAACAAAGGTGAGTACAAAATACAATATTTCACCTTTCCTGGTTCATTAGAGTTGAAATCATTAGTTGATTAACTCATTAGTCAATCAAGAGAAAAATTATTCTATTAATCTTTTCAGTCAAGCAAAAATAATGAAAAAATTCCGTGGTTTCTCAGGTTTCTGCTTGTCAAATAGGAGGATTTGCTGCTTCATCATCAACTTTGGCTCTGGAAAGCTGTAATTGGCATTTTTTCCATTATATTGTAATTGTGTAATCGGAAAGATAATCACAACAGTAATCACATTTTGAAATAATAATTAGCTGCTGTTCTATTCTTCACTACGCCCACTACAGGCTGCCTGAATGTGTGATAACCAGTGCAAATATGAATTTATCCCAATGGTCATCGTACTGCTGATAAGACTAGAGTGCCCACTACAGAATTACCTTTTTTGGGGTTTGAACTATAGGTGACACTGCCAGCTGCGCCAGGAACTGGATTTTAGTCATCTGTACATGAGGGTCGGTTGTGTCCTTGGACATCATAGGTGTTAGCTGTATGAGGGCAGCTGACTGTTTCTCTGCTGTAGTTGGTTCATTCGGCAGCGTGCAGTCTTGTACTGTTTTGCTGATTACTTCTTCCTCCAAATCAAAAGCAGGTTCATCAGCTGAAAGTTCAGTTGTGCTGATGGCAACTGTCGTTTTCCCCAGGACTGCCGCTGACACCTTAGGTTGTGTAAATGGTTGCACATACCCACTGAAGTAGGACTCCTTGAAAATGTTGCATGTTTCAGAGGATAACAATGACAGCTCTTGAATATTATTTGGCTCTTCTGACATCTGAGAGGTATTTGTGGACATATGAACAGAAGTTTCTTTCAAACTGCGACAAATGTCAGTGGATACCACAGACATCTCTGGTGTCTGTTTCGATATGACCACAGATGATGGTTTCTTTTGTGTTGTACCCTCTTTCAAAATGGACTCGGTTTCAGGATATCCATTTGAACACACTCTTGAGACTAACACTGACTCTTTGGTTGATACTGAATATGGTAGCCTTGTTAATTTGACCACTGCAGAGAGTTTTTGTTCCAATGGAGACAAAGAGTCTTGAATTGGCCCAGTTGGAACAGAAATTTTTAAACTCGAACAAATTTCTGTTGGTGCATCTGTTGTTCCAGAAATGGGGGCGGTTTGTTTGCAAGATTCCAAGTATTCAGTTGTATCATCCCTCTTTTGAGATGATATCATAGCCACATTATTTGAAGCAGTTTGTGCATCCACAGAAACAGTTAATTTCTGTGACGAAGAAATCAACTGTGACTTGGACAATGTAACAGCGGCGGACTCCTTGTTTGTGCTAAGAACAACTGTCTGTGACTGATGTGTCCTTGATGCCACAGCTGACACTTGTCTTGGAATTATAATTGTTATTTTTGGGTGGGGTGGGATCCCTGACTTCAGGTCTGTTGAGGTGGCAGTGGAGTGTGAAGGGACAACAGGAAGCGATTTCCTGGAGGTTACATATATTGTTTTCTGAGGGAGAGAAGAAAAAGAATTTGTTCCAAGGAGTACGCTTGAAGTAGAAGCAGGAGGTAAACTATTATCCTGTGCAGCAACAACTGCTGACACCAAAGTAGGAAGCTTGGTTTGGGACAGTGCCGCATTTTTATGAGGCATTAATGGGGGTACTGATCTTGGCATAACAATTATTTTATGAGGTATGGCATTACTTGGTTTACTTGGTGCTGCCAATGTTATCAGAGGATGGGATACATGCTGCTGTGACTTTTCACTTGTTTGAGTTGCAGCAGTTGATGATGGCATCAGTGGTGTAGTGGTATTGGATGGAATGACTTCATGTTGCTGCTTTGGCATGACAACCTTAAAGTGGACCTGAGCTTCACTGGTTGGAGTGGAATCTATAACCTGATGAGGGGCACTAAGTGGCTTTACTTTCAATTGTGTTGTGGGCAGCTCTGTTATGGGTAGACTGCCTGCAGCCTCAAGTGTTTCAGTTGGCAGCACTGATGTGTGTTTCTCACCTAGGACCTTATCCAGAGTTTGTAAGATACCCACGCAGGGAGAGCATTGTGTTTGGGGTGGTGCTGCCACCATTCCTCCTGAAGACGATATTGTATTTTCCGATTTTGATTGATTCATAGCTTCAACTAGCAGCATTGCATCCTGAAGATTTACAGAGGTGTAGCATGGTCTTTCCTTTTCAGACATTCCTCTAGTCAGAGATGCTACTGAAACAGGTAAAAAAACAACCTTACTGCTCTCCACATCTCCTAAAGCAGTGTTTGCTCTCTCCTGAACTGAAGGAGTGATAATGGAAGTCTTTTTAGGCTTAACTAGAAATGCTTGTGGAGAATCAGATGCAGTGGTGTTTACTGCAGAAGGGACCTCAAACTCTTCCACAATTACTGATGGGGATTTTACTACCTCTCGTTCAGTTGTGACATCAGCAGATGCTAATGCAAGTATTTCTTTCACTGATGGATGTGGATGTGTAGCTTTCTTTGGCAGCCATCCTCTTCTATGGTGTACTGGATGGGAACTAGCCTCATCTTCTGCCATGCCATTTTTTAGTTCTTCACATGCTACTTCTTTGTTTTGTGGAGTGGGCTCCGCTAACTGTCCCCCTGTACAGTGCAAATCTGCATATTTTGGCAGAGTAAAATCAGTTTGTTCATTTACAGATATTTCATCCTCTCCTTCACATTGTTGGGGGACGATTGATGGTTGCTCTTTTTCAAGGGGTTGAACCACTGACTGTAGCTGAGCAATCACTAATGGTTGTTCTTCAGATGATACCAGTTCTCCCTCTTGCCCATTTTCCGTGTCATGTTCTATCGCAGCTAATGAGATGACCAGTGAATCCCCTGGTTCAGATGATTGGTTCTGGGCTCCTTGTAAATTGCTATTTATTCCCAAAAAGGGTAGTTCCAGGGCCACTTGGGTCTCTTCTTCTTTTTCAGGCATTTCTCCAGTGGAACTTTCCTGGTTCATGAGATGCCCTTCGTTTTCAGTTTCACATTCAGAAGTCTGTGGTGAACCTAGGGAGTACAGTAATAGAAATATGGAGGATACGTGAGAAGAAAGAAAAAAGACAAGAATTATAAGAGGTAACCTTACTGAATTTTGTATGATGTATAACATTTTTACTAATTATCAACCTTTAGTGGGAAGACTAGAGTTAGTTTTAATTTCCCACCTTCATTAGTGATTTGGCTACAGAAAACAGTGGGCTCAACTTCCTCCTGCTTCAAGACAGGCTGCAAAGAATCATCATATGATTCCTGTAGACGAGTGAAACATATGTCACTGTTAAGATGACATAAACAAGACCACACATTTCACTACCGCTAAGACAGACGCACCTCCTGTTTCACAAGTATAAATGCCATTTGAGAATTTCCCTCTCCAAGGGTCTCATAATTGTGCTCCAGCAAACCATACTCCATTTCCTCATTACTGCATTGCTTATGTTGGTTTTGCAGTGATGAATTTCTCATTGGTTGACATTCTTCCACTCGCATGGTACGAAAAGGAACCAAGTCTGTAAACATAAGAAAATAACCATGACAACTGGTTACTTTTCAAATTATTGTCCTGAATCCTAAAAAAATTGCAGTTTAAGCTTCATACACACACACACACACACACACACACACACACACACACACACACACACACACACACACCTGAAATCAGGAGTATTCAACCCCCTCACCTCAAAAGACATTATAGTGAAGTGGATGAAAGATAATGACAAATAATATTTATTGATACCTATTTGAGTTATTTTGTCAACAGATGTTGACTTAACTTTGAAGTTCAAATGAAAAATGTAACTTTTTACCCGTGCAGTTTTATTCAACCCCCAGCTTCAGTACTTTGTGGTGCATCCTTTAGCTTTTATAACTTCTAACAAACATTTTCACAAGTGCCGACAAGCTTCTTACACCTCTCGGTCGGAATCTTTTCAAATTCTTCACGTGCAGAAGCCTCTTGCTCAGTGATGTTGGATGGCTTCTGTGCTGCAGCTGCCTTCTTTAAATCCCAACAAAGATTTTCAATCGAATTCAAATCTGGTGACTGAGAAGGCCACTCCAGGACGTTCCAAGATCTTTTTCTCAACCAAAATTGGTTTGGTTGACTTTGGTTGACTTGGAGGTGTGCAGTCCAATGATCACCAAGGTTTAATTTGTCAACAGATGGTATCACAGTCTTCTTTAAAATGGCCCGGTATTTATGGGAATCCATGATGCCAGATACATGATCAATTTTGCCAGTTCCTGCCGCAGAAAAAGAGCCCCACATCATCAATGACCCACCTCCACGCTTGACCGTGGGAAGGGTATTCTTCTGGTCATAAGCCTGGCCTTTTGCAGACATACTGTTGGTCCATATGTCCAAACAGCTCCAGTTTGGTTTCATCAGTCCATAGAACTGTCTCCCCAAACTCTGTAGTCTTATCCAAATTCCTCCTGGAATTTTCTAGTTGACTTCTGATGTTCCTTGTGGTCAAGAGTGGAGTGCGTCTTGGAGTCCGGCCATGAAGTCCTTGTTTATTCAGTTCACGACTGAAGCACTTGTACCAGCCTTCATCAGGTCATTCTGTAGATGTCTTGCAGTCCCACGGGGGTTTCTCTTAGTTGTTCTGACTAAGTTGCTAAGGGCCCTTGATGAAATGTTGGGCTTTCTTCCACAGCCAGGCAGGTTTGCAGCTGTTCCATAAGTTTTAATCTTCCTTATAATGCTCCCACTGGTGTCTCTTGTAATCTTAAATTTTCGGAAATCTTATACCTAAGGCCCTTCAGGTGTGATGAAATAATCTCTCTCAGCTTTTGTGGAGGCTTCTTTGTCTTTCCCATGATTGCAACTCTCCTTGAATACCTTCATGGTATTCAATGCCACTTTAGGCCATAAAAATGGTCAGACAGCTTTGAAAACAAAACCATTATATGGGGGTAGAATAATTGAGACAATGCTATCTTAACAAAATATACAGTTACACACAAATACTACATCATGCATTTTCTGTGTTGATTTACGTATCACTCAACTCATAAAGAAGTCATCTGAAGCAGAATATATGTGCAGAATATATATATTATACACATATACACACACATAGAGAGAGAGAGAGAGAGTGAGAGATACACACACACACACACACACACACACACACACACAGACTCTATATATTATGTGAAATGGGCAGTAATGAAACCTGAACACAAGTGGTCAGGCGGACACTTTGGAAACGCCATCCCAGGTGTACAAATTTTTTGAACGTATTCTTTAAAATTCGTCACGCTCATTCCATCAAGAGTTTTCAGTACTTCCTTTTTCTACTCTACATATTTTCTCTTCCACATCATCTTCACTCCACCTCATCTGGGCATAGATCAGAAATTACAGTAGTAAATTTAAAAAAAAAAAAAAAACTTGAAAGAAAAAGACAAACATACAGTGTATTTCCCCCCAAGTTTCGAAACCCAAACCGTCCAGGGTTTACTTCTGTGTGCAACCTTAAGATCTCATCCTGACATCATCGTTGGATCACACTGTTATTAACCTGTTCCGCTTCCCAAGATAGCGTAGTATGGTTTCCCTCGCTTTGCACTAGGCTATGCTAGGGCTGAGCTACGGGCGGATCGGCAGACGGGACCCGCCTTACGCTGCGCGGTCCCCGTGTAACCGGGGGACGGTGGGACGGTGTCGTCCGGGGGCATCACGCTGCATCAGCTGGCGACCGAGCTGTTTCACCGTGTCGGTGTTTGGTCTAATCATTTAATCCGAACCGCGACTCACCGCACTGAACGGCCGTGTCACGTTTCTCCGAGCCGCCGCCGCCGCCGCCGCCGCCGCCGCGCCGCCGAGGAGGCTCGGGGTCCGGGCTGTGAGCGGCCCGGAGGCTTTTCCCCCTCTCGAACTGGCTGCATCTCGTTTTCAGGTCCTCGTTCTCCTTCTTTATTCTCGATATCTCCGCCTTCAGCTCGTCCACCATAGTTTCGAAAAGTTTGGTGGTCTCTGCGATAGCGCTCTTGAGCATGCTCTCCATGACGGAGGCGTACTTCGTCTGAAAATCGTCCGCTGACATTTTTGCCGTGGGCTCCCGTTTGTCCGAGTTTCGCCGGGGGTCCGGTTTCCTACTGTCCGCTGCTGACAGCGGATTTGCTGTCGCGTTTCTTAAAACATGGTATTAGGAAGTGGTTCAACATGGCTCCTACCCGCGGACGGACGCGGTCTCTGCCTGGTATGACGCACATCGACTGAACTAAAGGAGGAAGTTGAGCAAAATATCCGGTGTCCCACTTGAATCCCAATCTTTAAAAAAAAGAAGATAGATAGATCGGTAGATAGATAGATAGATAAAATATATTAAATTATATAACTTAAATTATATATATATATATATATATATATCTATATATATATATATATATATATATATATATATATATATATATATATTAGTGTGTATGTTCGAATGGTAAGGAAACAATAAAGTGGTACTTGTGTTTGTGAATAATTACCATTTATACCACACTCACCATTCGTGATTAGGAAGCGTCATATCTTCAGAGGAACAACGTTTAGCTGAAATGACGAAGACTGTCCCATCTCGGGACCCGTATTTTCAATCACGGAAGTGCTGTTGTTTACGGAATCTAGAGGAAATGCGATAGCTCAACGGAAAATTATCTGTAACGCTAGATTGCAGGTAAACCGTTGGATTACTTATGCTACACAACCCATCTTGCAATAACCATAATACGTAAGCATGTTAAATATGGCGGTTTTAGGTTTCCAGTTATTGCTTATCAGATGGAGGTCTTAATCAAAACTAGTGCAGCGGGCTAGTTAGCTTACACAGATGTTACAGTACGACTCTACATTTTTTTTTCCCCACACCAGGTTTAGTGCGATAGAATTGACGACACGGTAAAAGTGGACCGTCAAATATACTTCGACATCCTGTCTAACTCTGAGAGCTGAGTTTGAGAATCTGGCCCATCCAGTGTAAAGAGTCTGCCGCGGCTGTGGCCAACAAATGTCACTCCACCAAAGGATTTAAAGTGCCGGTCGAAAGCTGCCCTCTCTTCAGTTTTGTCTTCCGTCCAGAGTTGTAACACATTATTGCCATAATGACAGAGACTATAGTGACGTTCCAGTCCCAGCTTTCTGGTGTAATGGAGACGGTCTTCAAGGCTGCCATGTATGAGATCACCCGGCTGGTGGAGGACAGTTTTTTGGAAGAGGTGACACGGTGCAGGGAACAGGTCGAGTCCCTGAAGAGGCGACTGAAGTGGTCGGAGAGTCGACGCAAGGAAAGAGAGGGAGACAGGAGGGGCAGGTGTATCGACTGCGGGAGGGTCGGGGTGTCCGGCGAGGAGAAACCCGCAGCCAGAGGTCAGTCTGTCTGCTGTTACTCGCCAACAGTACCAAATTCACCTCATTACTTAACTTGGTTGAACACCTTTGATTATGTTGTACGTGAAAGTTCATCTTTTGTAATTATACGTGTAAAAGAAATTGAAATATTTCTTGAAAATGTATGTAAATGAAGTCAACAGATGTTCTGCGATGTCTTTAAAGTTGCACAAATCAGTATTTTTATAGTAACAATGAATCGGATTGCCATGCATCATGTAAGAGGTGTTGCTTACAGTGAAAAACCCATAAACAATAATCATATTACTTAAAATGCCTCTCAGCTCATTATTTTGTTTTATTGTTTTACTGTTTACTAGTTCACCCATTTGATTTAATCAAACAAGCTATGATAAACCAGCTGCGTGCTACTTGTCCAGCAACAAACAGTAGTGAACAAAGTTAGTGGTGGACAGAAGAATGCATTTAGGAGCTAGTTAGCCAGATATTTTCAAAAAAAGTTGGAGGCGATCAAGACAGCTAAAATGAATATTTTATTTAAATATGCCAAGACACATTTCCAAATATTCATGACAGTGTTATTCTGTTTCTGCTGGATTTGTAAATAGGTTGTAATTACTATAAGATAATGAAAACTGTTGTATTTACAGTTCTTTACAGTTTGATGCAGCTTTGAATATCTTAAAGTGATACTGCGACTAAATCTCTGTCATGATGAGGTGCTCTTACATTCACAAACCAGATGGAAGCAGTGTATCAAATTAGCCATGTTTTGGCAAAAATCGGACCATTTGGAACATACCATACAACATCTGTGCTTTCCTAATCCTTCAAGTGCAGAATAAATCAGTCATGTTTCTCAAATTGAAATCATCCTCCTTTTCTGCCACAGAGAAAAGTCTGAAACAAGAGAGTGTGCTGCAAGAAGAGATTAATAGCCCTCAGGGCACTGATGTAGAGACACCTGATCATGAATTGGAAGACGCAAAACCAGAGGCCCAGAGTGTCTTGAGGGCAACACAGGTAGAGGACAGTTTATTACATTATATGAGCTTCATGAATTTAAGTTACGGTGTTTAAGATATTTAGTTAGCAGGGCCAGTGGCCTTTTTGCTTTTGTCTTTAAAAACAATGTATCTGTAAATTTCTTCCTTCAAAAGGTATGGCTCTAAATGAAATCTGCCTGTTGATCAAATGCCAAGCTTATAGTTTCTCTTTATTGATGTTGTCAATCTGCTCGTCTGCCAGTCTCCAGGTGTACAAGGAGAAAAGCTGGATAGACTGGATAGACTGTTCAAGGAGGAAGCCCTTCATATCACGCCAGAAACCAATGAGTCCCAAGGGAGATGGGGAGTCAATTTGGATGGTCAGTCTGTGTGAAGATACTGAAATAGTCTGTAAAGCTACTTTTCAAAAGGGATCTTAAACATTTTAATAACCTATTAATTTCAGTCACATGTAAGTGCCATTGGTCTAAATCTACCTTATGTTTTAAAGTGGACAAATGAAAATAAAGAAAATTTTTGGTTCCAAAATGTAAAAATATCAGTGCTTTTACCTAATACTGGTTTAAAATAATTTCAGTATATAGCAAAATCAAGGAATGTAAAACGAGCCAATAAAATGCATGCCTTCTGAGGGAAAAGTCCAGAATGAAAAGACAACCAAAGTTAACAGAAGTGCAACCAGTACAGTTTGTAAATAAAACGATTGCTTACCTGTTATATAGGAAGGTTTACAAATTCTAAAGGAAAACAAATGATAATATTTCAATAGCATTATAGGAAAATAGCAAATATAACACCAGATCCTTCAAAATAAAAATTTTCCTTAGTCCACATAGGGTTTTACAGGAATTTGATATGTTCTGTTCAAAATTCTGGGGCAGCAACGTACACAGTTCTTCATAAGTAGAGATAGATCATTACTACAAGTTTACTGCTTAATTGGGAAATTACTGTATAAACAAGACTATTCATATTTTTAACAATGGCTTTAAAGTCATTATTTTCAGTGTTCATATGATATTTGTGTCATTGTTGTTCCTTTACCCATATACCCATAACTCTTATTTTTCTCCGTTCATTGGTCAGAAACAGACACATCTGGTCTGCCGGGGCCCAGTAAACGTTTCACTGACCACAAGTTCCCAAAGTGCCATCTGAACTGGGAGGCCGGCTTTGACCAGAGGCCAGAATCAGGCCAACATGGACACTCAGGTGACCCATCTGAAGCACTTTTCCAGAACCGGTATGGCATGGAAGACTTGGGTGGCTTCGACAAGACTGGCTATGGCAATCCCAGCATGATAGAAATGGGTAACTTAGATGGGTTACAAGGATCACCCTCCCACCTGGGTGAAGAGCTGAGTTACATGGGGCACTATGAGGGGGATGTGGAAGCACCTGTTGGAGCTGAACATCAAGCGTACCATACAAGTAACCCACGGAGTAGAAAAGATACACTCGGTTCACCTGCAGGCTCACCCCCAAGGACTAATGTTGATGTAAGTGGAGAGTTCAGCTGTTTATTGATTAATGAGGAAGGGTATCTACAGGACCCGAGTATCTTATACCCTGAACATGTGTCTGGTGATTCAGGCAGCAGATTGAGCTACCGGGGCCAAGGCATTCGAACTGACCCGTCTTTAGACAACACAGAGGATATGTATGTGGCCTCAGATACATACAGTGATACCTTAAACCTGGGAGAGAGGTTGCAGCACCAGGCAGCAGGGCGAGGAGGGAGGAGACACACTTGTAACCAGTGCTCTATGTCATTCCCTGATTCTGCCTCTCTCAAGGCTCACAAGCATACACATAAAGGCACCGGGCAGGGGCCACCATACTCTTGCACCCAGTGTGGAAAGACCTTCACTCAAGCCTGTAACCTCAAAGTCCACCAGAGGATTCACACCGGGCAGGGGCTCAACCTCTGTAGCCATTGTGGAAAAGGTTTCCCTTCCTTCACTGATCTAAAGACACATAAATGTGGCAAAATCAGTGACAAACCTTACTGCTGCACTGTGTGTGGGAACAAGTTCAGCCGTCTGTGGAATCTGAAGCTGCACCGGAGAATTCACACCCAGGAAAAACCTCATCGGTGCACCATGTGTGATAAAAGCTTCACACGGGCAGACATATTGAAGGTTCACCAGCGTACCCACACAGGGGAAAGACCATACTGTTGCGCTGTCTGCGGCCTCAGCTTCAAACGCCTGGATCATCTGAAATCACATCAGCGCAAACACATGACAGACCTTTAAAAAATGGGAAGTTTGGGGGTAAAGAGTGTCATATAATTTAGGATTCTTTGTGGTATTAGGAGGTTTAAAAATTAATGCTTTTATTTGTGAGTCAGTGTTGTTTTCATCAACATTGCAACAACCAAGGTCATATTTTCTGGTAAAAGCTTTTTTGTTCTTCTCTTCAAGTCCAATTCCTTTGATTTTCATGATTTTTCTGATCTTTTTTGTTGGTATGAAAAATGCACAACAAAAATTACATCAAATACCCATTTATTGTTGCATATTTTGTTATGGCAAGAAGTTACTAAATTTAAGTTATATGACTAAAAGGCTGAGTAACATTGTACTTGTGATTATATTGCAGATTCAAAATGAAACAAAAATAGTTTTACTGCTGCATTTTTTTGTCTCTTTCTTTTGTCATTAGTTAGTCTACTATGTCTGTATATACTTCTGTAAATAAAACAAATGAGGCCAGATTCATGATTTTTAGCTGCATTTCTATCATGTTGTTCTAACTGCATTTTTAAATCAGTGGACTTGCCTGAAAGTTATTTTTTTCTTGCAATAAAATTTTATTGATTAAAATACATTTCTGTCATTAAAAGATTAGATTTGATCAGAAAGAATCTTTTTTTTATTATCATTTCCTTATGGCACTTTAAAATATAGAACTGAATGTAAATATCCCTCCCACACAGTCTCTACATGAGAGACTACATACTGTGCTGAGAAGTGGTTTAATTTGAGACAGTAAGTTATGTCCGCTGTGAGTGTTCAGGGGCTTTAAAGTCTTAAATAAATTCTGTAAAGTGAATCTTGTTTAGCAAAAGGTCAAACAGTAGTTTTTTTGAAAAAATCCTATATTACAGAAATCCACAAAGTCGGTTGTACAAGTATAGAAACCACTGGTACAGCCATATATCAGTGCATTAAGTTTGAATACTTACTCAGAACAAATTCATATGATGCATATGTTTGTTTTGACTAGCAAATCAGTAAATATAGGGGGGGAATAACCTTGAGGAAGTTTTCTTGGTCAGAGTGAACAGTGAGGCCACACAGAGACTGAGCCTTGATGTTGCAGATGAGAGGAATGACCGTGAAAACACATCAGGGTAAACATGATCAAGAATTTGGAGGTTAAATAAGGAAATTGTTGGAAGTTTTTTCAAATTAATGAATGCTCCAGGTCACACTCTAGTTGATTTCTCATTAGAGGATTGATCATAAACCCTGCCTTTTGCTGGAAGAAGCATGGAAGATGGGAAAGGAGAGGAGACGGTGTAGTAAGAGATGGTTCTTAAGGGTGTCGGAGGAGGACCTTTATATGTAATCAGCAATCACCTCAGGTAAAAGACTGATTGGATGTCAGATCTTTTCTCCTAAGAGTGAGCTTTTGAGAATAAAGAAAAGTTACTGTGGCTGGAAACATACTGGAATTCAGACTTATAAAAGGTTGATTAACCAATAAACATATTATAAACCATTCAGCTAACATTATCCATTTAAGCAGTGTATGTAATGTGTGCGTCTTGGGTTTGTGTGTGTCTTGAGTTTGTGTGTGTCCTGGGTTTTTGTCCTGGGCCTGTAGAACCAACTGGGGTCTATCTGTGTGTCTATCTGAGTGAATTGTCCTTGTTCTTTCCAAGTTATATATTTGTTTTTTCTGGCTTTTGTGGATTCCATATGTAAATCTATATTTTTTATTCTATATATTATTCTATATGTTTTATATATTATATATTTTTTTATATATATTTTTTTATTGTGCACTTTTAACAATAGTTTGTCTCCCGACACACTGTTGATACAGTGCTCCTAAATATAGTAACTAGCATCGGTTGCTATTTTGGCCAACCAGGCTGGATTACTGTCCCTTATGGACTACTAAACTGTTAATCAAAATTCATCTAATGTATTGCAATGCATTTTCCTAAGGAGGGAGGATTATAAAGAATAAAGTTAACATATCTACGTATTTTGGTGAAGAATAATATTTGATCTCCATGTCCATCAAAGGTGTGCTTTTTTAAAAAATCACATCCTGTCAATTAATTTGATTGTAAAACAGAATGGGCCTACAATTTGTTAAACAATAATTAGGATGTATTCCTATGCTGACCACTGAGCCTAAGTTAAACTCTGCTTGGCGCAGCCTGTGGGTTTCACTGTGTGAAAACGCGTTTTGTTATTCACAGCCTTCAGGTAAGGCCACCGTACCACGTCATGCATGACGTCACGAGCAAAAACAAGGACTACAAGCGATTGTTAAAAAGCTAGCTAGCTCGATTAAATGATAAATACATAAGATTTTGCTCTGCGAAATAGTCGTTACTCGTGGAAAACCTTAAACTCACGCCGAAAAAGCTCGATACGTTAGGTTGAACTATGTTTCATACAGTTCGTAGCTGTGTACGATTTGTTGATCGTTTCATGCTGTTAGTGTTTGCTGGTATACGAACGCTACCGTTGAGCTAAGGGATCATATTAGCTGTTTAGCTGACGGTTGAAGTTGGCATGAAGGTAATTCGTGTCAGTAAAACTCAAGTTTGATTCCGTTAACGTTTATTATATAATCAAAATCTTTTTTTTTTATTGTTCATCACATGAAATGCCCACAAAACAACATGTAGTACAACTGAATAGAGACTGCTCTGCGATAATGGCGTACAACCTAAACAACATGTGGTAGAATTTTCCCAAAAAAAAAAAAAAAAGAAAACTTTTGTCTTTCCCTGTTGTTTTGCTTCTCAAACTCGCAGGATTTCCTTGTGTAACAGTTAACAGACACGGGACCCTGCCACCGTCCGTCATGTCGGACCTGGACACTCTTATAGTCACGTTTCAGACCCAGCTCTCGGATGTGATGGAGACTGTGGTAAAGACGGCCATGTATGAGGTCACCAGGCTGGTGGAGGACGGCTTCTTGGAGGAGGTTAAGCGCAGGAGCCAGGAGGTGGAGTCCCTGAGGATGCAGCTGCAGTGGACCGAAAAGAAATTAAGTGGCCAAGGGGGGGGAGAGGGAGGAAAGACAAGGAGGTGTGTTGACTGTGCCAAGAAGGATGTAGAGCTGTCCACCGACACTGCAGAAGAAAGGTCAAAGGACCAGCATGAAGGTAAGAACAGATAAACATTGAACTGCTGTTGAAATAGGACAGGGCTTGTCTTACACCACATTCCTTTTTTTCCTAGATGTGTTGAGGGGCTGTGGTGTAAAAGAGGAGGGCAGTTGTGTTGAAAGATGGACGAGAAGCCAAAGACAAGAAGTCACGTCAGAGTTACCACAGGAGGCAGACAATGCTACTGCCACTTGCAGCCCTGAGACGGAATCACAGGTGGGTCACACCATGGGACAGTGTTAGAACAGAAGAATACTGTGAAGACATAAGATCAAAATTGCTCTCATAGATAAGATTTTCAGGGATCAGTTGTCAACATCAGATTTGTAGTAAGAAAGACGCATATGACATCAGCTCTGAAAGCTAATTGAACCTAAACAGCACTATGTTCTTAGTATTGTATGAAGTGCTCTCTGCCCTGTTTAGGTAACAGAAGAAAAGGATGTGATGGCCGCTGTGGATGTGAAGGAAGAAGAAGTTAATAAGCCGTCTTGTTCATCCATGCACATGGGAGGGTGGAGCGTTACTATGGATGGTGAGTGTGATTCTGGGTATACATTGGGTCACTATTTTCCTGTAGGAATTGTATGCATTAACTGTGCATTCAGAAAGGTTTCAGACCCTTCACCTTTTAAAAACATGTTGTAATGTTGTAGCCTCATGCTAAAATCTTTTAAATTCATTTTTCTCTCATAGACTTATGAGAGAAAAATGACTCACCTGAGCCAAATTTCAAGTGCCACAGTAAAGGGTCTGAATGCTAATGTAAATTTGATATTTCCTTTTTTTTACTTTTTTATAAAGTTGTAAACATTTCCAAAATTCTGTTAAGCATTAAATGAGTCTTACAGCCTGTAAACACTTTTTGTAACAGCAACAAGTCTTTCAGTTCTCGTTGGGGGGATTTTCTGACCCATTCTTCCTTGCAAACTCTTCTAGTACTGTCAGATTCTTGGGCCGTCTTGAATGCACTGCTGTTTTGAGGTCAATCTATAGATTTTCAATGAGGTTTAGGTCAGGGAGCTGTGAGGGCCACGGCAAAACCTTCAGCTTGCACCTCTTGAGGTCATCCATTGGTCCATTGTGGATTTTGAGGTGTGTTTAGGATCTTTACCCTGTTGTAGAATCCTTCCTCTTTTCATCTTTAGCTTTTTTACAGACAGTGTGATGTTTGGTCCCAGAATTTTCCTATATTTAATAATCCATTCTTCCCTCTACCAGTGAAATGTTCCTCATGCCACTGGCTGCAACACAAGCCCAACGCATGATTGATCAATCCCCGGCTTAACAGTTGGACAGGAGTTCCTTTCACGAAATTCTGCCCCCCCCTTTTTTTCCAAACGTACCTTTGCTCATTGTGGTCAAAGTTTTATTTTAACTTCCTGACTTGTTTACAGAATGCTTCAGTCCTGTTAAGAAGTTCCTTTGCAAACTTCTGACGCTGCATTTTGTGGTGAGGACGCGGGAGAGGTTTTCTTCTGATGACTTCCATGGAGCTCGTATTTGTGCAGATGGTGCTGCACAGAACATTGCACCACCACTCCAGGGTCTGATCAATCTTCCTGAAGATTTTTTGCAGTCAAACAGAGGTTTTGATTTGCCTGTCATCAGTAGCATCAGTCATCAGCAGTTATCTCTGAAAGTTTTCTTGGTCTTCCAGACCTCAACTTGACCCCCAGCATTCATGTTATCTGCCATTTCTGAATTATATTACCAACTGAGGAGACAGGTACCTGAAAACACTTTGCCATCCTCCTTCTCCTTCTCCGTGGACGTCAGCTATTTTGATTTTCAGAGTGTTAGGCAGCTGCTCAGTGGAGCTCATGGCTGCTGATTATTGGTACAAGGTTTGAGGACTCAGAGTATTTGTAAAGCTTGGTTTTGCATCACATAGCCTTTGCTGACAATGATTGTGATTAAGCCATAGCTCTTATACTTAAGGTCTGAGACCTTGGTAAAAGTTATCTGAGAGCTCAGATTTTTTTGAGTGTGTCCAAACATTTTCTTGTCATTGTACATATGTATACAGACAAGCGGCAATTAAGGAAAAACCTTGATAAATGAGTGGAGAAACATAATAAATGCAGATGCTTTCACCCAGGTGCACTGCATGGTACAATGATGCAATTCACATCCCATGATGCTCTGTGGCTCTGCATATAAAGTCTGAGCTGGCTCAGCTGATTCTGATTTTCTACCAAGATGACGAGGAAAGATCTGAGTGACTTTGACGGTCCATAGTTAGGGCACAGATGTCAGGAGCTTCAGTCATGAACACCGATCAACTGGCTTGTGTTTCAATAGGAGCTGGGACTAAAGGGACATCTGCATTTAGATCTATGGGAGAGACTCTGTGGTTGACTGCTCACATCTGATGACTGTGATGTTTGTGCATTACTGTGATATTTAAGGAAAAACAGAGGAGCAACTCTTCCTCAGGTGACTGAGAATGTCAACACAGGACATGACCAGCTCGTGTCAGCAACAACAGTCCGTTGACACTTATGAAGAGGTGGATATTATAGTACTGCACTGCATTAACCCCTCATTCCAAATATAAATGCACATTAGAGAGATCAGCGGTGGACAAACCACAGGCACTGGTCAGAGATGTGGAAAAAAGAGTTCTCTCCATCAGCATCATCTAAACACCAAATGAGGGAGCATCTTCTAGAGGATGATGTTCATCCCTCCAGTAGATTTCCAGATACTTGGAGATTTAATGCTCATGGTGCACTGAAGCTGTTCTGGCCATTTGACACTTCATGTTGTTTCTTTCTTTAATTTGTCCGCCATCTGTAGATTTTGCAAATGGAGAATTTATTATCTATCTATCTATCTATCTATCTATCTATCTATCTATCTATCTATCTCTGAAACAAACATATGAAACATAATGAACTGCACACATCTTGTACCACTATTAATAATGTGATTATTATATTAGAACTTAGCAATAGTATAAAGGACACTGTACTATATTCACCAATTTTATAAATATACCAGAAAAAAACATAAAATAGCAAAAACCCAATTCAAAGTGGGGTTAATGTGGTTTAATGAGCTTTGAATTTAAAAAGAACCTCCGATGAGCCCTTCATTATACCTTAAGGCAATACAAAAATAATTACATACAAATAATTAAAACTTTTTTTCAGTTAGTATCCATTTTATACAATCCAGCCTCATGCATAAATATATATGTATACATACATATACATACATATATATGTATATATGTATGTGTGTGTGTGTGTGTATATGTATATATATGTATGTATGTATATATATATATTACGTATGTATTTATATGTATGTATATATATATGAATATGTATGAATGTATGTGTGTGTGTGTGTGTGTATATATATATATATATATATATATATATATATATATATATATATATATATATATATATACGTGTGTGTGTGTGTGTGTGTCTGTTTGTGTGTATATTTGAAATTCAGACGAATGTGAACCACATTAAACCACATCCATCTTGTGAATATTTCCTCAGTAATTCCTGTTAATGGAATCGATGCTTGTGGGTATATTTTCACTTTTCCCCCCCCTAGCCAATCGACCTTAGAATGCATTTGCTGCTATGGTCTGTGGATAGAAAGGTTAATATCTTCTCATGCTGGCAATTTCCAAAATACATTTTATAATACATTTACACTTAGATTTTGTGATAAACAGAATTAGTTCACCAGTCCTCTTACATAGGAAGGCTTATTTAGTTCAAAAACGATTTCAGTGGAAGGAACACTATGCATTCACATATTTCTTGGGCTGACCTCATTAGCCAAGACAGCAGCCAACTTTTTTTTTCTTAAAAAGGCTGTCAAAATCATTAACCCCTGTTTCTACTCATTTTCTAGGCGAAGGAATTAAATCCCACAGTGCTACTGAGATGACTGAGGCACAACCACAACAGACTCAAGAAAACACTGAGGAATTATTGAGGAATATCATTAAGCAAGGCCCACAGATAACCGCTGTATATAGCTTTCCTGATGAACAGGAGGAAACACACATGGCTACAGATCCATCTCATGCCTCATCTTTCAAAACGGACACCAGTTGGGCTGGACTCCTGCAGCCTTCTCATAGACTTGGGACTGAAAAGAACCATGATTCAGCCAAAACAAGGGGTTCTCTAAAGCGTATAGAACATGAGCTGTTGGACTCTGTCACAGCTGATGTTCACGCTCTGGTTACCCCAGGGAGAGAACAGATTTCAACCTCAGGATCCCCTAAGGCAAGACTGCAAACCAGCACAGCCCTGGGTGTGACAATAAAGCAGGAAGTTGTTGTTGATTCTAGCGAGTGTGAGGAATATGAATGTGTGGAAAAGAAAGAAATTCCAAAGTCTGGGATGGCATCTTTCTCACGCTCAGTAAAACCACACAGGCTGAATTCAGAGGCACACAAACAGAACCACAATTCCCATAAATCCACTGTGCAGGAGGTTATGAAGCTTCATTCCAAAGTGGGCCCCGGTCTCAGATTGCAAGCTGCTATACAGCACCTCCACCGACCAATGAAAAAAACCTCTCTTGCGCTCTCGAACAGTACCACAGCAGCACTGTCTGTCGCTCATTCTCAGGTTGTAAACTTAAACCCCACCAATAGAAATCCCTCCACATCCAAAGCTGCTCCACCTCCTTCACTCTCAGTCCAGCGAGTTCACCTGGGCGACAAACAAGCTGCATCACTCAACCGAACTGGTGCCCCATGGGTCACCATCAGATCCCAGCATCAGTCTGCGAACTCCCATGTCACCAGCCCCACACCCCATTCGGACTCTCAAACTGGCCCCAGACACCTCCTGCGCTGTGGCCAGTGCGGAAAGTGTTTTCCCCACCCCAGCAACCTGAAGGCTCACCTGCAGACGCACACAGGTGAGCGGCCTTTTTGCTGCTCCCTCTGCGGTCGCAGTTTCACTAAGTTGAGCAACCTCAAAGCCCACCGACGAGTCCACACCGGAGAGAGACCGTACTGCTGCCTGGCTTGTGGCAAACGCTTCACCCAGAAATGTAACCTGAAACGTCACCAGAGAATTCATCTGGATGTATGATGATGGACGGCCAATGACAAAAAGACACGCTTGGTGTGTTTTTTTTTCTTTTAGATTAAGATGCTAAAGTGTTGCATTGTAGTTCACTTGCTGTGATGCACTGCAACAATGCTTGTGTACTTGTCTCTTAAAGTGATTGTCCCAAGTTCTTCTGTGCACTCCAGAAAGGTGCATCTAGAATCTTCTGAAGGTGTCTTAATGTTATTAAATGACAAAAAGCAGCGTGTTGTGAAATGTATCTTGCGCAGAGATTTTGGTCATTAAAAGACTATTTATTCTCTGAACACTAATACTCTTTCATTATATCAGATGCACCAAGTACGCCTGTGAGCACAAAAGCACCTCGTAACCATAGTTCAAAGCCCAGTTTTTATTTAACTTCTAAAAGTGAGATTTTGGTAACAGAAGTTTAAAGAAAAGCTATTTTCCAGATTTCTCATGATAAACATCCACTAAAATTGGTTAAGAATTGATACTACATGGCTGAAATACAGGAGGAGGTGAGCACACACATTCTGAGACATTTTCATTAGTGGTCATGATGATCAGTACATTAGTAGAAGCATCAGAATTCATAATAGTGTTCTTTTAGCCTGACTGCATTTAATTTTGATATGATTTTACAGCCCCTTTTTGGTTGTGTTTTTGTTTCTATATCCAAAAACATTTATATTACGTTATTCCTATTAATGCATTTATAAATATACATATATGAAATTGTTGTTAATTTCACTTGATTATAGCCAACGGAGCTATTAATGAATAAATATGTATGAACAATGGGTTGACTTAGGGTAAATCCCTATTTTAAAAATAGATTTTACAATATAGACAGATGTGCAAAAATATCTAATAAGGAGCTCACATGAAAAAAAAAAAACAAACAAACCAGTTGTTTAATGACTGTTCCTGCCCTGAGTATACATATGATTATTCTTGTGAACTCTCAACACTTCACTGTAAGTAGGAGTAATTACCTTCACTAATGTATCTTATTGTTCCTGCTTTAGACTTCTCTTCATTATAATTCTCAAACATTTGGTAAATATGTGTCTGGGTCATATTTCTCTACAGTTTGCTGCAGGTTACGGAACGTAATTTGAATGTCAAGGAGTTTTTAAAAAATATTTCTGTTCAGTTGATGGTCTGTGTATATGGTTTTGTTATAACTTGAGTATGATTTGCTCCTGCAAAGATTTCTGTCCTAAAATCCAGAAAATATCACCCACCTGAACAACTGAAAGTATTTAGATGAATCATGAGTGAAGACTGAATTGATGCTCCGATAAAATTAGTGATTAAAATACAGCTCATTTAGCAAAGAAAAAAAAAACACCTCTCTGTCAAGTTTGACAAAGAAAATACTGTAATATCTGGCCAGTTGGTGCCAGCCTTTCACCAAAATGAGCAAATATCAGGACTATTTGTGGTCCTTTCAACCGGCTGCTTATGTATTGATGGAATAGAGGAGTACTCCCAAAGTAAACCACTCCATTAGAGTAGCTGTTCTGTTTTTACAAGTATCTGTAGACACTGTTTTAGTCAGTGTGTGTGCCTGAGCCTGTGTGTTACATATCTCACATCCAGGATTAAATTTGATGTGATGTATTTGTAGTTAATTGGTGGTGCAACCAGTAACATTTTAATCTTATTTTCAAGGTTAAAGCTAGCAGAGGCTCTCTCACTCTCTCTCTCTCTTTCTCTCTATCTCTCTCTCACACACAGAATGTGGATTAAAGCAGTGCTTCTGTTCTAGATGATATCTTTTTTTGATGTTTGAACCCAATAATGAATTATTTTTAAGAGCAATTAAGAAATACCTACTTAGTGGAATCTGAGGATGTTTTATTTTGGACCTTGGTGGATCTGGGCAATCACTGAACACTTTAATTAATAAGATGAATAAATATTGTTACCAGTTTGTACAAATTGGCACCTCTTATTAAAGTATCCCTGAAGAAGATACTGAATCTCTACCTGCTTCCTTAGTGTCATGCTGTACATTACATTACTTAAGGGTCTGTAAGAAAATTAGTGGGATAGAGGAGGTGGTGCAGGATGTAATATCTTCTTTTTGTAAAAAAACAAGATCTTATATAAATTTACTGTATGTGGCAAACATTACAGAATGGTAAGAAAAAGAAGAGGGACAGAAACTGTTGTTTTAGCAAGTTCCATAAAAACAACAAGAATCCAATGTGTTTATGTTAAAGTGACAAAGTCTGAGTGGCTGTAGTAATTATGACAGGAGCCCAGAGTCAGAAAGGCTCTGTAATCGTTTTGCTGATGGGACTTTAGATCAGAAGGTGTTTCTATTAGATATTCTGGGGGGCACGGACAATCTGGGTACTTTGCTCTTTAACTGAGTGGACTTATGGGAAATTCCAGTCGGTCTTTTTGCTGTAACTATTTAATCTCCTTTTTATTCATAAAAATCAAACAAACATAAATTATGAAATAAAATGGAAATACGGGATACAAAATAAATGATGCTCTCCCAAGACTACTCTCTTTTCAGCAAAAATAAAAACTACAATGCCCTCCCCCTTTTTCTCGCAACCCCTCCTCCCCTAATCACTTTTGTCCAGTCCCTAAATGACCTAAATGTAGTGCTTGTAAATCCCCCCCCCCCACCCACACACACACACACCTCTAGTGTATTCATTCACAATTAAGGATTGTTTTGGCTTTGCCTTCAGGTCTCCCACTGTTTTTAATATAATCAATATTGTAATGTGTTTTACAGAGACGGTTAACGTTTCTCTGAGCAGGGAGAGACAAAGGAAATGAGAAAACAGGCAGACAAGAAAGAAAACAGACAAAAGGTATAAAAGGATAATGCCTCTTTGAATAAGAAGAAAATGAATTACGGTTTCCTCACAATTTTTACTTTAAATTTCTTACATGACACAGAATTGTCCTCCTCTTTGCCTCCTGTTTTTCAAATTCCTGGGGCTATCAGCAGTATTAGCAGTGCCTGACTGGACTTGGAAAATAATGTCTTTTCCCACTTGAATTGATAGCTGTTCTTTAAAAGAATCTTCTTCTTTTCTCTTTTTTGTCAAAATCATTCCAATATTAAATTCAGTGCTTAACAGGCTATGGAGTGCACCGTGGAGGATTTATGCCAAGTTTTGCACGCCTAGTGTGCCTCATTCGTAACACCTTCATATTTCATAAAAGCAGCTCAGCTAGAAGAAATTGATGCTTTGATGCGTACTTCATTCTAACTTTTATTCTCTTTTTTTGTAAGTCTACTAAATCCATTAAGATGGAGGTTTAACTGACCTTCAGCTCCTTTTATTGTGTATGAAAGAATAATTGTGGCTATGAAGTCTGCGCTACTTCCCTTGTTTCTCCTCAGATACTACAGCGGCTGTAGTCAATAACATTTGGAGAGTACCCTCAGAAAGCTCCTCACTTCGGCTTTCTGCTTCATGAAACTCACCATAGCGACTCCACCTCTTTCTTAGTCTTTCAGATTGCACAGTTGTGTTATTATATCATTATATGATAACACTAAAGAGCCCAACTTTGAAATTATGGTTTGTTTCTTGATGTTTTAATTAATTTTATTATCAATATTATTCCCAAAAGTTCTAGTCTGGTGCACTCCTTATGTATGTATATATATATATATATATATATATATATATATATATATATCGTATATATACATACATTTTTTTCTTTTAGATTTCTTCTTAATTATAGGGGTCATGTTGTTGTTACAAATGGATCTCTTTCCTTTATTTCACCACAAGGACCAGGGGTTGTATACACAGAAGCTTCCTTGAATTAGAGGTGACCTTTTTTGCAAGGTCTTGACCAAGGAGTAACATGGTCAGCCACATTTAGCCTTAGTGTATTCTTTATTTGTAAAAGACTGCACTCAGTAAACAAAATGAAATGATCCTTGTTAGGAGTTTCCTTTTAAAACTCTTAACTCAAACAACTCAGTACCATTCAGGAGACCTCCTGGTGAAAAGTTATAATAGTCTATGATTATTGTCCCTGGACATAAATAAGCACTTCTGTACTCAGAGAATAGGGACAATGGGACTAATGTATGAAAAAATGATTTATTTGTAGCCTATTTTTCTATCATTCTTTGCAACACAAGTCTGTCTATTGAGAGACAGAGAAAGAGAGTCAAGCATACCAGTGTCACTGTCATGACACTATCATTGTCAGTGGACAGCCATGCACATCTTTCATCACTGTGTGTGTGTAATAATAGCTGTGCTGGACTTTTTCCCCCGCCAGTCTCACAGTTTGATGCTTGTTTGTCCTTCAAGTCTGGCAGAAGCTTCTGAAAACACATAACCTGTCTTGCTGTGTGTGTAAGTGCACCTACATTGGACAGAGGATGTAAGAAAAAAAAATGACTCATACCAAAAGAAACCCTAAACCCAGTATATTCCTACTCTGCTCACATACTAAGTGTGTTTTACCAGTAATGTTAAGTGCCTCACATCTCTGATTTGTAATACCCTTCTCAGCAGAGAACCTTTTGAAATGAGCCGGAGCAGCAAAGGGTCAGGCCAGAGCCTTGTTAACAAGGAATCTGTTAACAGAGTCTGCAGTGTTTTTCTCAGTAATAATGTGATTTCATTTTTCCTTAAATATTTTAGGCAGTCGAATTAAGAACTACTTAAAATTTTCTATTTAGAAAAAATTGTATGAATGTAGGGATGTTATTGGTCCCACAGCTAGTTTCATGTGTTACTGGGGCCCTGGGGCAAGAAACTCACAAACTGTCCAATCACCTATCTGCATTAAACATATAACCAGGTCTCTTCATGCAGCCACCTTTTACACGACAGCTTGAATAATTGGCCCAGACACCCAGAAACAGTCGGAAACTAACCAGAACTCTGCCGGAATACTAAGTCACCCCATGTGAATTAGTCTGAGCCACTCTGATTAAACATAACTTTATTGTGAAATTTAGAAAACAGACACTGGAGAAGGCTGGTATTTTATATTTACTCTCTGTCAACAAATCCCATAGCCTAATGCAGTTTCTTCCTCTGTGCCATAGAGCTCTTTTGCTGGCTAAAAACTATTGAAAACACATAAATGAGCCACATAGTTACACCGAGTGACATATTCCTTCATTATGAAAAATATCGGCACTTTATTTTGAACCATTTCCACATACACAATTCTGCTACCCGGAATTCTTCATATTGCCCAAAATGTGTTTCATTCCCCTGCTAAGATTGTCTCCAATACAAATGTGCTATTTACATCTCTTTGAGTAACAGAAAATATTAAGCTGTATAATTTCAATCCGTTTTTAAAGATTAAAGCCTTGATTTGATCGGAACTAGTTAAATTTTGAGAGACGGACTAACACATTGTTGGTTTTTGTCTTGTCATGGGATTTGTTGTCAGTGCTACCCTTATTCTTTAATGTTGCACCATACAATATTTTTAAATGACTTAATGACTCCACAGAGAATTGTCCCCATACTCCGCAGTCCCCTTCAATACTATAACATTAGTATTATCATCTTTCAGTTCAGTGTTTCAGCTTCTAGTTTTCAGATTTACTGTTTTTATGTTTCCGTTTCACTACTCTAGTCAACCTGGTTTCCAGCCATAGAGCTCTCAAAGCTCTGATAAGGCCACTGTACACTACCTGCACAGCACCAAACAGCCGACCCACAAACACAGCTAGCGGGTGAACATTGTAGTGCATAAAGAACCAATGAATTTTTATCTCAGGAAACCAATTTGATGGAGGACAAGACAGAGCTAAAAGGAGGCTTACATTTGTCAGGTGGCAAGAAACAATACTTCAAATTTATGATTATGTTTCTTAATTAATGTTCTGTCACTGTCTGACACTGCTACAGAGGTCATGGATCAATTCAGCAGTCATGATGCTGTTAATCTGTGACTGACCACTGTTCCTCTTTGCTGCTGCAAATTCTTGATATGGTCCTGGACACAGCATTGGTGCATCTGAAAAGTTAAAAACCTTCCTCCTCCACACAGACTGATGATGCAGTTTCACTAATCGATCCCTGGCAATTTTGGCATTGACTACTTTTGCTCTTTAGAACTCTGTAAATTGTCTGATGCTGCTTTTGAAAACCTCCCCTGACCAAAGGATGATTGCCAGTGTTTGTCAATACCTCTCGGCGTTCAACCTAATACAAGTTGACTGTGTCAGTGTCTTCGTAATTGTTAGTCTGTTTTCTTTCCAAAGTCCCATTTATGTTGTGTTTTCATCATGTTGTTTGCCCGTTATATTTCATCTCTAGATCTTTCTTGTTTTTCTCTCTTTGTCCTGTTTGTGCACACAGCCCCCCCTGCCCTCTCCAGCCTCCCTTGTTTCATACAACCTGTTTTCTCACCCTCACCTTTTTGACCCTCTCTCTGTCCTGTCATTTGATCTGCCCCTCCACACGTTTCTCCTCCACACACATCACATTGTTGCCGTGTAAATCCTTGGTGTGAACAATTACTGCTCAACACATGGGGAAGGGGGTGGGGGTGCATTTGCTGTCACATCCTTGCAACACAACAGCCCATCCTTTTCAGCGTAGCGTAGGATTGCTCATGTTGAGCTGTTAGCGGCAGCATTATGAGGATGCTGAATAAAAGTGCCATTTTGACTTGTCATTTCCCCCCATTTAGCTGCAGGCACAAACCCATCCACACTCCCAAAACACAGTGGCTCGTGTCGCCACTGTCATCAGGCAGCAGTTTTATTATCTCCTTGTCAAGAAGCTGAAATGCCACTTCTATGTCTGCATTTACAGAACACTTAGTGATTTAGAAATACTTTTACACTTATAGAGAGTTTATTTAAGTCTTGTCCTTTCTCTCCTTTGCTTGTGGGCTACCTGAGTGTGTATGTGCATATGCATATTTCCAAATAACTTTTTTTATTGAACCTTTTAATAGTCCAATCAGAAAAAGATGATTTTTTTTAATAGTTTCTTAGCACCAACAACAGTCTTTTTTTCAACTGACCACACATCTTTTTAATTAAAAGCCTCCAAACAAATGAAATGTCCATTTATAGTAAAAGGTCACTTTCAGCATTCTGTGTTAATTCTTCTCCATTAAAGTTCAATTTTATTGAAAAAAAAGATTCTTATTTAAATTCATATGTAATAACAAATATACAATGAGTGATAAAAATTTTACCACAAGTTTCAACAGTAAGATTAAGAGTCTACAGTCTACAGTTTACTACGAGAGTGTGCTAGAGTCAGTTGTTAGCTGATGAACTTATGTTCAAACAATTTTCACCATCTTAGTTTAGCATATAAGCTAATATTTGCTTATTAACAAGAAACATAAAGTGCAGTTTGAGCTGATGGAAATGTCATTATGTTTCCAGGTGTTTGCTCACAAACAAAAGTACTGGACAAACAGGTGAATCAGGTGATGACATATGTGAAGAGTCAGGAATAACCAAAGTTATTATAAGGACTGTGAAAGCAGGAGGAGAAGGATTCTCTGATCTGATGAGACCAAAATTTAACTTTTGGGCAGAACTCCTGACACTGTCTGATGAACAGCAAACACCAGTCATCATGGGCTAATACCATCTCTACGGTGAAGCATGGTGGTAGCAACATTCTGTGGGGGGAGGGCTTCTCAGCAGCAGGGGTCAGGAAGACTGATCAGAATTTAGGGAAGGGTGAACACAGAGCTGAGAGGTCCTCGAAGAAGACTTGCTCTACAGTGCATGTGACCTGAGACTGAATCCTTTCAGGAGGACAATGGCCTGAAGCAAACAGTCAAGATAACACTTAAGTGGCTTAGGGACAAGTGTCTAACTGGCCCAGGCAAAAGCTCAGACCTAAACCCCACAGATCATCTGTGAAGAGACCTGAGGATGGCAGTTCACAGACATCTCCCACCCATTCTGATGGACCTTGGGAGGATTTACCAGAAAGAATGGGATAAACTGCCCAAATCCAGGTGGGCAAAGCTTGTACAGACTTACACAAGATGACCTGAAGTTGTAAATGCTGCCAAAGGGGTTTCTAGAAAGTACCGAATTAAGGGACTCCATATTTTGGTATATGAGAGACTGTAATTTTTGAGTTTAAATAATTTTGCAGAAATTTCCTAAAACATGTTTTCACTTTGTCATTTGAGTTTATTTAGTCTGGATTGATGGGCAAAAATGGGACAATTTTACTCATTTAAAATTAAATCTAGGGCATAATACACTGAAGGGGTCTGCATGCTTTCTGATGCTCCTGTGTTTCACAGAGTAAATGATAATTCTTCAAGCAAGATTTTTCTTCTTCTAACTGCCTAGAAGGACACCACCTGAAAAGGTCGGCTCCTGAAAACAACAGCAAATAAAACCCTTGGAGTTGTAACCAACCATACATCAACTGAGTGCTAGATATGGTTCAGCTGGGTTGAATTTAGTATAACACGTTATAAACATGATGTCTCTGTTCAAATTGTGCTCCACCTAAGGTTGTCCCCATCACTTTACAAGATCCTGTTTCTGTCCCCCTCACCTGTATTAATTGTAATTTATTTTCTAACTTAACTCTCTCTAAACAGTGTTCTTACTTTCCAACAGCTAAAATCCAGGTGAAGGAAGAGAAGGGGTTAATAAAGATATTGACACATTCAGTTGAGTGACATCAAGGAAATCAGTAAAGCACACTGACCTTTGCAGTAAAGATGAAAAAGAAGAAACATTACCGGATCTCTATTAATAAAACTTAAAAATGTTTAAGCAGGCGCTGCCCAATCCACTGTTCATATTTATTGGTATTTCAGTAAACCTGTCTTCCTGTCCAATTCGGGCTCGTACACATATGGCTCCACAAATCAAAACCAGACTGGCATTAAAGGTTCAATCAGCCGAGAGATTGCAGCCGAATTCCCAAACTGCCATTTGAAAATGTCGTCAGTGCTCCTTGAGCGCAATGTGAGAAATACACCGGCTTGAGCTCCTGAACAATCATTACTTTTTGAAGAGAGTGGGGACGGAGGTCATTAAAAGTTTATGCCACTGAAGCCGAACATGATAAACGTGGCCTTTAACGTTTTTATTGAGAGAACGGAGAGGGAAACAAAAGAGGGAAGACAGGAGTGGGCAAGAGCGATCTTCAAAGACAATCACTCGTATTCCCTGTAGTTGTTCATTAAAACCCACTCTAATTGTTATTGTGGAGTCATAGTCTTGCATTTCTAAGAATAAAGCATTAACTCTCGCTGTGATCATGCTGGATTGTTCAGATAGAAGGTGAGGACAAAGATTTTTGTATATGAAAATATTGTACACACCTTTGCTTTTCACAACCAAGCCAGTCTGTAACATTTCTCTCTCTATTTACATCTCTATTTCTTGCAACATGCAATATTTTGTTCTTCAAAACCTGTTTTTCCTTGAGTCTCTGCTTTCACAGACTTGGTATGAAATGCTCTGATTAGGGCATCATACTGATCCTGATTAAGTACTGTTGGAAAATAGCTGCATTCAGTAGGGGTCAGTGTTGCTCTGTGGAAATGCTGGAGGCCACTAGCTTTCTCTACAGTGTGTTGATGTATATATGTGTGTGCATGTGTGTGCGTGCGTGTGTGTGTGTGTGTGCGCAAGTGTCATTTTGCAAACCTTGTCAACATAATTGACACCACACAGAGACACACACACACACACACACACACACACACACAAACATAAACTAAAACGCACTCACTAATCTGGTCTTCCGCTATGATTTCTCCAACTATCAAGGCAGATGACATATTCTTCTTTACCGTGACTGCTTTCTCTTGCTTCCCTCTTTTCCAACTTATTGGTCTTTCTCTACTTTGTGAAGTGTTCTACCCTCTGGCTTGCAAAATCACACAAGCATGCACACAAGCACGTGTCTGCTGAATAGCAAAGCAAAGCGAGGGAGAAGAGGCAAGACAGACTGAGTGTGGATGAGAGTGAAGAAGGATGATAGCTATGGTTTGTGTTTTCCCCCTTTTTTCTCTTGGTAAAGTGAGCCACCCAGAGCAAAAGGACACACACACACACGCACACACACACACACCTAGACATGCTTCAACTTTTTTTCTGTCTTGCTCGCCAGGGAATAGAACAGATGGAATGAATCTCTACAAGGGGCAACAAGCAGGAAAAGTGGCTGAAGGAATGTCAAACAGAGTCTTCCCCCAGCTTCTCTCTATGTGGACTGAAAGTGAAGTCATTTTGATAAAATTTTTTTACTTGTTTTTGTAGAGAGTGGGTGTGTTTGTTAGTGTGTGTGTGTGTGCGTACAAGTGGTGTTTTGTAGGAGACACAAATACACACCAGAATGATGATTTAGACTGCTTTAACTGCATAATGTTCATCAGGTTAAAGAAACTCTTTCTCTTTCCTTCTTACCAAAACCTATTAGATGTCTTGCTGTGGAAGCCACAAAGGAAAAAAAAAAAATCCAAGGCTACATTTCCCCTTCCTGGCTAAGCCTGCTGCCACTATCTGGACAAACTATTGATGGTCTCAGAGCCAGCAGACAGAGGCCTGTCTCTCGATGTACTGAGAGAGTGCGATAGAGAGAGCAAGACAGGAGCTGGAGATGGAGAACGAGAGACAGATCGGATTAGCCGCAGTTGAGTCACAGTTATTCCATTACCTCTAAGCCACGCATACACGAGTTCCTGTGTATACACACACAAACACACGCACACACATGGACAAATACGGCCTCTCTCACACACACACACACACACACACACATACACAAGCAGTTTCCCACATGATCGTGTTTGGCCAGAGACTGCAAATTTTCCTTGCTGAGCACAAATGGAAAGAGAAGAAGAAGAGGACATAAGTGCAATGGTGAGAAAGCTGATTGAGCAGCCCTTCCTTTAATTGCATTCAGAACACTTTTTTCTGGAAGCTCTGTGCGTTCTATGAACGCTGGAATTAAAAGTATCCTGGGCTGTCCTCTGACGATTCTGTCTTTTGAGTAGCTTAGCAGCATAATATTTAATAACCCCTGAGTAAACACTGGGAGGAATTGCTCAATAAATAATTGAAGGGGAATTTATAAATAATCTTCCCTCTTAATCTATTCCAGTGCACTGCCGCCAGGTCCCTGAAGTGATGCTCATCCCTCTGGACAGTCAGCGGTTCTGGCTTCCTGCCTCATGGGGGCGCTCTTGTTATTTTAGAGAAATGTCCACCTCAGGACTAAGAAATGGGAATAAATAAATAAATAAATAATTAAATGGGTTATTCACAAAAAATAGAGCATGCTTCTATGAAACAGGCCCTAACCCTCTATTAAAATCCTGTTTTTGAGAAGACTACTTTTGTTATCGGTGCTCTCAGATTTCTGGGCGTTTTCAGGAAATGAGAGAGGTTTTGTGCTCCCTGAGCAGCTGCAGAGTTCTGCAACCTGCTCCTGGGTCTAAACACGATGTCAGGAAGTATATTGAGGCAGGTCTGTTTCCCTTTGAAATTGGATTTAGGTTTCTATCAAGTGTGCTAATACAAAATTCACAATTAAGTACTAATGTTACATCCACTGTGCTTTTCCTTTCTCCAGTCCCTGACTTTTTTCTTGCTTGATTTCTCTTTCCTTTTTTTTACAATTTTCCTTTTGCCTTTCTTGTGTTCATACCCTCCCTCCTTCAGCTGGTAGTACCCTCATATACAATTAACAACTGTTTGCTAATGAGAACGAGTGGGGGCTCATTATTCATTATATCATTAACATTTAATTGCTTCGTGCTAATCCTAATAACCATCTCAGAGTTTAATCGGTTTCGGGTGTGATTACAGCATCAGAGTTTGTTTGACATCAAATCTTCCATGTTGTCATTGTTAGGTTTATGCTCAGGATGAAAGGTTTTTTGGGTTCAAATTTTGGCTTTAGAGACCATTAGCTCAGAGGATCCTGGGTAAAATTATGGCTGTCAGACTGCTGATTACTGATATAATCTAAGTGGAGCTGTAGAGTGTCTTTGGTCTCATCATTTCTGTCTCAGGCTTCCTCTTCAGATAGAATAAAGAGTTTCATGCCTCTCTATCAGTCCTATCATCTCTCTCTAGTTTTCCTCTTTATACATCTCACAACATGTCTGTTTGCGTCTCCATCTCCTCCTCCCTCACCCTCATCTGTCCCACAGCGGTTCCATAAATTGCATGGGGCCCAAACAGTGGAGGATGCTGGAGACGCTGACATCCTGAGTGGCAGTGAGGAAGAGCAGAGGCAGGACAGATCCACCCTCCATCACTCATCAGTGGAGAGAAGGAGGAAGACTTGGATAAGGATGGAAGGAAGGAAGTGAGAGTGAGAGAAGGAGAGTTAGGAAGGGAGACAAAGAAAGAGAGAGAAAGAGAGAGAGAGAGGAGACTGTATGGGGAGGGGTGTGAAGGGAAAAGAGAGAGAGTGAGCAGCCACCCAACACAGTCATCAACTCCCTTCCATCCATCATCTGTCTCAGCCCAAAGGCTGCCACTGCTTCATCAGCATCACCTCCCTGCCCATTACGTGCCTGTGTGTGTGCATGTGCATATACACAAGGAGGTTTATGAATATTTGTTTGTAAAAATGTGTGCAAGATTGATTGTGTAGCTGTGTATTGTGTGTATGTGTGCTTGACTGGCCGGCTCTTTTTTGTAAATATACCTCAATGTCAGTTCAGTACAAATTATATGACTAGTACAGGACTGCAGTCCATAGCCGATATTCTTCTCAGCAGTATACAGCTTTGTTCTGCTGTAAATATCAGTCATTATAGAACTGTAAGAGACAATTAACTCTTTATTGAAGACATACACAATTATGCACAAGTTCAGAGACGTCAAGGTCTTCTCTAGTTTCTGAATTTTTAAAAGAATTATGACTCTTTATCTAGTAACTGATAGAAATTTTGGAGCCTTTTTCAGAGCTTTTGGAGCTTGAGAATTTCATATAGAAATAAAGACAAGAGTTGCACTGGCATAGAGAAAGTTATACATCTAAACAAAGTGCACACATGCACACACAAACACACACACACACACACACACACACACACACACACACACACACACACACACACACACACACACACAATGACATCCAGGCTTGGAGGGAACTGGAGCCTCTCCTAGAATGCCGTGAAAAAGAGACGAGCAAACAGTTCCTTGCAGTTGTAGGACTAGTTCAAGTTCAGCTGAGATCCATGTCTTTAGAATAACCTGCTGTCGGAGGAAACCAGAGCCCCCCCTCACAAAAACCCAATATGAAGTGTAGCAGAAAGGACCAACACCAAGCCACTCTGTTGCTCATTATGCATTCACTAAATAAAACGTTAGGCAGAATTTTTCCACTTCATATGTTTGTTTTAAGCTGAACAGCTTATCATCAAAACATCTCTTTTATAAAACATCTTTTTTATTCACTTTGGATTGATTTAAAATTATATTAGCAAGAAAAGTCCAGAATCAAATGTTGGATGTTTTCACCACCTATCTATACTGCACAATTCCTGAGGGCAACTAATATCAATATATGACTTATTTTTTATCTAGGTGGCACTAGCAATAACTAACACTAGCTTTACATTTAGTGTATATGTAAAAGCAGAATCAATTCTCTCAAGTAACTCAACAAGTTGCCAACACTTATGACAGATCAGCCCCTAAAATACCCTTTACTCAATACACTTTTGCAAGGAGAACAATTGAGTTGACAGTCTTGCACTTTTACTAAGTCCTTTGTAATTTCCAAACTTACATTGTGAAGTTTCATTTAATTAAAAGTCTGCTATTAAGGCTGAGTATTTTTACCACCATCTTCATAATTAAGCCAGTCTAAACATCTAATTTTTAATGATAATATTAGAATGACATTAGAATTGAGCTCTCGCAATTTGGAAAGCAACACCCACCCAGGCACAATGAATGTTTTTAAAACATCCTGACATTTTCTTACAAACTGTGCTCCACTCAAAAATAACCTTTTTATTGCTCCCCCAGCTCTGCCACCTCTCTCATCCTCTCTCCCATTGCCTTTGGCACCATATTGGTAATTGTGCTTTAAGAGCAAAATCTAATTGTGCAGAAAGAAATCTGGGCTGGAGGAATTATCCAAAGCATTTAGTGCTTTTTTATTATTTGGCCCAATGCCAAAACCAGTGGCTAATGCTTTCATCCACTCCCCAACATAGGTAGCATTCATTTTAAGGGTTGATAAATGTGAGACTCTACGCATGTTGGCTCACTCTTATTCATTTATTTTCTTTTTGGCTGGAAGTGACCTCAAATGATTTTCAGTTGGCTTATTAAGGCCTCTCAGTTTTAACTGTGACAAATCTTTATTTTCTCTGAAAGCCGAGTGGTTGATATTTAGTGTGAATGCCCCTTTGCAGGACTTGTCTCCACTTCATTATCTGCTGCGTGCTCTGACCTCTCCTCCAGCCTTTGCAGACAGTCAACAAAGCCACATTGCCAAACTTCCCATAACACTCTCCCTGTGCCATCTCATCCCTCACCCCTCCTCCTCTTCTGAAGAAAGGGCAAATGAATGATGCACACTGTATCGACACAAAACTTTTGCATAGGTCTCCTCCCTACCCCTCTCCTCCCTCTTTGCTAATGAGCAATGCTAGCTCCATTGACCTACTTGTGGACTTAAAGGAAATCCAATCACAAATGCCTCAGGTCGCTTTCTTCCCACTTTGGGAGATTAAAAGATTCAATTCTCCCTGCCTATCCACACTCATCTTCATCATTTCTCCTTCCACTCCTTTTGTCTGTCTGCTCTGCGGTCTGCCCCTGCCCTGAACCCCACCCCACCCAATCGTCTTTCTCTATTTCCCCCTCCTTATTCCCTAACTAAGTTTTCAGGCTTTTACAAACTTGCTATTTGTCTGATTTAGATCCAGAATAAGAGTGGAGTGGAGGAGATCAGCCATGCAGATAATTATCAGCGGGAGACAAGGGTGTTATTGGGACACATTGGACCTGGCGGACAGACTCTGATCTAGTCGGCCGCAGAAGGACAGTGAATCATTGGCCACGGCACATCTGAGTAAAAATATGCACAGAAACACATTCCTATGCATACAACATCACAAATTCTCATAAATGTGATTCTTTTTTTTTCTCATATGCATACATTCAGTCACAAAAAGACACGTATTTCTCAACTTCATCAAGTTACTGAAAAAATTGTCTGCTAAACCTCCATTATCCCAATCCCTCCAAACATTAGACGCATGCACACAACACAGACCCCATACTGTGCCTTAAATGGCAGCAGGGTGCTGAGCTACTGTTTGCTTTGCCTATTGCCATGGTGTTTGTTTGGTTTCATGCATACTGTGCAGTAATAGAACACAGTGACCCCGGCTCCAAAGGAGGTCTGCTAACAAACCAACAGCACAGCTAAAACATGGGCTCCCTGTGGGATACATGCGATATTCAGATGATATACTGTACATGCAGCTTTTATGCTTGCGGAGGTGGGCAGAGATTCTGTGTGTGTATGTTTGTATACAGACAAGATGAAAGCGTGTTTGATGTCATCAAGTTACCCATTACATGATTGGGCTTGTTGAATTAGTTCTGAAAACAGTGACCTTAAAGAAATACCCACTTTGACTGCGGGAGACACAACGGGAGATTTATTGTTCCTTCACAACCACAGAAAATACTTGTTTCTGACTGGATGGCAGGTGTCCATTAAGAGTGTATAACAGAGCAACTAAAACATAGTTTCTGTCAACAGTTTAACCAATGTTTGTGGACACACTATATAAAACAGTGGGTAACCATGGCAATGATATGTCTGCTTCATGCAACTTTACCAGTTAACTTTCACTGGTGAAACTAACCTAACAAACTTTACAAATATGACACCCAGTGGATCACAACGCCCTCTGTTTCTTTGGTAACGAGCCATGATGTAAAGGTGATAATGCATTTCTAGTTGTCCTGTAAGAAGTACAACATCGCAGTGTCACCTAATTAAAACCTCCTAACGTTCATCTGTTATTTTTGAATCAGGAGACCTCAGGGTGTATTGGCAGGCTGATCTGCAGTCAGGCATTCAGAATCTGGTAATTTTTTTCAAGGAATAATTCCACATTTTAGGAAATTAACTAATTTGCTTTCTTTGCTGAGAGCTGAGTGGTCTATTGATACCGCTCTCATGCATCCGTCTGCTCAATATTAAGCTACAACCAGTAGTCAATTAGCTTATCATAGCATGGAAAACTGCAGGCAGGGGCAAACAGCTGGCCCTGGCTCTGTTCTAAAAAAAAAAAAAGATCTACAAACACCTCTAACACTCACAAATTCACACGTTGTACCTCATTTTTAAATCTGTTGCTAAGCTCAAGTGTACACAATGTGATGCCAGACATCCTTGGGTTATGTAGTGGACAAAGCCTAACCCCCCAAATACTTGTCATTATTACACTTCTTACACAGATTGATAACATGATGATTGATTTTAATTTTGGATGGACCCAGGCTAGCTGTTTCCCACTGCTTCCAGTGTTAATGCTAAGGTAGGCTAACTGCCTTCTAGCTATAGCTTCCTGTTTAACAGGCCTCCCCTTAAGAAAGGCAATCCAATAAAAATTAAAAGAAAAATGTTGAACTTTTCCTTTACAAGGGAAACAGTCATATTTCCAATCTAGAACTATTGGTCATAAGGCTCTTCTGATGTACACATTTGGGAAATTTGACTCAGTCAGATGTTAAGGAAAGAGAGAGAGAGACAGACATGAGAAATGAATTAAGAACGAGGTCTTTTATTTCATGCTGCTGTTTTGTTTTTCTCCTCCAAAATTTGTCTGTCTGCTCATGCAAGACAGCTGCTGTACTGAATGAACTTTTGAACGCTAGACAAATCAAACTAACCCTTTTGCAAGATGAGTAAGACATCAATAATGGGAGGGTGATATGGATAAATGCATAGAGAAGTAAGGCAATTTGGGATTTTTAGAAGAGTGAAGTGTTTATCTACAGGCTGCAAAATCTCAGCTTTAAAGAAAGGAAGTCTGTAGATGAATGTGCAACAAACATACTCTTGATTATACGAAATTATAGAGCAACTACAAGTGATCTGCATAAAAAAACTGATCAAAACTTATACTATAAGTAAGAAACCCTCAATTGGCCAAAAAGACACAAACATACAAAGTTATATTCACCTCACCTAACCCTTTCATTTTGCTCAGACTTGCACTGGGCCCACTTATTTTTATAGCAGGACTCAAAAAGTGAATACCATCAATTGCCCGTGTCAGAGTGAGAGCTTCACATCTTACCGTCTTGACAAGAACCCTGCCCTTCGCAAATTAGTGACAGGAGACAGCAAAATGAATTAAACTTTTGTGGAATATCCCACCATGTCTCTGCTCTCTGCCACTCTCTCTCTCTCTGAGCCAAAGAGAAAAAACACCAACTGAGAAACTCCTTCTCTGTGCTGTCTTTTTAACCATCTTATATGTTTTATTTTCCACTGCTGGACTGAAAGATTTCACAGTTTAAGTGCAGTTGTGCTCTTCAATCGAAATGCATGATCGCTAATGTTGTGTATTTTATTTTTTTTTCTCTTTTTCCATCCCCGCACCGATCCGTGAACCTTTTCACCCCACATCTATGATAAGTGCTAGAATATTGTTGGTTTGAATGTGTGCATGTTTGTTTCTTTCTGTACCGTTCTATAAAAGAAGACATAATGGTTTGACCATAGGTCTTTGCTAGTAAACAAAAACCAATATCAGCAAGTGCCTTAAATTCATTTTGGTTCTAATGGCCTGTGTGTCTTAGTGAATCTCGTTGTTCTTGGATGAGTGTGAAGGAGATGATTTAAGGATATTGCGAATTGAACATCATGTTCTACTGTACCATCGGCATCGATTCAAGTGCACTCAATGTCCTCTTCAGCAGGTACACCTTGCTGGTGCCTAGTACAACTTGTTTTTTCCCTCAAAAAAAGCCTGAAATTGTCAAGGAAAAGAAGCTGGCAACGCTGCAATGTTACACACGGTTCCTCATTTGGATGATTTTTAAAGGTGCTGTGAGCATCCCATTCCGCCTCACTCCCACAACAATATACATTTAATTTAAGCTCAAAAACTGCACCTAAGTAGAATGAAATTAAATAACTATTATGTTCCTGGAACAATTTCGAGATCATTTGTGCTTCATGACACATCATCCCACAGGACATTTCCAATGTAGCTGCAATGTGCCCATTTAGCTTCATTTCATCTACTTATCTGACAGTAGGAGAACGCAGAATGATTTGCTAATGATCTGGTCTATGCAACCTGAAACTCAACTTTGTCATGAATATTTGTGATTTTCATGAGAAGAGTCTCGAAGTACGGTCCACTTGTAAAGTGCCTTAAGTTTGGTGACTTTATCATTGCATCTCTTTTCTTTGTTGATGATGTATAGTGTCATCAGGCTGTGACCTCCAGTTTAAACAAAACGAAGAGACAGGAGACCCTTACATCTTTAACTATTTAATTGTAAAAAATGAACTTTTCTTTCTTCAATCAGAATGCTTTTCTTTTCCAAACCTAACCACATGTTGGCCTTCATGTTTTTAGTATCAAAGTCCTGTGTTTTGTGTGCCCACCATCCACCCACAAGAAGATCACACAGTCATATGTACCCATTTTAGTGGCATCGATTATGGTACTGATGAAATCTCACCAATGTTCACCCCCTCATGAACAGCTGGCATTTATCAGGTTGAAATAAACAACAGGTTTGTGCAGTTAAAAGAGTTTGGTGAATCAGAATCAGAACAAAGAAAAATGAAGAGAAAAAAGCAAGAGAATTTTAATAATAGGATACAAAATAGTTCTTGCATGAGGATCAATAAAATTAAGAATTGAATTGGCCAAGATCTTGTCTGGATTCATTGGTGAGGAGCTCCAGAAGAGGGACAAACTAAAAGCAGGAATGAAATAAAATTCTATTAAATAGACAGGTTTGATAATATAATAAACAGTAGAATAATTTGTTCTCAGCCTGAGAAAAAAAGAGCAGCAGCCTGTGTGTCACTCTGTCCTTTCTGGGGTTTCTGCCTCATGAGAGTAGCCAACAGTTGACTCTTTTGACTGTAACCAATTTTGGCTGAGTAAAATGAGGGTCCGACTCAAGAGCAGAACTCACAGGCAGAGTTGATTAAGTAAAAACAGCAAAGGTTGGGAACAGGAAAGCAGTCGGATCGAGCAACCAAGCAGGAAACAGGCAAAGGAGAAGGAGAAGATGGAAACGGGCGGGGCTATACACCAAGAGGGTGACAGGAGAATGAGGAATAGGTGTGCAGATGGGTGCAGGAACAAACAGTGGGGAACTGCGAGTGAATCATAGGATAGGTTAGTGGCCAGCATAAATGGACACACCAAGGCATGCTAGTACCATAGCAGATAACTGTAATACCACTACCATACATGTGATACCAGGTTATTGATAATATTGTGACAACACTGTTGTCATTAATGTGCTAAAATTAAAACATCCTGACAATATGTTCTGTATGAAATACATATAGTGGAATGGGAAGTTTTATACCTGCACAAACTATAAGTTAGCATTAAGTCCTATTACACCTATATACCATTCTTGGTGTCATGCACCTGCTGATAATGTACAACCATGTAATAAAAAAAATAATTCAAAGATTTATCTTGCAATGTGTCATTGTGAACACTGGAAAAATATATTAGTTCAAATTTGCAACTAAATCATAGCTTTTTTTCTATTCTTTCCTCTCTCCTCGCTTAACCTTCAAACAACTGTCATAAAGATTATTTGAGCTGTAGACTGCACTGCACCATGTCAGCAGGTTGCCTTAAGTTACCAACTTGATAGAGAGAGAGTCAATATCCAGTAATAAGTTGATAGTGTATACTGTCCTACTGGGTCTGTCTATCTGTATAACACCTATCATTGTTTTAATTGCCTCCCATGTGATGAAGTTTTACAGAAAATGCAATCCATTTCTGAGAGACAGTGAAAGTATTTTTTGTTTTGAAATTTAGGATTGGGAAACTAGAAAGAGCCTTATTAGTGAAAATGCCAATGTCTTCTTTGAATCATTGATCTGTAATTGTAGCAAGGCCCCCAGTGCAGATGTGAGGTTGCGCTCAGAGTTCCTAGTAGGAATTATTGATTCAAAGTAGGCTGTACATTCTGTCGCTCTCAGTCTGACATACTGAACTGATTTTCAAAATCACCAACATTGTACAAAACAAAGGATGAACCTCAAAAGGTTATGAATTGTTCCTCAAATGGCACCTACATTACTCAGAATGCGCTGTGGACGACCAGCAGCTTGGCTGAAGTGTGTTGCGGTGATAGTGGCTAATCTTGCCTTGAGCCACTTGGCTCAAACGAAGAGATGCTTGAGAAGTTTACTTCTTTTCTAACTCCACACCTCAGATTTTTTCATTTTCAAACTACTAGGCTTCAAAACCTGACAGTGACTCAAGTGACACTGACTGTGGTAATTTATCTGTCTTCACACAGTTCTCTCTGGACCAACAAAACATTTAATACACCTTCTTTCACATACACAGTAGTACTCTCTAAGACCTATAAACGGACTTTGATGTGTTAAATCTGTGCCAATACTCTTCCTCCTGCTTGTTTTATTGAGGGGACATTGGACAATGATTTGCCTGGACCCAGTGCAAATAAGTGTCCTAGAATGCAATGTGCACCAACCAGCATTAATGGCGGATATAATGAGCCAGGATCAAAGTTGTAACAGTTTTCATCCTAGGTCTGTTATAATATCACTTTAAGTTTTGATGTTTTTTCCAGCCAGGAAAATCATTTAGATTTTGAATATGTGATCAGTTTATGCAAATAATGACTGCTGGGTGAGATCCAGCGCTTGAGGTGACCTGCTGGTCAATGTGCGCCGTTGTCCCGGGAGAACGTTCATATCTCAGACAGCCTGTAGGCAACTCATTGCTGGCTATGTTGTCTGTAATGTTTTGACATGTGATAAAATTCCTTTTGGAAGAGGAATTTTGGTCTCAGCTTTGAAGTATGATATTTGTTGGTGCATGTTTATCTGAGAAGACAAAACTTAGTTTGTAATAAATACATGATTCGTTGGACAGTTTAACAACAGTGCTGTCTCTGTGGATTCCGTAGGTTTCTTATATATACAGATATCACCACATTGCAATAAAAATGAATAAATATAAAAATATAAAAGATATAAAAGAACAGAGGCCGTGTGGTCCATATTAAATTTCATTTGATTTTTGATATACATTACAGATTGGATACCAAGTGCATCTACTATGCCCACTGTCAATTGCATTTTTTTCCCTGTAACTGTCAGTTTTTTTTAGTGGATTGTCCCAGTAGCATCAGGTACAGTTGTGTTGCAGTTTAATCCCCAGTGTCCAGCTGAGCTGCTGACATTAGTGATAATGCTGCCATTCCAAGTCTGAACTTCTAACTTGAACTTGCCAGAATTGAGGAAGAACTATAGTCCAAACTAGCCAGCATTAGTATTCAGATGCGGAGCTCTTAGCTCCAGCTTAACTCTATAAAAGCACATAAACAAATGTGTTAACATCTGATTGTTGTAGTACATAGCTTTTGTTTTCAGAATGGTACAATTTTAACAAGGTACCAAAGACTTGAAAACCATCTATAGAAACACATTTCTCAGGAAATCAACTACTCCATAGGAATCAGAGAAAAAAAGGAGGAATTAACTGTCCAATCACAGTTGAGTATGTAAATTAAATGTTCAACTAAACACATTCTGTGTGTGTGTGTGTGTGTGTGTGTGTGTGTGTGTGTGTAATAGCAAAGATTCGACTGAGTTATATACAGTCAGTTTATCCAAGATCTACTGGATATCCACAGAAAAATGACTGTGCCATTGATCAAGCTTTAGTTAGGACCATGCATTTTGCAGTCAACTGTAGAAACATGCCATTGTTTATCGTAATTTGTAATCATAGATAACAATCAATTTTACAGGATAGATAACAATCAATTTTACAGGAAACTGAGGTAAAATCACAACTCTCCTTGTGAGAAAAAATATACATTTCACTTTGATTGCAAGTTTTGAATAAAAAACAGCAGGTGGTGACACAAGGCGTTTCACTCCCTGTAATATCCTAATACTGGATTTTGCTTTCATCCTAGGCACCATTTTTATGGAAGCTAGGACACATTTTAAAATGTAAATGAATCACTGAGGACTACAACAGTTACAGTGCAAATGGAAAGGAAAGGAAGGGAAAGACAGAGGAAAAGAGTGAGAGAACAGGGGGATTCTCAGATGCAGATGTATTTATAGCTGGAAAGGAGAGTCACTCACACACACACACGCACACACCGGAGGCTATCCTAGTCCTGCTGTTAAATAATGCAACTGCTTTGAGATCTGAGGGATTCCTATTTTATTAAGCTTTTGTATGTCTCCATGTGTAAAGGGAAGCCCACACATGTGCATGTGTCATTGAGAGATACAGACCCTCCATCTCTTTTCTTTGTAACAGTCATTGCCCTTTTGTTAGCAGATAAGTCAGTGTGTGTGTGTGTGTGTGTGCGTGTGCATGTGTGTGTGTGTGTGTGTGTGCAACTTTTTGTGTTTTTGACAGAATTCATTACATCCAAGTTTATGACTCCATCCTCTCTGTTTCTTCTCTGTATTTGTAAGCTTGTGTATGTGTGTTTGTTTGCAATGCTGTGTAATTATCTCTGCCCCTTTATGTGCCTCTCCTCGATGTGTTTATATTAGAAAAGTGTTTTTGAAGTGTTCTGCCACCAAACTTGTGAGGCCTCTTGTGCCCAATTAGGCAGCTTGTTTGAGCCGCCGTAGTCACATGGTTCACTCTCTTGGCATCTTTTTTCTCCTTCATCACTCCATCCCACCGTCCCTTCATCTGTCCACCCTGTAGACTCAGAGTAAAGATGGAAAATAAATGACTGTCAGTCTAAGTAAATGCATGTTTTTGTTCCTCTGCAGATGTATCTCAGGTTACCCCGGACATGCAAACTGTTGGATTTCAGGTATGAAATGGCTGATCGCACACAATGCAGAGCCGACTGCCTACGCATGACCACTTTTCTTTTCACTCTTGTTTCTCTTTTCCCTGACACTTCAGAGCATGACAGAAGGACGAGAAGAGCAAGTGATGGAGACAAGCCAGAAAGAGAGGAGGAGGAGGAGGAGGAGGAGGAGGAGGAAGAGAGGCAAGAGTGAGAGAGGGAGTCAGATTCTCTGCTTACCTTCCTAACTAGTCAGTGGATCTGTCTCCAGGAGAAGGGGTGACAACGATAGCAGGTCGGATTCCTGCCAGCTGGCGAGGGTACACACACACACACACACACACGAACACACACACACACACACACACACACACACACACACACACACACACAAACAAGCCTACTCTTTCTCCCAGGGTGCACTGAGACATTCTGTGACCTTGGTAGGGCAGCAAAGTGTACAACCCTAACAAAACACACATACATACACACACACACACACATACGCACACACATGCTTGCACACGTACACAGGTCTAAATTCTCCCAGTTGTTTATTTCTGCAGTGAAGAAGAAAAGTGGAACTGGCAGTTTTACACTGTTCCTTTTCCATTTTAACACACACACACATACACCCACACACACGCAGACACACACACACACACACACACACACACACACACACACATATATATATATGTATATACAAACACACACACACGCATGCACACACACATATATACACACATACACACGCACTCACATTCACCCAGACACAGACAAACCAACCAGGTGAATTCTTAACAGGTCAATGACAACGTGTAGCACCATTTAGATGAGAACAGGTGGCTTGTCAGTGTGTGGGTTTTCTCCGTGTGCTGTGCATGTGTGTGTGTGTGTGTGTGTACATTTTTTTGTTACCTCTTTGAGACCTTTTCTGGTATAAACACAGACCTTGTCGGGACAAATAATTCTCATGGGAACCGAAGCCTGGTCCTAATACGGTAAAACATCATTTCTGAGGTGCTGGTTGTAGATGGGAGTACGATTTGAATGAGGTTAGCTTATGTTTAGGGTTAGGGTTTCAGTTAGTCTGTCCACGATGAATGGAAGTCAGTGCAATGTCCTACCAAGGATAACTATGCAAACTTGTGATTGTGTGTGCGTTTAAGCCACAGAAACATTTAAAATGCCAATTAAAACTGATAGGTGAAGCTGAACTTCCTTTCAAAGACATTTCTGTAATTACAGATGTTTAGGTTTATGTTTTTGGCTGGATTCATTATTTCAGGTGCATAACATTTGCATTTTTTTTGCAGAGATTCAAACAAACACACTGTTGATTGGACGTCAGACTGCATGAAGTATGTGTTTCTGTCAGGATATGAGAGAGAGACAGAGAGGATGTGCTGAGTTTTCTGCCAAACAGATGTTCATCAGCATTTCAGAGTGTTTCTGTGAAGCCATTAGACTACATTACCAAGAACACACTAATTACGTAGGTGCATGGGGAACTGAGGGAAAGCAGGCCACACACACACACACACACACACACACACACACACACACACACACACACACACATTGACACACACACACACACACACACACACACACACACATTGACATACAGTTTAGGAAAGATTACACTGACTTCCACTCATTCCCAGAGGGCTTAGGCTGACCTTAACTATGACCCCAATTGAGACATAAACTGTCTTATTTTGTACTGAGTAGAAGTGCAGTGAAGTCAAATTTGGGACCCAGATAATGTCTCTGGTTTGACAAGCCATCCTTGCTCAACTGGCATGAAGTCCAGATTTTGTCCCCAGATGTGGCCTATGACAGAAAAATATGCAAAAGTTTCCACAAGATGACCAGTAGCCAGCAAGAGTGAAATTAGGAGTGAAGAAGGGAGCGCAGAGGTCTGCTGTCCCCTGTGTGATCTGACTGATCAGAGAGAGAGAGAGAGAGAGAGACAGCTGTGGATCCCTTTATACCTCGCTCTGTCTCACCCACTCCCTTTTTCTCCTCTCTTTTTTCTCTCCACCCCTGCTCACCCTATTCCCTTCTGTCTCTACCGTTTCTTCGCTTTCCCTCTTCCTCTGTCCTCCCCTCCCCTCCAGCTCCTCTGCCCTCTCTCCTCTTTCTTTCACTGCCCTGAATACACACACACACACACACACACACACACACACACACATACACACACACACACACACACTACTCCGACCTCCTCATTTCCTCTTTCTTCTTCTCTCCCTGTCTCACCCAGCATCTGTCTAATTCAGTGGTTGGTCCTGTGGTTAGCAGCAGTATGGTTTTTATGATCACCCTCTGAGTACACAGTGACCTTGGACATTATTCACACACAATGGATGGAGCTGTCCGCTCTGCAACTGCTGTGGGCCGTAAGCGAATGTGTAGCTGTGTGTGTGTGTCGGTGTGTGTGTGAGTCAGCGAGAGAAGGAGGGAGGGAAGAATGGGAGTGTAACGATTTAAAATGTGAGCGATGGAGAGAGAATATGAACTATAGAAGACTCTTCCGCTTGTGGTGGGCTAATGAATGTAAAAGTGTATGTGTGTGTCCTCTTTGGTTCTCGAGAAGGGTGAGACAATAAAAACCGGTAAAACTACAGTATATCACTCAATAAAAAAAATGAACCACAGTTTTATTTTATCTTTTTGCCATCAATATTATAATAGTGGTAATCAGACAGAAATGTTAACCCCTTGTATTCTTTTTGGACAAAAGTAGGTGGAGACCTACACGTACATATTTTTAGTCTGGGGCTCATTTTCAAAGTTTGGCCACTTAGTTGCCAAAGTCAAACTGAAATCACAATCAATCATCCATTTTTACAGCCAAAAAAATAATACCAAAGTGATTTGGATTTTTTTTTAAGTTCTAGTTTTCCATTATTAATCAGTTGAATCCATTGTACTGAAGAGTAAGAACCATGCCAGCATTTACCCAACTGAAGCGACATTTGTAGTGACTGTACCGACAACAGTTACGTTCACTCAGTCCACCGTGTGCATGCAAACCCCTACATCAAGTTCTCAAGCTGTAAAGACGAACAGTTGCACCTCGAGGTGGATGGGCAGTCCGTTCAAAGTTTTTCTTTCTTTTGTGCGAGCAGTGTCACGGCCCTTGTCCATCAGATTAATTTGTCAAGCCAGGAAACTTTTCCCCAGTGAATGTTTGTTTGGTCGCTTGTTCAACAAGCTTAGGTGCAGGACGTATGTTCGTGTTTAAGGTCTATGGCTCTTATGTTCTCCGACAGCTTTCAGACTACTTTGAGACCTGTTTGAAAAACCGCAGCCCTCTCCTTCATTTAAATGGAGCTGGTCCAGTTGAACCAGGTTTAAATTTTGCTGCTGTGTCAAAGCAATATCATCTGGCATGGTACTGTGTTGGCCAGTCAAATACATGCAAACACACTTCCTGGTAGATTACTTTGTAAAATGATCACTGTATTTATGTGGTTACCTCTCAGTCATCATGACAATAAATTACTGTAATTGCCACTGTGATAAATTTCCGTACTTGTAAAATCCTGTGTGTCAGTCTACAAACAGTGCTGCAGCTTCTAATAAGTATTTTAATGCTTTAGTCTGTTTTCTGTCTGAATCCCGACTTAGTCAGTGTGCCTGCCTGCCTGTGATAGAGTGCTGACATTACTGCTTTATGCAAATGCGTTTTAAAATGAAATCATTTTAATTAGTCATATAAAAGTAAGTTTTCCATCCATGTAGATAGAGAAGTAACAGCTTTCCTACTTGTTGATGCAAAAACAGGGGGTGAAATCATCAAACATAAATCTGAAATGTAAATCTCTCGCCTTGGGGTACTGACCTTTTTCTCAAAGGAGAACATGGGACATTTACATTTCATTTAAAGATCAGATATTTATAGTGTGGTACAGAATTATCATGCAGGTTAATATTGGTTGGACTTAAATCCTCTATTTAAGTACAACTATTAAAGTGCTCTGTTTCATCAATGTCCTCATGCACAAATTGAGGTTGAAAAGAAAAAGATTCTCTGGCTGACCTCCTGGTGACCTAGTAACTGTTCAATGTAACCTCAGCATCCCTTGTTTGATTTTTGGATAGGCATCTTTTTTGTGCATTTTTATCTCAGTCTCTACGCTCTAAGCCATCAAATGAGGACAATGATGCACAAATATTTTTTAAACAATAAATTGTTTTTAATACATTTTAATTTGGTTTGGAGGAACTTGACCAGCCTGCACGGAGCCATGACCTCAGCTCTATCCATCATCTCTTGGATGAACGCCAACCAATGGAATGCCAACTGATAGCCAGGCCTTCTCGCCGGACATTGGTGTCCGACCTATGTATGCCCTTCTGGAAGAATGGGAGCAAATCCCTGCAGTGTGGTTACAACATCTTATGGACTGAGCAAATGCATATTTATTATGGAAAAAGGTGAAGAGAGCAACACATGTCTGCAGAGACAGAAATAGCAGCTTTGCAGCCTTAACGCACTATGAAAAGGATTTAGTCTAAAGTAAACACATTGTGATTAGGCTGAGGACTAGTATCGGAATCTTTGGAAAATATTTTATGAGTGAAAGCCAAAGCCAGCAGTTTTAATTACATATACCCATGACCACTACCTGTCATTATATTTGTATAATTATATATATAACACATAAAATTGTGCTGCAAAACTTTCATATTGAAACTTTTGTATTTCTTTATATCAACCTCTGCCAGTATAAGTTTTTGTCCACTGCAGTGCATACACACACATACGCCACCTAAACCACACACAGACCTACCTTGTTGTAACACCAATCAGTCAGCTGTCAGAGGCGGGGAAGGTTTATGGCAGCTTTATGGAAGGTGAAGCAGTACTCGGTAGTCAATTTGGCTGCCCATATAAATGACTCATCTGTTTGTGAGGGTGTGTGTGTGTGTGCATGCATGAGTGACATTTTTGTGTTTAAAATGCTTGTCACATAGATGCGCACAACTCTGTTCTGCTTGTGTGTATGTGTGTGGGATGAAGTTATACATAAGTGCGCTTCCACAACTATGTGTTGTGTGGGCACATAACTGTCTGTTCTGGGGAGTGGAGTAGGTGAAGTGAAATGTGAGTCTGTCTCTGCACCATTTGAAGTGTAAGATACCAAGTCAGAGTTAGAGACAGAGAGCTGGGTAGAGGGGGAGAAAGGAGGGAGGAGAGGGGTGTAAAATAGAGATAAGGTGAAGAAAGAAAGAAGGAAAGAAAGAAGGAAGGAAAGAAAGAAAGACGGAAAGAAAGAAAGCATCTAACCGATCTTTTCATGCATATTTCACTATAAACATTTTTTTTTGTTTTGAGACAGCAATAAATCATATCTTCCTCGCCCTCAGCTGGTCAAGTTCGTGCTCTTGCAAATTGTCTCATCTTGATGAGCCTTTATGTTTGAAATGGCCTGAGGAAACTGGCTCCTGAAAGGTCACCACATGCTGTGAAGAATCAGATCACAAACACACAAATATCTACCTCAAAATAAAAGAGCCCATGTTAATGCTTGCTTGTGTTATTAAACAGCCTTTGCTTCTTCTCTTTTCCCTAGTTTTGTGCTTCCTCGTCTCTCTCCTCTTCCTCCTGTCGCTTTCTGCAGGTTTTTTCTGATGCTCCTGAGTCTGGATCCATGGTTGCAGACCATCTATTGCCCCATGAGCCTGATCAACACCCACAGCTTCAATTATTATGATTGGCATAATTTTTTATTATTTCTAATTTTATTTGTATTACTATTATCCCTATTATTCTAACTATTAGTTTTATTATTAGTCTACTTAATATTAAACATCTTTATGTGCTTCCTGTATTGTTCTATGCTCTTTCCTCCATCTTTACCCCACGTCTCTCTCAGTCTCTCTCTCTTTTTCTTCCAACCCAGCTTGTCGAGCCAGAGACCCCCCATCATGAGCTGGGATCTGTTCAAGGTCTCTACCTGTTAAAAGGGAGTTTTTCATTGCTGCTGTCACCAAGTGCTGCTCATGGGGGAAATGTCGGGTCTCTGTAAATATAACTATAAAGAGTATGGTCTAGACCTGCTCTATATGAAAATTGCCCTGAGATAATGTCTATTATGATTTGAGGCCATATAAATCAAACTTTCTTTTGTTTAGCTTGGAAGCCAAAACCACCACAATTATCCATCCATCCATTGCAATCTTCTTTACCAAGTTTAGTCGTGTTTGTCTGAAAGTGCAAACAAAAATTGTATAATAGGCTTTCAACAGTGGGAGACTAGTCATACTGGTGTATATCTTCCCAGAAAACCATCAATCGCCCATGTTCCAAACTTCTTAGTGGCCTCCCTCAGGCTACACTAAACAAATGCTGCCACTGTAGATCAATTGCGAAAGCACTGAGTTGTGGGATTTTTGTGAAAAAGAAGAAAAATGCTTTTGACACTGCTTTTCTCATGCCATTCTGTGTGTTTCTGAGAGTACCACAGAGGGCATGAATTTTCCATTTAGAATTCAGAAGCTGAAATTACAGTAAATGCTGTGCACAATGCACCAAAATATGGAGTGAAATCAGACAAAGCCTATCAGAAAGAGAAGCTTGGTTTTATACCTTGAAGTCCTGGTGAAACAATAGTAAGAGCATCTTAAGCTTCATACTTTATACAGAAACACACACTGAAGACTTCAACAAGCCATTAATAGTTTGCTTGCTAACATTGAGCACTTATGAAGTTCATTTTAGTAACAGAGTACCGAGGAGACATTGCCTCTAAAAGAGAGTTTATTTTCTTCTGTGTCAACAAAAATCATGACAACAGCTGTTCATGAATTCAAGAGAAAAACAGGGGCCAGCATTTAGCTTTAGACATTGGCCATTTTGTTCAGCACTGCTAACTGTTGGGACTAGTATAGTTCTATGGTTGCAGAACCGCAGGGGTGAAGGGCTGTTTATACACAGACACTACTTTGAACATCCACCTCTAGGAAGCGGGATTTACCATATTCCAGCCTAAAAAGCTACAGTTATCAATCAGTCCAACTTCCAATCTATAGGCAAACATGATGCAGACTTTCATGTAATGTAATTTGTTGGATTTACTGCCTACAGGAGACTTTTGTTCCTTTACTTTTGTCTTCGGGGCAGTGCCTCCCCACGTAACATTAGCGCTGCCTGAAGGACAAACTCGGGGAACAAATCACTGGGTGGGGCTCAGGATACAGTACCTATCCAGACAGCACTGTAGCACTGCAGAAAAGACACAGAAACACATCATGAACTCTTTCATTAGTCTTGACATTAAATTTTCTATTTGATTTGGAATAAAATAAATATGAAAAAAACTGGTTGGTATCTGTGAATACTTTAAGCTGTAAGCTGGTCTGTGCAGTATGTTAGATTGAATCTTACTCCTGTTTCCCAGTGCCAAGCTTCTGCCTTCTCTCCAATAAAGCTGTTGCAAATTAACATTAATTCAACCACAATATGATTTCTTTTGGCTAAATAATGTTATGGAGTCAAATTTATGTTTGAATCAAAGAGATTCAGTTTAAAAGTTCAGTTTAATAAAGTGTTTTTTATTATTCACACAGTAGGTTTATTGGACTTAATTTCAGCACTGAGATCTGTCCACTGTCTGGCCTGTTAAACAGAATAAGGTCCAGTATCTATCTCTCCCCACATGGGGATGTTATTTAACTTATTTTTTGATGCTATTTGTGACCAGCATTTTCTCAGCTATACACATATAATGTTTTGCAATCAGCTATTGCTATTGTATGAAATAATTTTCATTATTACTGGCAGAGTCCTCCTCTTCAGCATGGGATTTAAATTACATACAAAAGCCCAAGGGATTCTGAGTTCAGTATTACTGTCGGACAATGTTGTTTACAGCCTTGTGATTTTCTTTATTGCAATGATGTAATGGAAAGAATCCTCTAAGCCCATGGTTTACTTGGGTGCCTATAAGACAAACACAGAAGTTGTACCTACTCTGTTGCATTGCTGACAGGAACCTAATGAAGTTAGTGTTAATAGTGCCCCAATATTTTTTACTACTGCTACTTCACATGCGATGGTTCATCAAACATGAGTCCCAAAAACATGACATGGTTCTTTTTTTGGTCAGGGATATGTTTGAAAGGTTGCAGACACACTGAGCTGTTAGATGATGAGCTGCTGCCCGGTGACTGATCAGTGCATGATGGCAATGAACCAAATCAACCAACTTCATAATAATCTTCACTGGTGTTTAAAATGGGCCTTATATTTGTACTGTTTTATCATCAGAATTATGAGAAATTGACTAAAAGTTTTAATATGAGCTAAAAAAAGAATTAAGTTGTGTGCTGAATATATGTTGACCTCTAGAATGTCCTTTGATTGCCATGACCACATTGCATTTTACTGCAGCAACACCTATAGGGTGACCTTTTGTATTCTTAAGTCTGTAAAAGTAGTAGGAGTCTGTATCCATCTAATCAGTCCTACACTTTAGTATTGTTTGGTGCAATGAACATTGCTTCTTGTAGATTTTAAGTTCATAATTTGTGCTTCACCTTGTGCAAATAGAGAGTCTTTTCTCATGTGTCACAATAGGTTATGCATGCAGACAGGAGAGGCTCCATTTCAAGACACTGTCCCCACAGATTTGCATTTGCATGTGGTGGGTGAGTCAGGTTGGGGTGGGGGGGGTGGCTGCAGCATAAATGTGAGATCAAACAGGAGTATCTCATCTTCTGTCTGCAAAAGGAAAGAGTACATAAGGTAAGAGAAGAGAAAACTAACTCTCACTCCAATGACTCGCTGTAATCATGGCTGAAGTGTTTCTGATACTGCTTAATTGCACATTGATATTTCTCTTTGCCTCTTATTTTTTGGCCCCAAATTAGAACCAAAAACACCGTCGATACATTTGGGATCAACGCATATATGCTTTTGCTCGTAAGTCCTATGCAAACCATATCCCATGTTTTCTGTCAGTTACTTCGCCTTTCTGACTTTTTCTTTTGATTTGTTAAAGATTTCCATCTTTAACTTTAAAGAGGCAAAAGTTACTTATGTTACATTTGTACAACAGAAGCGTATATTTTTTTTATGTTATTAGTCAGTTACAAACAAAGATCTAAATTCTGTGGACAGTGGTGTACCCTTTGCTGGCTGCTGGCTACTACAAAATGTATCTCATTAGAAAGAAACTGTAAAGTTGTGTCAACTGATAAGTGATCTTGCTGCCCAATTAGAAGTGTAGAACAATAAGCCAGCAAGGCCTGAGCCAAAGTTGACCTCTGAGTGGTAGAGAAACAGGAGACACAGAGGGGTCTGCTTTTTACCTTTTTGAGCTGTGAGAACAAATAAGACATGAAGTTGCTCTTGTTGATTGGTCAGAAGGAATATCCAGGCTTGTTAGCTGATAGGTAGAGAGATATGAAGGGAATGGAAAGAGAGAAACATGGTCCCTGTGGAGACTTTGATGAGATAGAAATAAAGGCATTTTTTTGTCTTTCTCCCTCGTAAATGGTTCTCTGGGTGGGCTCAGGAGTGTCGGAGTCAGAACTAAAAGTAGACCATAGAAAGGCCCCACTTATCCAGACGAGAACTAAGGTAATAGGTGGGTAGTTGAACCCACTGTGCTTATCGCACTTCCCAATCAAGAAAAGAAACTTTGCAGAAAGAACCTGACCTCAGTGTCTCTGATTGGTTACTTAAATGCCAAAAATAATATTTACAAGAAGGATTTAATTAGTGGACCTTTTTAAACAGGAAAAAAAATCAATAATGAAGCACATGTGCTGCTGAAAAATCACTTGCTGACCCTTTAGAGTTTGCTTGATTTATCCATCATGACATCTGCTCCATCTCTTCCTCTCCAGCTTATCTATCTTCTTTTTTGTTCTTAGTAAACATTCTTGTCTGTTTTTCATTTATTCTTGTATCTTTTATTGTATTCATTTATTCACTTGGATCTCTTTTCCCTTGCAGGCTCTGAGGAGCTCAGCTGGGGAGGAGCAGAAGCCATTTTCTCCAAGGAGTCATCGCCAGGCTAACAGCGAGGTAATTTAGCCTTTCTGTTTCAGCTACTGGACCACCTGGACCAAGTCCATTGTGTGTGTGTGTGTGTGTGTGTGTGTGTGTGTGTGTGTGTGTGTGTATTTGTATGGCTATATATTGTGAGAACCAGTTTGAGTTTGAGATACTTGAGGACACTTTGGCTGGTCCTCACTTTCTGGCATATCTTCAAAGGGCTGTTTGATGGTTAAGACTTTTAGGGTAAGGGGCTAAGGAATGCATCATGTCGATGATTGTCCTTACAAAGACAGAAGTACAAATGAGTGTGTGTTTGTGTGTGTGTGTGTGTGTGTGTGTGTGTGTGTGTGTGTGTGTGTGTGCGTGTGTGTGTATCTTAGTGAGTTATTAAATCCTGCAAGACGTGATTATAATTTGACATGTGTTAACATCTGCTCATAGACAGAGGCCAGATCACACCATCTTACTACACACTTTGTTATCTGTCATGGAGGTTTTTATGTCTGCAGACTAATATTTAGATTAGGAATTATGCTGAAGACACAGCGGCCAGTCTATGTGGGGAGATGTGATTATACGGTGAGATATGAATTATGAATTCACTGCATCCATCCCTTACATGAACAGATGAACTACTAGCCGCCTGCAGAGATGAGCCTCCAGCACTGAGCATTGGGTTGTCTTCCGTTTATGTTGTTCTTCTTTGCCGGAAGTAATTTTACATTCTCTTACCAACCATATACACAGAATCAGAAAACACCTCAAACATAATTTGGAATTGCATATATATGGTTCCAGTACAAGGGAAGAGAAAACGTATGAATTACTTTATGCCTAGCCTCCTGGTTTTTCAAGAAGCTGTGAGACACAATATATTTAATAGAATATTCCGTCTGATGTACTGTATATAATAATATTTTCATCATGCTGGATGAGGTGGGAGGTTGAAATGTAGTGGAAAGGCTTAAGTTACCATTTTGTCATATAGAGAGTATATGTGATCAGTGGGCAAAAAAAACAGACATCTTTCTTGTCTGTGGGGATGAGTCTGAATTCGCACTATGATTTCTGCTTCCTGTATAATGTTCCTGTTATTTTTTTTAAAGCTTTATTACATATTAAAATAGTGTAGTGTTTAGTCCAAACTGACTCTTCACTAGATACAGGGGTATATCATGAAGTTTGATGGGGCCTGGAACTGAACCACTGTCCATTTTCTAACTGCAACAAAGTCAGATTTGTTACAGTGATCATTCTACATTAATGTCCGTCATTTGTAAGCCAAAAACATATTTAGATGTAAAAAAAGAAAACACTATTATAGTAATTTCTGAACCTACTCCAAAGTGTGTATGATTTTCAATGTTAGTGGAAAAGATACCATTCAGATATTTCATCTCTGTCAATTAGATCTTTTTAAGTTTAAAGGCTCGGTATTGTTGCTACTCTATGTGCACTGCCCATTTTGTTAATTTTATCCAACAAAAGCTTTGTGGTGTAGTAGGAATTTTATCAATCAAAACTCCGAAATATAAAATCAGTATCCTGATCATAACATGAAGAAAAATTGTTCAAAAAGTTTGGAATGACCCAGGTTTGTAGTGAGCACCAACAAAACGAATCAGCAACCGTACCAGCAGCTAAATGGTAACATCAGCATTTTAACATGATCACGATGCTAATACGCTAATATTAGCAGGTGTAATGTTTAACAAGGTCAAACTTCAGCATGTTAGCATGCTACCATTTGCTAATACACAACAGAACACATAGTACAGCTGAGGCTTATGGCAAAGTTGGTATTTTTGCAGTTACTTTGTCATAAAGTGGGTTCATCGAAGGTATTACAATATATCCTAATCATTAATTAGATTAACCCTTCCTGTATCATTAATGTATGTACAAAATTTGGTTACAATCCATCCAATAGCTGTTGTAGTATTTCAGGAATGGACCAACAAACTTTAAGACCTACCATTCTAAGGGCACCTCCAATGGTGAGGCTAAAACACAGTATTGACTGTGTATAGATTGACCTGACATCTTTTTATGCATTTTCATTTCTGGAGGAATAAAATTTAAAAAATCATTCACAAACTGTGATTTGCTAGATCTGATCTCTTTAGATTTAGAGCAGAAAAGGGGATCTAGTCACAAATAAGTGCACTTATAAATTTAATTTGATGCCAAACAAATGTGAAACAAACTCAGAAAAGACCAAACCACCTAGAAGAATTTTTAAAGTGTATACATTGATATTTTACACAAAAACTTAAAAGGTTTCAATATTGTATAGGTACATGGAATATTAATTGAAATGATTCTGAATATCAGAGTGATTTTTCTGGCAATATCGATTATATAAGATAAATATTTAATGATCTACTTCAGCTGGATGGACGATATTTGAGATGAACGGCTACATGTTTTTGGCATGTACAAAATTTGTGTTAAAATCCCTTAAAGACATTTTATCTCCTGTGGCCTTAAAATAGAGCCGGCTAATTATGGCTATGTTGATGGGCCTTTTCAGGCAGCCCATGGAGCGAGTCCAGGCAGTTAGTTAGTACACAGGGCATGTGAGAGTGTGTATGTGTTTATGAATGTGTGGGTGTGGATATGCAGGTGTTCTTGCGTACAAATATGTACACCTATTTTTGATCCCATCGTTCCTCTCCAAAACCACCCACAAGCCTCCCCAAAGGGATGCATTTTAAACACACTGTGAGCAAGACACTTTGAAGAACCAAGGGCACAGACATGCCGAAGACTTCCTCCAAAGGAGCAAACAGTTTACTCTCTTCAAATCCCAAACCCCTTCATCTTTGTGTGTGTGTATATGTGTGTACACAGGCACGTTTGTGTGATCTCTACTGTATAACAGTAGCTAACAGCCAAGCACTAACACTCCCCACTGCTTATGCTGTGTTGTCAGAAATATCAACCATGACCTAAGTTTGAAACCAAACATAGATGCAGTTAAGGCCTGTTTCTGCCTTTCTCTCTGTCAGTCTCTGGGTTTAGAAGCCTGTCTTCTGCATCCACCTCAGATTTTACCTACAGATGTTGACCCCAGTGATTCCCTAGTTCTTTAACAGAGTGAAGCAAAAGTGAGCAATGGTAACAAACTTGTTTCTCTTGTACACTAAAAAAAATGTACACGGCCCCTGTGTAATCCAAACAAATCTTATTTGTTCTATGGACCCTTAGAGACCCTTAGAGACCCTTATTTGTTCTATGGACCCTTAGAGACCAAACCACCTGCTGTAGGTTTTCTTTTTTCTCAATCACTCTCAACCGTTTTCATTCTTTTTGCCAAATCGATTACAAATGTTTTTTCGCACACAGTATCAGCATTCATTTCTGATGATGTCGTCACATTGAGACATGCCAGACCAAACAGATATTTAAGGATATTAATTTAGCTTGTGAGTGTATGTGAGCAACCTGGAAGAAAAACTCCAGTTGCTGAACAGAGAATGGTTGAGGGGGACTTTCCTGTGCGCTCGATCCATAACCGGCAGGCAGTCAGAACTGGTAACCAACCTGAGGCTGTAGGCCGATCATCATTAGAAGCTGAAAACCCAATTGAAACAACTAACAAACAGGTTAGACATGACACAGAAAAATCAAAGATGTTAACATCTTTCATATAACACTAAGGCTAATATGTAGGTGAGATGGAGACAGCATGGGGTGTGAAAAAACACAAGAAGTCACCACAACAGAATCTCCCCTCTAGGGATGGCTTCAAGCATCCCTGCTAGGTGGTCAGTGTGGTGAAAGTGTAAATCAGGGAGGATAGGAACACACTGTCAGGACCAAAATGCTTTCATTTCTTTCTCACAGTGCATATAAGATGCCAAGAGATACTGAAAACCTCTTCCCTAAAGGCAATAATTGACCAAGAGAGCTAGCTGTCCTTCGAAGTGAAAGGGTTTTCAGGATCTGGAGGTGGGAGACTGAAGAAAAGGGATAAATACACATGAACCATGGGAAACAAAGTTGCAAAACAGCAGATTTGACCATCTTGGTATAGAGGACAGGGAGCTGCTCACTTCAGCTTCCCCTTTGCCAGATTCCCTAATGTGTTCCCACCTTAGTGTTCCAGCCCTTTGCTTTGACTTCCTGCCTGTGGATTTTTCCCCAGCCTACATCCAGTTTGCGCATTTTGCCAGCTCCCTTTGGAATTGTTTGCCTCGTTGTCCTCATCACTAAACCAGTGCCATTAGTGCTAGGTGGAACGTGATCCCTGCAAACTTGAAACCTGAACCTGGAGAGATATGAAGAGACAGAAGCTCCAACTGTGGAGTTTTGGAAGAGTTTGGCGATGAAGTCCTCCAGTCTTTCAATTACTCAGTTATGGAGCACTTTACAGACATTCTGAGTCCGCTGGATTGATGATTGTCAGCGTGAGCAAAAAAATCTAATGGATAGCTGGACAAACCTTAGCTACTTCCCATAGAAGAGAGTCACCAGCATTGCTCTGTGAGCGCAGTGTTGGGCTTTTCCTGCGTAGGAAAACCTCTCCACTCATCTCATTCACCGGCAGCTGAAACAGATTTTTCTCTCAGAGTGATCATTTTAAAAGTTGGTATAATGGAAATCACAGCACAGCCGTTTTCTTTAACATATGTGTAGATTTTGACAATGTTGTGGTTCTAAAATCAGGATTTTAGCAGCAGCTTGGAAGGCTGGTTAATGTGTCATCTTAACGGGCTGTGTTTCAGTCACTACTCCACTGTCTGACAACAGAAACAGAAAAACAGGTAAATGAGAACAGTTTTATTGGGAATTCATGTGAAAACTAAAATACTGTATATGTAATCACAGACCGTAGGAGAGAAGCAAATAGATGAAGGGCTGAAACTGGCCGACAAAGGTGGAATGCAAATACAACAACATGACATCGTAAATATGCTAATTTTCATATGGCGTCATCTTTCCAAACTTAGCGACTTTTCGAGCAGGCTTTTCAAGCACAGCATTTTTCAGCAACATTCTCAATTTTTCACATTGACCATATGCAGCCCAGACATACAAAGGTTTGGACCTTGGCTTGTTCTCTTAGTTTTGTTTTCTAGCAACTATGCCCAAGTGCATGAATTATCCATGCTCATTATCCAACCTTCTATTTAAATATTATCATTATTTACTATAGATCTTATTTGTTGAGGCAATTTACAAATGCTTTTTCTCCAGCGCACACTTTCTCAACTCATCCTTGCCCTCATCCGACCCCCCCGCTCCCTTCTGACTCACCTGTCTGCTCCACCATAATTCCTGTCATCCTTGCCACGGTAACTGCATGGATCAGGGGGACAGCAGCTGTCACATGTAATTGAAAAGAGAGTTACACCCTGGGTTTGTATGTGTGTGCCGTATGCGTATGGCAGTGTTCGTATGGTTGTGTGAGTTTGTGAAAGCACCACCAAGCAAATCTTCTCTGATTTTAACGCCACTTTTCCCCTCCTCCATTTTCCTTCCCCACCCTCCCCTGCCATCGAAGCCTTCCTTCCTTCGTTCCTCCATCCTCCATCAGTCATATCTAAAGTACCTCCTCTCTTACCTCACCTCCTACCTTCCTCTGTTTCTATCTTTAGTCAAATAGTACTCTTTCTCCACCACTCTCACTTGCTCCCCTCCACCTGTCCTGGTCTTGCTTTCTTGCTTGATTCCTCTTAGTTTATCTCTCCTCCATTTTTGAATCCCTCTATTTCTACACTCTTCCTTTACAGTATCTTTCCTCCTCTCTTTGTGTGTCCTCTCTAGCCCTTCTGCTTTTCTCTTCTATCTTTGTCCTCTCTGTCCATCTTTTCTCTATTTCATTTTACAGTTACTCCTTTCCTCCCACCCTTCCTCCCCCTTGTCCTGCCTCCTTTCCTAGCTGCTGTGATATGATAACCCCCTTGTCATGGACTCCCAGTCTTTGTGTCATCTGGCATGACAGATAGCACCTTTAGCCTTGGGCTGGGGGCCTTCTGACAGATGGACTAAGCTCACCAGCTATAGCCAATCCCTGCTGTCAAAACACATGCACACACACAGACACGCACACACACATAAAGGTGGTGTATAGCGGTGTAGTATATATCACCTCTGCTTTTACCCACATTCCCCTCCCACCCTCTATCTGCGCCCACAGTGCCAATTTGGGTGATTTAATTGGTGGATTTAGTGTCCCGATCAAGGTGAAAGGCTGTCTGGGAAACAATTTAAAGGCCTGTCAAGAGAGAGTGAAGCAAAGGCGAAGGGGGAGCACACCAGTGTTTTCATAATGACAATTACTTCTGCTTTCATTTGGATCTGAGAAAGAACCACAGAGAGGAAAATGGTAGTGGAGATGGAAACTTGGGGGGAGCAAACAGAAAACAAGGGTTAGGCAGAGTTAAATAAATAAAAAAAAATTAGATTTTAGATTTAGATAGACATTAGATTTGTATTATGCCACCCCCCCCCACCCCCCTTCGTCTCTCACTTGGCTTTCTTTGAAAAAGCCAAATAAAATCAGACACTAGCCCTATCTGACAAGGCAGAGACTAGATGAGGGACAGAGCTCAATGCAGACAGGATTACATGCCAAAACTGAGGGATTTGTACACAAAAACAACTTGTCAGTTGCTTTAAAGTTAATATATTGACTTGCTCTCAGCCTTATTTCTAGACTTTGAGATACAACAGCCTCTCAGCAGCTATCAATAAAAATAACACAATTGGAGCTTTCAAACATGTGTCCTTTAGATGGACCTGAGACAAAAATACACCTTGTTTCTTCCAGACTTTTCAAACGGGAATCCAGGCAAGGTTTAGTGCAGTGAGTAGAAACCAGAGGTTGGACTCAAACTGTTGATGAAGCCTGGATGTCCTGTGTAATTTCATTATTGTAGTTAGATGGCTTAATGTAGAGGCTCCGTGAGGCAGCTGAATGACAGCTTTCATTTACTTGTTATAGCACAAACACACTCACACACAAACACACAACTTTGTGTTGAGGAACCAAAACCAAAGGCATTTTCTAATATGAGCCCTGGACAATATACGGCGAATCAGCTCCGATATGGACATCTGTGATCTCACATACAGCTCCTCTGTAAAGTCTAGTTAAGTTCAGGGTTTTAGGGTTATAGTGCATATGTGAAACCAATGTCATTCACTTCCGCTGTGTTCAACTCGACTGATTAAAAGTGAATTGAAATTTTAATCTTTTCACGTTTTTGAATTATGATGATACAGCAAATCAGACATATCAGACAGATCTTTTTCCTTTTTCAAGAAAGAATACATTTTTTTTGGCCATATATTTGTGGAAAGAGCATCTAAAATTCGATTCTACAGGTTTTTGCTGTGGCCATATATCATGTCCTTCATTTTGGTATGGTGGATGTGATACTACAAAACCCATGAGCCTCATGTTGTTACTGTGAACTAGAAACCAGTCAGATATGCAAATTAGAGCAGTAGTAGGTTGAAAACATTTTGTTCCAGCATAGAATGATTACAAAGATTAAGCCAGAACTTCAAAGTAACTTTATTCTAGTTTTAGATTGTGTTTTCAGTTTTCTCAACAACCTAATGGTTAGCATCCGCCCAATGTTAGCAGAGTTTTAATGAGGAATAGGAGGCACATGGGGCTAATCAACAACTAACAATGTTGGCCCCCCACGCTGGTAAACTGCCTGTGCGATCCTTGGAACAGAAGTGATATTACAAGTCATTTTCAGCACCTGCTCACACTGATATTGAACCAATCAAATTAGCATTGAAGACAGTGGATGCTGTCACAGCAGAGAAATAAATAAAACTTCTCTCATTTTTTTTGACTACCATAAGTTTAACCACAAAAGGACGCATGAAAACACACACCACGGATATATAAACAGATTTCAGTTTTACTTTAAGTGTACAGCTGACAGCACTGATGACCGTTCTTTCTATTTTCCCCCATCTCATCTTTTCCACCTCTTTCTTCGTTCGCTATGAATCTTTCTCCACTTGTGCCACTTATTCCCCCATGTCCTTGTTTTCTTGTCTGACTTTTCCTCTTCTGATCATTCTTATTTGCTCTTCCCATCTCCACTCAGGCATTCTTATTCTCCCTGCACTTTTGCTTTCTCATGCACCTCCTCTTGCTCCTCTGTTCTCTGTGCAGATTCATTCACTGTGTTTCTCCTTGGCTATGTCCCAAAGACAAGTGGCTGTTTATCAAATACCCTGGCAAAACTAGGGAATTAATCTTAGCCCCTTATCCTTCTTGCCAAGAGAAAGAGAGCGAGAGAGAATGGAGGAGGGGGGGGGTGACGGGGCTAAGGAAGCGAAACATCCTTCAGCTTTTAATTCTATGACTTGGATTAATGCAGAACTGTGTGGGAGGCAGCAGATGTGCATTTGCTTGTGAGCCTGTCTGTGCATGCGTATGTATGTGTTTGTGCGTGTGTATGTGGATGAACATGGTTGCATCATGTCGGAGCAGCCATTGTTTAATATCAACAACTCATTCAGAGCTTCACCTCTCCCCTTTTCTCCTCCTCCTCCTTCTTCTTTCTCCTCCGCTCTTCATCTCTCATCGAGTGTTTGGCCTGTTTTCAAACGGCTGCAGGCCCCAATGAAATTAGACAGAGTGCAGTGTAATGAAGAGCAAGCCAGGGAAAGCCATGATATTAAATGTCATGCAAACGCACCCCCCCCCCCACACACACACACACACATATCCACCTTCACCACATTCACAAAGAACTACACAATAACACTGACCAGACTCTTGAAAGTTTAGGGAGGATGACAAAAAGTTGTGTTCACTCTCTTACCCAAATGGAAACACCGATTATACAAGAGGCTGCACTCCTGAATTCATGTGAAAGCCCCGATCCAGTATTCATTTGCCCACTTAAAACAATATCAAATCCAAATTACTTGTTGAATTTAAGTCAAGGATGATGAAGATAAGCTCTAGGCAGGTTCAAAGTGAAATCTGAACTACTAAAATGATCGAAACATACTGAAAGAGGATGAACTCATTTTAAAGTAGTTGTTTGAATTCTGAAAATAACCAGAATTCTGACTGGTATTACATCTCAGGATAAAAAAACATGAATGTGGTATGATACAGGTCTGAAATTCAGGGCATGATCATATCACAAAACAACAGTGGCTATAAGAGGGAGGGACAGACAGATACAGGAAAAAAGCTGACACAGACGAGGGAGAAAGAAGTAGTACTGTAAGAATCAAAGCAACATGCTGGAAAGGGGGCAGAAAGTGTTCAATGAGGGAGAAACTCAGCAATGGAAGATGAGGAGCAGGCTTAGAGAAAAGATAAATGGAGAGGACGGTGAAGCAAGCAGACGGACACGCAGAAGGAAATTTTAGGTAGATGGAGAAGATAGGGAGGAAAAGCAGAGGAGAGATAGGTGGCGAAGATGGATAGAGAGCACGGCGCTCATAGGCAGAGGTTGGCTTAAAGGTTAGAGGGAAATAGACGAGTGAGAGCATAAAAGAGAGAGGTGGAGGAGATGATAGAAGAAGGGGCGGCTGTAAGGGGTGAGGCCGAATAAGAAAGAGAGGGAGAGAATGATGGATGGATAGATGGTGGGGAAACAGAGAGGTGGGCTTAGTGGTGATGGATGAAGCTGCAGCCCAGAGACCCTATATGTCTCCCTGGGTCCCCTTGGAGCCTAACGTGTGTGTGCGTTTGCGATCAATGCAAATGCAGGTGTATATGCTATACATAGTTTGTGCATGCCTGTGCACAGACTTCTGTGGTGATTTAAAGACAAATAATTGCAAAGAATGGTCTGTGTGTATGTACGAGTGCATCGGTTAAGGTGGGGGTTACCACCCTGTCTAAGTGGTCTCTCTATAACCGTCCAGGTTGTGGTAAGGCTGTCTGTTTCTCTATGCCAGGTTCAAGAAGTGTGGAGGTCAGATGCCACTGAGGGAACTACACTGTGATCATCCGGATCTCACATTTACACCCACACCCAAAACATTTAAAATTACCCCTACAGGTTGACGGACATAGCTGAAGGACATCACTGGGATAGTTTGGTGACTAATGAGGAAAAACTTTGAAAGGGGAAAGGTGCTCACATAGCAGCATGTTGATGTTAAGAAGGTTAATGGGCAAAGAAAGGAAATCAAAAAGAAAAAAGGGTGAAGAAAGAGAAGGGGGGACTTACAGAGAAAAAAAAACAAGAACAGGTTACAAGTAGGATTGAGAGACAGCATTACAACAAGCTTGAGGCACAGGCATGATGATGATCAGCCAGATGACAGGTGAAAATATCAGCAGGGCAAGAAAGGAAACGGGAACAGGTGTGCAAGGGCTGGGTAGATCAGGGGATCATGAGTTGATGCAGGGCAGGTGGATGTGGGAGTCAGGTGATTGAACAGGTAGGAAGGTCAGAGGGCATCTGGGGGACGGATAGAGCACGCAGTTACTGCAAAAGCTCAGAAATACTCGGGCTTGGCGAGCTAGGAATGTGGTGGGAGGAAGGGACAGAGAGGCAAACTGAACATCACAGGACTGGTGTAGTCATTGTAGTCATTAACCAAAAGGCAACTGGCGGCACGATTCAAGTGTACATCTAAAACTGTGGCATGAAAAATGAATGTGACACAGTAGGATTTTTGTGTTTATGTTTGTGGTGTGTGGGATTCAGTGACTGAGAAGTTGGAGGCACAGATCCTCTGTTGATAGCATAACTGGCAACATAGCATTTTGTGGCCAAGAGAGCACAGGTATGGGAACAAGTTTAAAACAGACTGTTGACAGAAGGCAGCCAAAGAGAGGGAGTCAGTAATGTAGGGAATTCAGAAAAGGATGAGTGAGAGAGTAAAAACTCTGATGGTAAAACATAAATGCATCCTTATGGGGTATTTTCTAATCTATGCTGTTGAATTATTTTTTACATTTCTTTGTGATATTTCATCATGATTGTATCATAGGGGTACAGTGTATCTTTGGAAATGCTCATTTCAGGCTAAGAAAATCCTCCTTGTGTGTATACGTTGAACCATTATTGTGTTTCATTTATTTAATTAATAGAATTCAAAACATTAACTGTATTTATGTGAAGCTGAGTAAAAGACTACCCTGCCTTATTTATGCTTTTAAAGTATCCCCTTCTAAAACAGCTCACTGTGGTTGTTTTCCCTTTCAACTTTAGCCTTTGATATGTGTTCATGATTTGTATTAACACATCATCGGCCAGCTGTTGTTTCAGTTGTATTTTCATTTGCAATTAATCTTTTTCGCAATTGATTAATCTCACCCTTGTTATATCCATTAACCCATTAAGTGTTTGGTCTACAAAATAACATAAAATTGTGACAGATGCTAGTCAGAATTCAGGATACAGTCCAAAACCAAAAGATATTCAACTAACTATTACAAAGAAGAGCAGAAAATCCTCACAATTTAGGAGCTGAAATTAAGTGTTGTTTTGTGCTTGAATAACAACATAAACAGTTAAACACTTACCAAAACAGTCTAGAGTTGGTTGCTATGTTGATTAAAAGAGTTATTGTTTAAGCAGTATAGTTGTAGTATAGTAGTTGTAGTTGTAGTAGTTGTAGTATAGTTGTTGACCACATACAGCTCCTCCGCAAAGGTTTTAAACACAGGGAGGGCCAGTAAAGAGATGGACAGGGCCAGTAAAACCTTAGAGGATTTTTTTCATTGCCCACTGGCCCACTGATGTGGTAGCCCACCAGGATCTATGGATGAGAACGGGAAAGTGTGGGGGCGGAGCGGGGCCATGGGGTGACATTATCTGCTGACTTGTTGAGTGATTACACACTGGCATCAGCTGGAAGGAACGCCAGGCTGAAGCATATGGAAAATGAACTCGCCCGACATTGTTTTGTTTGAAATTCCAGATCAGATTTCTTTAGGCCTATTTATTAATCTTAATGGTGTTGGAACACTGTTCTGAATCGTTCCAGCCCCCTTTAACCCCTGCCTCTACATGATGGTCTCAGATGGGTAGGTAAATCACAAGTTCCAGTTCAGACTTCCCAAAGCCCTAGAAATCAGGGTAGCAGTGAGAATGCAGTGCTAGATAGAATGAAAATAACAGGCCACAGAAGCAGAGGAGTAGAAAGCAAAAGAGAGGGGAAGGGGTTACAAATGGTAGAGTAAAAGGATGTAAAATTAGAGGGGGTATGGGTAGGTAGTCGCATCAAATGAATACCATTACATAGGTGGAGCAGCGCCAAAGTATGGGGTCAGCTTGAGAGCAGCAAAGAGAGAAAAGAGAGAAGGAGGGGAGAGAAAGCACTGAGGACAAAGACAGAGCAAAGTGAGTAGCCTGCCTCTTGTCTAGCTTACTCAGTGTGGACAGCTGATAGAGATTAATGTCTTGAGTGGGTGGGCAGACAGGAGAGCGAGGTCCAGACTGGCAGTGCGTGAGTTGGATGCATGATTGATGGAGGGAGCAACTCAGGGCAGGGGGGCGGCAAGAGAGGGCGAGGGAAGGGGTAGTTAGGGGCGAGAGGAAGAGTTGAGAAGTTCAGCGTGCGGAGAGGTAGAACAGGCTGGGAAAGAGAGACACGAGTGAGATGGATGGATCCTCAAAAGAGCGTCGCACTTGAATTGAAATGTTCCGGCTTCTCATGACAAATCCCATTTTCCATTTTTATGCAGAGTGTGCAAATAACTCACCGATAAGTGCATGCTAGGATATGAATTTACTACACATAGTTTGGAAACAGCCTTAACACCACACCCACTTCATCAAATTCTTATGATTCCCCCCATATTATGGTTAATGAAATGTAAATTTTGTGTGTGTGTGAGTGACATACACCTCCACGTGCACACACACACACACACACACACAGGCACACATATACTATTTCCCCCACCATGGAGATAAGCAGTAATGAGCTCTGCCGGCACCTTCCACACACCTTTCACAGTCCTGCAGCTGTGTATCTCCATTGCCACATTCTGCCCATTCTCTTATCTCCTGGCCTCTCACCTCTATTACTCTTAACTATTCCTCTCCTCTTCGTCTTTTCCGCCCCTCCCTTCCTCCACCTTTGATCCCACCTCCTCCTCATTAACTCTTACTCTCCTTTCCTTTTACTCATTCCTCTGCTCTTTATCTGTAGCTCAGTCTCCTTTGCTGTTTTCCTCCCTTAATTTGCATTCCTTTAATCACCTAGGAGTCAAATTGAAGAAGACATTGTTCCAATCTTTACACTAAAATGTGTGAGGGTTTGAATTTAAAGCAGAACGTATGAAATGAGAACGTAAGAAATGAACTGAATATATAATATGAGTTCTCAAAATAAAGATCTTTTGAAAAGTTATTTTTAATCTCAGGTGCACATATACTATTTCATGGTATTATACAACAAAAGTAATGTGAAGTTACCTAAAATATAACAGCTTTTAATGTTGAATAATTTGCTGAAATACCTCTGGAGATGCGATCGTTGTCTTGGTAAACATGTATCCCAAATAATACCATAATAAGGATGTAAACCAAGGCTTTTAACAGGTTGAATACTTAATCTAATGGGTTGTGATTTGGGATGCAACCGAAGAACTGCAGTCTTGGGAGTGAAATTGATTGGGAGGAGTTATTGTGTTAATTACTACCACCAATGTTTGTGGTTTATTTATTTATCTTTTTTTTACTGTATAGAGCTTCTTTGGTTTTTTTTTTTCATTTATTGAAAACGATTTGTCAGACATTTCTCCCAGATTGCGATGGGATGGAATTAGCAATGATAAAGGTACCATGGGAAAGAATGAGAGGGAAGGTAGGAGAAACATTTCTTCCTGAGTCACCGTCTATCCCTTATTACTAGATAATGTTACTGATATTACTTACCTGCAGTTTTTGCCCCCAAAATGTAGTTTAGTTTAAAATAATCTTCACCTAGAATATATGTTCCCATGCATCAAAAGTTGTTGTGTTTTTTGCTGCAAAAAGACACAGTTGGCTTCAGCTAGCACCAGTCAGCCTCCTCAGTTGATGAGAGACCAGAAACTTCTTCTGCTAACAGAAAATAAAGAGAGAATGGAGATGAAATGCAAAGGAGTTAGTAGTTATGGTACAGACTGTGAAAATAAATAATGATATTTTTACAGTTTGATTTTCACCTGTGTTTTTGCATGATCTATTTTTAAAATAATGTTTTTTTCACTAGAAAGATGAAAGACTAAACCTACATGTTTGCAGTGACGTCTAAGCTGTGAATACGATTACAGCAGCACGGCTTGTCCTGACATTTACCAATGTTAATGTTAGTTAACACTGGTCCCATAACATACTGTATGAGTAAAGTCTGCCATTTGATATTTAGACTTGTTTGGTGTTTAGGGAGAAGTAGAGTATGTTTATATTGTGTACCTGGTAAAGGGCAAAGGAGAAGAGAGCTGAAAGTTTGCCTTGCAGCTGGGTAGAGGTATGTTAAAGGGTAAAAAGACAGTAATGTGGTTATCATCAGCCCCTATCTTCTCTCATTATTTTACACATGTATGTTAATTAACAAAAAAATGATGTGCCAAAATCAAGTGAGCAGGGCAGCACTATCAGAAATGTAACTGGTAAAATAATTTTACAAGATTCCCAAAAATTGGTGTACCATAAACAAGTTCAGTAATAACTGCCTGCTGATCAAATCCTTAGATGCAAAAATGTTGTTTGTTTGTTTTTTAAAGGTCTGGGAACACTTAAAAGGAAAAGAGCTATTGGTTTCCATGTGGAGGGATTTTACCATTTTTCTAAACTGTTTCCCAAAACCATAACAAAAAGAGCAAAAAACCTAAATTCATTCTCCACCAAATAAAAAGCCTCATAAAAGTCCAGGGATATAATAAAACTTTTATCTTCAATAATATGTCTATATTCAGGTAAAACAAAGGTGGGACCAATGTTGTAAATCAGTTTTTCAAAGGCAACCTGGTTTTAGCTTGAACAAATCCTCATATTTATAATTATTTTAGTTTGTCCGCTTACTTTATGCCTCTGAAAACGAGGGACTATGTATAAAAATGGCTGTAATTCCCAAACAGTTAATACAATATTTTTGTTAAACCCCTTGAATTAAAGCTAAAGGGCCGCACCTCAATTGCATCTTGATTAGTTTGTTTCAAATCCCTTGTGGTTGTGTTCAGAGGCCAAATTATGAAAATTGTGTCACTGTCCAAATACTGATTTACCGAACTCTAAACACCATTCAGCCACAACATTACTGGTTTTAATGCTGTAGGTTTTCGGTGTTCATGGTGTCTTTCTTTTGAGCTGAAATTAAAAGCAGGTACAGTAACTTCAGTCCCAGGTGGTTCAGAACCATTAGAAGCACTAGTCTAAAGTTAGCTTAGTCAACACAACATATCCTTATGATTCAGGCAGGTAGTGTCCAGAGGTATGTCATAGATTTTTCACAGCCTTTTTGGGAGTTAAGTGCAATATCTAAACTGAACATGTAAGTTGCTAACTCAAAAACATGTATTTAGTGTAAAGTTACTCTTAACTCTTGTGTATCAGCGATAGCTTGAGTTGTATAATAAGGTCGGAACAAACTGAGTGATTTGTAATTTGGATGAATCGATGCTTTATGATTGCAATGATGGCAAAAAACACAGAGCACACTTTCTGCTCCATGAACATTGTGTCCTGAGACTGTGGACATTATGATCTACACTTTCGAGCTATCTTATATTTTGCAGTTCCCTACATTTGTATGAGCATGGTAAAACACATCGTCATCCTGTAAACACGCTGCCTCTTCCACAGGGAGCTAATTACAGAGTGGTTTAAAATTGAATGAGTTAATTTCTTAGGTTAAATCGCTTCCATAGTTAATTTAAGAGCTAGGATCTAGCTTTGCTTAACAGTGCCTAGGTTTTTCTATGGTATTTTTACTTCCCTGATCTTCAGGTCTGCTTTAGAAAAGAGATTTTCCACCAAATGAGACCACGCCTGGGTACATAAAATAAAATAAATAATGAAAATGTTTAAGTCACATGCTGCAGTGACAGTATTTTGAAAGATGGTGCTTTACTGCAGAGCGAGATTGGGCTTTTGAATCCAAGTAATCCTCCTTTTCTGTTTGTTCTCCACTCTGCCCCTTTTATTTTTCTCTATCATTATTTTTCCATCTGCTACTTCCACGAAGCCTCCCATCACACTCACACTTCAATTGCTCTTTATGCTCTCATCAGTCCCGCATACAGCTCCACTCTCGTTTCACTTCAACCTTCTCTGCATACATCCATATCCTTCTTTCATTTCCATTGCCTCCCACTTTTTCTCTTTCGTCTGGCCCCTCATTTCTCCACCTTCCTCTTTATCCCCATCTCCCTCTGCTTGCGTTCGTATGTGTGTGTGTTTGTGTGTGTGGCAGCAGAGCGCTTGTGGTTATTTTTCAGGCAGCAGCCCAGAAGATTGGACTGTCATAATCTATGGTCCTGAGTTATAAGTGTTTCTAACCCAAACCAGGGGACAGGACCATTTTTCCTCTCTTCCTCTTCTCCACCACCTCCCCTCTCCTCTCCCTTTCTCTCCCTCCCACTCTTTCTCCCCTCTTCTCACCTCATCTCTCACTCTTCCTCCCATTGCTTGTCACTTTGTGTCGTCATCTATTTTCCGCGGTGACCACAATTCAAACTCTTGCTATTGATCACCCATCCTTGGGTTCACATCATCTCACTAAATTTGGAGTTTACCATTGGCGATGTTTCAGTATTTGATTGGACGGTGAGTTGTACATTCATATTGTAGTTATAGTTAACCTTTTAATGGTCTTCTTGACTGATTGGTAGAGCACATTTAGAGCCGTGACATCAGGTTGACAACATTGCCCAGCCGAACTCAACCTGGCTGAACTGACATTCAGTTCAAGTAGGTTTGTCCCAAAACAAATTTCCGGGGCACACAGCAGTTCTTTTTTTCAGGCAGCTTTACCAGCAGTGTCATGTTTGAATTGAAGTGTACAAAAGTAATTATCTAGTTACCTGTTTTTTTAGCTCTGTTTTTTTAGCTTGGTTTCAGAGGGCTGACCGAACATATGTTTCTGTGTGTGGGATGTGTTTGTTATCATTATTTCTTAAACACATGCCCTACCAATTGGTTGAAATGTCCTTTAATGGGATAAGGCAGTATTGCCATGTTTTTGTTGTTTTTTTTTTAAATAATTCAGTGGAATTCACAAGACACAGTCCCTAATTAGGTAATTATGGAGTGATGCTCATAATATTGGTATTGATTCAGCAAAGACTAATGTAATCACTTTAATAACTGACAGTGTTGATCCTCATTCTCATCACTGAAGAAAACTTTTATTCACTCATTCATGCAGCTTGTGAACAGGTACACTTGTACTGTACCAGGTTATCATACCCTTTGGTAGAAGCTAATAATGTGTGGTTGGTTGAAGAACACAAAAGGTTTATTTTTGTTTTTAGAGCTAAAAAAAATACATATTTTCCTCTGGATGTGACCATTAAATGGTTCACATTCAAATGCTGAAATGATTGAAGCATTTCGCCATATTCATTTTGTAATTCTAGCAACATGATGTCACGTCTGACCAACCTATGTTCCACTAGCTTCTGTGTCTAAGTGCAATATCTCATTCAGCATTTCTTAGTTGGTATTTATGAGAAAATGAAGTTCATTACTAGAGCTAATTTCTATTCTCTCCAAAAATCGCTATCCACCACAGCAGTTGCCATTAGAAAATGAAACTTTTGTGATTTTAACAAAGGTAACGATTACCTTGTGGGCAAAGAAAAAAAAAAACATTCCCCTAACTAGTCCAAAATTTACAAGCTTGACAATGTGGGGACTTTTTGTCAATATATAGATCAGAAGAATCGAAGCAGTCTCTTGAATGTTTGACATCTTCAGGTATCTACAACCAAGTCCAGTTGCCTTCAGTTAAACTCTTCCTGGATCTTGTATTTCCATGAAATTCACCACAGCTGAACTATCTGCTTAGCAAACAAATTAAGCAGCCCCTCCGTTATTCCACTGAATTCCTGCATTCCCGTTTTTGTCCTCTAACCCCCCCCCCACACACACACACACACACACACACGGGCAATGCCGGAGAGTCTTCAACTCATTTAAGGTGATCGGTTCATTAGAAAAATGAAGTTCATTCCCTCTAATGGGCACTTGAGCAGCAACAACGAGGGAACAGATTGCCTCCCTTGCTTGCTAAATAATTAGACCGAAGGGAAAAAGGTAAGGGACACACAGAGGGAGAGAAAAAAGGGGGAGCGCATGTGGGGTGAATACAGGAAATGGAAAACATGAGAAGACAATTTCTTCAGTCCAGGGGGATGTGATGAGGACCCACTCTCTCCTCTCCATCACCACCACATTATCCCACCAGCACTGCTCATCCCACCCAATCATTCTACAGTGATACAATGACTGCAGCCATTATCACTGATACTGGTCAGCAAAAATTTTGCATAATGCCTTATATTCTAGAAAGGAGCAGCTATCCAGCTGGCTGGTTACTGACTTGCATTGGTGGCAAGTAACTGTCTTCATGTACTCAAGTACTGGACTTCGGTACAGTTTCGAGGTACTTGTACTTTACTTGAGTATATCCATTTTAAGCTACTTTATACTTTCAACCCCACAAAATTTATTTAATAGCTTTGGTTGCTAGTTACTTTTAAGATGAAGATTTTACATATTGGATAATATAACATACAACATGTTTTTTGTGAGTGGTTTCCAACCTTTTGCTTACGTCTTAAGAAGTCAGAGTGATATTTCAGTTGTCTATGAGTTAGTAAGAAATTCTCTTTTTTCTCAATTGGTTTCAATTCAACAAATGTTCAAATGGTCCAATATCTTATCAAAAATCAAAGATTAGAGAAAAAGTACTAAACACGAAAACAAGTTTTAGCACGAGAACTTTGTTTTTTTTCGCTATGTATACAAATCTGCATATGAAGTAAGAATTAAGTATATAAAGTTTAAAGCTGCTCCACCTCCAGCAGCTAAAACAGTAACATCCTGCTACACACTGATGCTTCATTATCAATCATCTAATGATCTAATATGTATAAAATGTATCTGTCAGAAGGACCAAAGCGATACTTTTGTTGTAACTACATTCTAATACTTAAAGTATGGACTTCAACTTAAGTAGGATTTTTTAATTTTAGTGGAGTACTTTTACATTGCTCTATTGGTACTAATACATAAGAAAAGGATCTGAATATTTTTTGCCATTCAGATTCTTGTCTTTCAATCCGTATCTGAGTCTAGCAGCTATTGTAGCATCATTATCTAGCATTAGTTTTATTGCTACTTAGGCAGCTAGCCACTAAAAATAAACATTTACATACATACATGGGCTTTCTTCTCCTCATCTTCTTTTCTCTGTTTTTGTACCTGCACACCTGATTGCTTTGACCTTTTCCTTATGAAAAAATTTGAGCTGATAATCAGTGAAGCATCGCTACAGAGGATCCGGTCTAGCATTTGCCATTAGTCAGTCAGTGACATGTCCCCAAACTTGGGCTGAGTCATGTAAAATTGAGCTTCATCCCCCACTGTCACTGACCAGTGCACACAGTTCAAGTTAAGTGCAGGGCAGATGAAAACCGTGAGGAGCAGTAGTGTTTACTCCATCACGCTGTCAACTTGTGACTGAGAGTACAGGTTCATATTATGTTTATTACTAAAAATAAAAGGCTGTTATGGATGATAATGTTGCTGCAACCGTGATTAATAGAATTATGTTAGTGTCATATTGCAATCTTGTCTGAGGCCACTGCCCGTGTCGCTTGTGCCATGAACCCTGGGGAGATGGCATGGAGACAGCAGGTATGTGTATGTGTGTGAGAGTGTGTAAGCTGCTCTGAAACTGTCCAAATACAGGGTTAGTGCATCTTTAAAAAACTTGTCAATTCACTCAAGTAAGTCAAGGTCGTTCAAAATAGGAGGTAAAAATAAAAAATATACTTGTTGGAGCTGACAGGTGAAAGAGAGGGGAAGGGAGGGAATTTAAAAGCATACCCTTTCCTTTTTCCCTCTATTCTGCTATTCTATCAAGGGCCTTTTCTCTATCTCCTTTATTGAGCGGTGAATGTAAAGCTCTATTACCTCTTTGTCATTATTTACATAACCTTGGGCTCTGTTGTTGCCAGGAGATATTGGTAAAGCACAAATTCTTCAGACCTTAGGCTGGAGGAAGAAAAAAAGAAAATCCAAGTTCCTAAGGATTCAATTTTTGGTTTACTCTGGCTACCCATCTCGAGGGAGATGGCCATAAAGATAGAGCAATGCTCTGGGACCTAAGCTGTTTGGGGAGGCAAAACAGGAATAGGATAATAGGAGGAATCGGAAATCAAGTGGCCTGGAGAGCCTTGCAAAAACACACTAACACATACAGTCCAATTCACTTTCTCTTGCTGTCTCTTTGTCTCCTTCTCTTTCTCACTCTCTTGTCTATCAAACCCAGATTGTAGTGATAAAGACATGAGGAACATCATAGCTCCATTGCACTTTGACATTTAAAAGCCCCTGCCCCCTATTAAACCCTGTCAATGTGACATGATTCAGGAGGGACAAAATTCTGCTAAACACCACCAGAACCAAAACCCCTTATCTTTTACAAATCAGAACAAGCAGGAGATTGGATTTAACTGTGTGTGGATTCTGATCTGTACTCATTCCTGTTTTGACCGAGTAGGGATGGATTCAAAGAAGCTATTCTCTCTGATTAATCAAACGTAGAAATGTCATCAGCAATAGAGGGAGGAGCTGAGACACAGTGTTTCTGAAAACTTGTAGTCTGCAACCGGAAAGCTAGGAAAGTGAATTTTTTCCAAGCCCTTATATGCTCTTTCAGGTGAGAGTTAGCGATGATATCAACTAATCTCAGGCACTAATCCCTCCACCTTCATAACAAAAGTGCATTGTGCTTGAAAAAAATCCCTCTGGCCCAGACTTATCTAGACAATAAAGAGGCGCCGCAGACCCAAAAGGGAACGAGAGGGTCACAAAGACAGAAAGCAAAGAATGAAAAGATAAAGGGAAAAAAAAAACACATTTATGAAAGGTTAGGAGAGGTTTATGAGATTTGGGAGCCACATTTGTTGGGAGAGAGAATATGATTTGCTTTATCAGTGGCAAACAAGATGTTATTTATGAAATAAGGTGTTGTTCTATTTTGTTATGAGGGCAAGCTGAAACATACAGATGAGCAATACTTGCATTGGTCTGTGCCCCACTTTTTCCTTTTTTCCTTTCTCTTCTTGTCTAAATTGCTTCTATTTGGGTACCTCCGTTGTGATGCAGTTCAAGGTCAATGCTACATCCTGCTTTTGATTTTAAAAGAAAAAATCTTATGTGTTTCAGTTCAAGTGAAACGTGAAACACAGTTGTTGCAAGCTATTGTTGCACTTATCAAACCAAACAAATTAGTTGTGTTTTCAATGAGAATCATTTGGGAAGAGTGCGGGATTTTATCTAAAATCCGAAATAGCATACAACACATGCTAAACTAACCAAACTGAAACCTCGCAGACATACAGTATGTACCATGATGTGTCCACTTTCATCGCACCATGAGCTTGCACGGAGATGGGATGGAACTTAAGACATCACTCCTTTCACTGTGGCGGAATCAAATTACCGGTGACTCACCTCAAAAAAAATTTTCAGAGTAAGCTTATGAATCCAAAATGAACTGTAAATGACTTTGAAATTAAACATTATGAAATGAAATATTATGGATTTTAAAACTGTGTTTGACTCACTTAAACATACTGGCTATTCTTCTGTAATAAAAATAATAATAATAATAGTAATAATAATAATAATAACAATTTTAATACTTAGTAGTAGTAGTAATAGTTATAGTAGTAGTATAATATTCATTTATCTTAGATTGTCACATTGGTATGACTTCCTCAAGAAGTTGGGACATTTGGACTCACTCTCTGAGTTGACTTTCTTCTGAGGGATAATTGTTATTACTCCTCACTCTCCTTTGCTCAGTTGCTTCTTGGGGGAGTGATGAGGTCAGCTAGCCTTACATTTCCACCTATGTCAAATCTTAATATTGCAGCACCTTTAGACAACATATTTTAGTCAGTCTGGGGAGTGACCCTTGATGTTTCAACAAGACAGGGTCCCTGTGCACAAAGGCACATCTGGCTGGTGTAGAAGCCTTGACCTCAAGCCCATCCAGGGGCGACTGTGAGCCAGGCCTGATCATCCAACAGAGCTCTACCCCACTAATGCTCTTGTGGTTGATGCAGATAGCCTCCATAGTCTTGAAGAAATCCTTCCCAGAGGAGAAGAAGCTTTCATAGCACAATATTAATATCCTAATTATTTTTTTGTATTGATGTTTGTGTTCTGTGTTGATGTAAGTCCGTGTGCGTCTTTCCTTCTGACTAGTGTGTGTTTGCATAAAGGCCAGTCTGGAGATGGGTGTTGCAAACTAGCTAAACTATGAACGTTGTTGTATGTGGCATTGGAGCTTATGTGTCCGTATAAAAGAAAAAAAAAAAACCCTGATACATAAATTAAGAATGCCCATAGTATTGCAATGAGACTTTCAGCAATTGGACATGGGTGCAATATTTGGCTGCCAACATTCTTTAATTGTTTATAAATATACTCTTGGCTATGAAGTGCATTTATCCAAGATAAAAGCATTAAAATTCCAAATCCCTTGCTCCCCCTAATTCATGTTGACCGTCTCCATACAGAATAATGAACAGGAAAGACATCTACTCCTTCTGTATGAGCTAAAATTCAATTGTTACTTAGAACTACGTTATGCAACTCCATGAACCCAAGCTATTCCATCAAAACCTCTTAATAACACAGGAAAAAAAACCATAAAAAAATTACAGGAATACAGAGTTTGTGTCAGATGCATTTTTGCAGCATTACTGAATGTGGGATTTGGATTCCAGAGCATTCTTGTGTGCACCCGAGCAAGAGAGGTGTGATCCCTGCTCTCACATTACTGACGTCTGTGCCTAGTCTCTCTCTCTCTCTCTCTCTCTCTCTCTCTGTCTCTCTCTCACAATCCCCTTCTTTTCCAATGTCTCTTGTCTAACAAACAACAAAATCTGTCCTGCTTGTGTAGAGAGACATGTCCGTTGTCTCCCTGATTACTTCACTTTGCCAGGCAGCCTCAGCAGGTAGACTGTCAGTCAGAGCATGAATGAGGAAAAAAAAGGGCTACCAGTGTTGATGGTGGCATAATAATGAAACTGTCAGAAAAAAAAATGGAACAAAACTGTGGTTTTAAAAAGGGCCCAAGGAACAGAGGTGCCTTTCATTTGGTCTGTGTGTATCTGTGGATGGAGGTGTGGGTGTGTTTTTGTGCCTGCGAGAAGTCACAGAAATAGAAAATGCTGACCTCTGTGCTCATTATTGTGCTTTGTCTCCGTCCAGTAGGATCAGGCCACGCTGACAGGGAGTTTCCACACATTCTTTTGTTTGGTCCTACATTCACCTGGAAAACATGCTGACAGGCAGCAAAGCAAGGGAACTTTTTCAAAGAAAATAGAATATCAGCGCAAAAATTTAGCAGCAGCATGACAGTACAGATAAAATAATGTGCATCTTGGCATTAGCAATTTATTCAAGTGAAACTTGTATAAACTGCATTTAGTGCATTTACTAATCACTGTTATAATGTTAACAATGGTTGGATTGACTGTGTAATGTGAAAAGTGTTCACATGACTCTGCAGAAAACCTCAGCTCTTTGGGGCATTTTAGCATTTTCAAGCATTTTGTTGTGGTTTTACAGCGAAAGACTTTTCTGTTTTCATTCGGCCTTGTCATTCAGATCAACCTTCCCTCTTGCTGCACCAGGGAGTGGCTTTCAAAGAGAAGCTAGTGCATGTCCTCTACCTGCCCGGCCTCAAACAGCATGTAGACAAAGTTACAACTAGCTGGTGAACAAAGTAGAGCCTTTAATGGCTAGAGAGCCAAATTTTTCCCTCAGGAGTTGGTGAAGACAGAGTTAAGAGGAGAGTGAATATTAAACTTACATTCACTATGTGGCCATATATAGATGAGTTTGAATCAAGCTCCATGTTTAAATAGGTAACTGTGGGGTAATATATTCCCCAGCACAATTTTTTCAGTTAATAATACTGTACGTCAATACTGGCTTTACAGCTTCTTGAGGTATCCCCCAAGTGGCCAAAAAAGTAATCAATGCAACTTTATACATGCATAATCTTAAATCCAAATAAAAGCCCCCTCAAGTTGCAAGAACTGAATTTATAAGTTGTTGTGACTAGGGAGTGTTAGCAGGAGGCCAGCAGCCATATGCCTACAAATACTAAATTCACTGATTTCATCTTAACCCTGTTACCTTGTCAAATTCATTACATTTTTCCTTCTCCTCTTAACACTTCTTATATAGCTTTGACACTACATTGGAAATTTTTTCATCTGTACTGGTTATATTTGGCTGTAATCAGTTAGTTGCATCTATTTCATTGCGTAGCCTAATGGGGAATCAAATCTGAAAGAGTTTCTTAGTTTTTTTTAATGCAGTTTTGTTTTGCATTTACATTTTGCCTGTTGCGACATTTTGCTATGTTCAAAATCCCTTAAGCATTAAAAAATTACTCTTTAACATATAGTTTTTTTGGGAAGAAATGATCTTTTAAGGGTATGTTATTAATTTGTTCACACCAATATCATGTGTTACACACAACTTGACACAGCTATTTACCTTTGACACGTGTCAGGCCCAGCAAAAGCCCAATATATAGGCTTTGAAAATTTCTGAGTTTGATGACACCTAGTGGTAGTAAGAAAAAAGACAGTGTGGCGCACAGCAATACCGTTGAGCTGTTTGGATTTTCTATAAATACAAGCTCTTTAGAATGAAAGCAGTAAAAGGAGGCTATAATCACATCTCAGTTCTACACCTAAGGACTTTAAACTGTGCCTATACCGCAACCACTACAGCAACTGATAATAAAGTGGCCTAGAAAAGTTTCAAATTTATCAATTTACAAAGTGCAATTTAACTGCACATAGATCAAGGTTAGGTTCTTTTCTCATGCTCTTGCTGTATTTTGTTCTATTGCACTATTAAGCTGATATACAATGTGTGGCAGAAAGCGCCAGTGTTGATTTTACACAAATCTCAACACAGCTGTTGAGGACGGCCTGCATTCGCACGCGCGTGTGTTTGTGTGTGTGTGTGTGTGTGTGTGTCTTCCTAGTGCTTAAGTGTGCATGTGTGTGTTTAAAAGGCGTGGAAACTAGCCAATTGAGTCACAGTGTTAAAAGCTTGTACACATTTGGCAGCTGGTGCTGGCAGGTAATCCGGTCGAGTGCCAGAAACAGATTTGCCTGGAATAAAAACGTGAATAGAGAAGGAGAAAGACAGAGAAAAGGTGAGTGACACAAGTGTTTGTCTAGGCTGGAGTAGCCATTATGTTAATGATGTTAAGTGATCTAATACAACACTATCCAGTATTGTATGATACAAACCAGAAGAGCTGCAATACTTAAGACACATTAATATTGTAAATACAAGACAAAATTACATTATACTGTATCAAATGGTATCTAACATACAATGTGTAACATATCAAGACTGCAGTAAGAGTCTACAGCCATGCTAGTGGCTCTGTGAGACTGTGCCATGGTTGTATCAAGGGAACTGAGTAAGGCACTGCCACTCAGCCTTGTTGCTAATTTCTCCCAGGGGATACTCGCAATACTGAAACAGAAAAATCCTCTGTGGCCCCAAAAACGGATTTCGGCTTTATAAAGGAAACATCTGGAAAACTTTCCACCAGATGCTTTTAGCTGCAAACAAATTCATCTATTATTAATTGTATTCTGATTTTTAAATCCAGGACAGCTTAATATTTGTAAAACCTTCTCAGAGCCTGAACGAGCAACTTTTATTTGCCATCCAAATGTAAAGTCAGTGGGCCCATTGGAAAATGCAGGTGGAGCCAGCAGGAGAAATGTTAATGTATTTGTGCAGTGAGTTGCAGAATGTGGAAGTAAACCCAGAGGCTAGAAACTTTTTCTGTCCTTGGCGAGCAATTTAAATTCAAGTGAATAGGGGTCATTTTGGAGTCCAGTATCCAACCATGGGCTGTACTTAGGCACGGTGATGCTTCAAGCTGAATGCTAATATCAGAATGCTTCTAGCTGCACCTAAAGATTAATTTATTTTGCTGATCACAGCTTGTCATTATACTTAAACACAGGGTCAAACAAGTATGCATTAAGTCAAGTGCTCTCTTGACGGATAATAGTTAATAGTTATTTGGTATTCAATGGTTGCTCACGGTTTCTTAATGGCGATATGTACTATGAAAGAACACATTCATGGCCACTGGATAAAACCTCCCTGATTTTACCGCTCAGCTGTTTGTCATTCTCTGTCAGTGCTCATGTGCTGTGTCTTTCACATTTACTTTTATCCATATCTTTCTTGCCTTTTCTCTCTTTCTTTGTAGCCCACAGCAGTTGCTCATGTCGGTGTGTGCAGAAAGGAAATAAAAAATATATTCATCCTTGCCCAAGCACATATATACATACGTATTAACCACCTACTCAAACATGTGCGTAGTTTTTTCTCACTGTTAGTGTGTGTGTGTCTGTGAGTGGCAAAACAAAAATATGGCAGCAGAGAGTCAAAGCTGGTAGACTGCTCTTTTTCTTAGCAACACGTAGCTCTTGATGTCTGCCATGTCCAGTCTCCTTACACTTTTCATTTCAGAGACTTCTGAGTCTGAATATTAATTGCAAGTCTTCAGTCCAAGTTGCAGAGAACAGAACTGTTTGATTTCAATTTTCCTTATTTGAACTGTATAAAACAGAACAAAAAGCTTAGATTACTTGGTTATGAATATTTATGGAGGATAAGGTCAAGTACATAATTTTAGTTTTAAATTTGTCATAAATTTATGAATTGTCATAAATACTGTTTTCTTCCTCCTACACCTCTTCCAAATAAAATGTTATTTACAACTAGACAACACTCTCATTCACTTTTTTTTAAAGTAAACTAGTTCTAGTGTATACTTTTGTTGTTGAAGAACTTAGATGTGTCTGTTGCTACCATGATTGACACACATTTGCATCTGACAGTGACACAGTGAGGGGCTTAACCTCTCTTGCCTTGAATAAGATTCCTCTTCCCTGTCTTCTATTTTCTTTGTATATGACAGACTGCAAACTCTGTTGTGGATATATTGCAAAATCTGGCCCCCACTAATGAAACAAAAATTACACAGATCATTTTAGATTGTGTTGCCATACCACATTACATTTTAAGCAATGTCTCCTGAAACATGAAGCTTATAAATACTTTTCCCATTTTCTTCTTTCAGCATAATTTTTTTTTCAGTTTCTCCCAAATAACTGAGCCAACAATGGCAACCATTTGAGCAAGAAGCTATTATTTCTTGGTTATTATTTCTATCTTTGATTGAGATAAAAAACAAAACGAAAACAAAACAAAACTCGGACATGTCTTAAAATTGTTTAATTCATTCATTTGTTGCATTATGACAATTTCTAAGTGCTTAAATGGCCACTTGATTGTTTGGAAAAGCATTAGGAAGACTAAGGCATTCTGATCTGTATTTTTTCAAATTCAAAACGGAACTAATCAAACCCTTTTGTTCACTTAGTGTGAGTAAATAAACCCCCCAAAAAGAACTGTTTGTGTAATTCTAATGTGTTTGTTTCATGCCTGTTGAAGGAATCTTCTGCTTTTTCTCCATCAGTTATCACAATATCCACAGGAACAAGTTATACCGCTCATGCTGTAAATACAGGTCAAATATTTGTGAGGATACACTGAAAAATGCTGTGACAACCATCTCAAGTCAACCCAGCAAACATGATGGTTCCCACTTTTTGGATTAGAATTTAAGAGACAAAGCATCATATCAGAGCACTGTGGGGCGAGCAATCAGATCGGTTTGTTCAGGCTGATAAGGTGAAAAACAATTGGAAGGAGTACTGTGAAGTATTGTATGGACATATAGTGAAAAGAGGATGAACTGTATAGTGACTTTGAGAGCTGTGAGAGTGAATGAAAAGGGTTTACTGAAGACAGCTAATTATTAAGCTGAAACTCATTATATTTATAATATAAATCACTATATATACTGCTCTATAAAACAGAGGGGAATTGTAGATACAAATCACATTGCTTTTTTCATTGTCATTTGATTTTTATATTATAAAAATATTGATTCTATCAGATTTAACCAGACTGAATGGGCCATTTTTAGATGTCATATGGGAAAAATGAAATATAATAGTCAACACTATTCAGATGTACCTTTTTTCTGATACAAGGAAGAAGCAAATGATGGTATTAAACATTTTCTGCCAAAATGTTTCGTGCCAATGTGAAATGGTTCTACAGTTACTGAATTTTTAAACAACATGGTTTCAGGTTTGTATGTGCGATAGTTTGGAACAGGGTTGGAAGAGTTGATCCTTGGCCCAGTGCTAAAGCAGTCTGACACAGATTAGAGTTTTATCAGTGGGATCAACTCTACTATTCAGAGAGAAACACTGGCTCTGGTACATATTGCTTTAGTAATAGCATATCATCAGTTCCCTTTTTTTATCAGAAAGCTGATTGTAATCTCACAGAAATAGAATATATTCAATAGGATATACAATACCACATTTTCTGTGGTCCAGGTGTATGGAAAAATGAAAACCATGATAATAAAGTGAATTTTTCATTTTGGTCTTAAATGACCCCTTCGCCATGTTTTTTACTTCTCTCTGCTTCTCTGACACACACAGCTAATTCTTTTTGATTTGTATTACATGAGGTCAAAAGGGCATAAATGTGGGAGAAGCAAGAGTCTTAAAAGTTCTCTAGACAGCCAAATGATAAATGCATGTTACTGTGGCTGTCATTACCATCATACTGTATTGTATTATACTTCTATTAATTTGCCTGCTATTGGTGAGGTAATCAATTGGATTCTCCATGTGCGACAGTAATGTATCACCTCAGTGCGATAACCACTGTAGGAACTCTGAGTTGAGATGTAACTTTCTTATTTTCCTTTATATTTGCCAGTGCCACTGAATGCTAGAATTCCAGTTAATCTTCTTGAGTTTCAATGAATGGATTGCCCCGTTGCATGGTTGGTGCTGCTGTAGCTAACTGGAAACACCTGTTCAAGGGCCAAAAAATAGGTCATGTTGAAATAAAACATGTAAGGCCAATACTAAGCATCACAAAAATATGCCTATGTCCAGATGGCTTCAGTGCAAGAAGGATAAAAAGAAACAACAACAATCAAGACTCTTTCTAAAGCGAGTCTTAGGACATCTAAGCTGTTATGACACATTCAAGCAGCGAATGACCATTCATGAGCGAGCACTCAAAGTGTCCTTTTAACCTCTTGTTACACTGTCTGCTCAAAGAAACCACACACACACACACACACACACACACACACACACACACTCAGTGAGTGTCTCCTCTTGCCGGACCCATTGTTCAGTAAATGCTTTCTAATGAGGTTTCTAGTGTTCTTAATAAAATACAGGTCTTTAATCACACAGTGCTTCAGTGCTAAAAAGTCAAATGTGGCAGGATGAGTCGTTTAACTTTTTGGAAGAGGTGAGAGCCAGACCATGCATTGGCAATCATGTGCTACTGGTTGCTTATCAGTTCATAACTGAGCTGATAAGCGAATGGGGAACAGGTAATGAAAGCAGCTGGTAAAGTCTGATGACTGGCAGGAAATCTGTATAGATGTTCTAAGATACTGGTGTGGTTGCTGTATTGGACTACTCTTTATCAAAAATGTGTTTCTAATATTTTGTTATGGTTGTTTAAATATATGGAAGAGTATGTGTATTTGAAAAAGCTTACTTATTTCTAAATGCAGGCCAATATACCATCTCTTTAAAGTAGGACAGCAAAAAAATTAAAACAATTAAAAATGGCCATTTTCACAAAGATAGTATGTAGTACGTGTGTTGCTGGGTTACATACGTGTGTTGTTCTGCTCACTGCTGCTCTGTGGCTGGGGGGGGGGTTGCTGTCCATGGTGCTGATTCTGACTGGACCCACCATTATTGTTGGATGGTAACAATGTGGATAATTGAGCAGATTCTGGGTCGGATTCAGCCCTCCTGACAATAGCAGGCGCTCTCCCAATTTCAGGCTGATCTGAACCAGTTATTTAGATCAGAATCCCCATTTTCAAAACGTAAATATCAAGCTTCTTTGATTTTTTTCTTGAAATCCTTTAGTGTGAAAGGAACAGTGATCAATTCCTTTTTCATCCGATACTTTGTTTTATGACTCAATTCAGCGCTAGTTTCTAAATGCTCGCATGCTAACACACTAAACTATGATGGTAAACGTGGAAAGTGTTACACCTGCTAAACATCAGCTTTGTCTTTGTGATTATGCTATAAAGCTGACTTTAGCATTCAGCTCTAAGCACCACAGTGCCTGAGTATGGCCTCACAAAAGATAGCATGTTGGCCGCTTGTTATAGACTCAATTGTGTTAATATTGTCATACGGACCTACAGTAAATATTTGTTAATGGTTTCTGAATTTGAATGAAACTCTGAGAACAAAATTATCCACTGCTTAGCACCTACAGTAGGAGAAGTGGCAGGGCCATTATATTCTAGTAAAAATTTAAATCTATCCTTAATCAAAAAAATCTATTTCATCTTCCATCTCAGTTCTTGATTTATTGTGCTCTCTCCCTGAAGTCCTGAGTTCCTAATCATATTCCCAAGGTAAAATAGTAAGGGGGAAAGGTAAAAAGCTCACGATCACACAAACAACACTGAGGAATGGATACAAAAATAGCACACACACCAACACACTGATCACATTCACTTCTTTAATTAGAGGGAGGCCTGCCTCTCTCCCATTCCCTCATTTTGTTTTGTTACGCGGCCTCCACTTGCGACTCTTGGCAATCTGTTCATTGTGCCATGATATTAGGTGATTAAAAATCACCATATTGGAAGATGAGGAGAAGAGAAGGAAGAGGCATAAAAGAGAAAGAAATGCTGTGGTAGTTTCAACAGCACCTGAGGAGAATACAGAATGTGCCAGATGTGTCTGACCTGCTATTGATATTCTAAGCAGCTTGCATCAGGTGAAAAACCTCACATAAAATAAAGAGAACAAATAGATAAACAAAAATCACAATAACATCCTCCAAGACAAACAAACCCTGTGCTACTTGTTCTAATCTATGTTGCTGGTAGCTACTTGGAAGGCTGGCGAATGGATATTTCTCCATTGTGTGGTGGTAATAACAAAACGCTCTCCTATTCACAATGCACAAACAACAACGGTGATTCAAAGGATATCAAGAGTCAGATTTTCATGGTAAAATAAGGGAGGCGAGGTGTGTAAATTGATAGGATTCAGCAGGTGTTATTTCAAAATTGGCAAAAGAAGAAATAATATATTCTCTGTAGTCAGAGGATAATGAATTCGCTATCATCCATGACAGCAACGTGTAGCCTAATGGAGAAAGAGGAAACAAGTCACAGTGGTGTGCCTGCATCTGTGCAAGACAACAAATTCACCAGACCCTGCACAGTGGGGACAGTAGGTGATTGTTAGCTTTCAGATCAACATGTTGCTTCATACGTGATGATGATGATGATGATGACGATGATGATGATGATGATGATGGTGATTTTGATCAAGTGAGTCAATTATTTGGAGTTTGTCTTGTCGGAGGAAGCCCAGACTCAACCTAACTGCCTTGATCGTGGAGGTAGGCAACACAAATATAAATCACATCATAAGTAATGTGCTCTGTCATAATGGAGAAGATGCACCCTGAATTACAGTACTGTCAGATAACATACATTCCAATTCCAGTGTTTTCAAACAACAGACACACTATTCATCACAGATTATCAGATTATAGAATTGTTGACTTATCGCATACCAACAGAGTCATTAAACCTTGCTGATAGAGGAAAACAGTAAAAGCAGGAGACTGAAACACAAATAACCTTGCACATCAGGTTCCAATTTGTAACATCCGATTACACACAATACCCTTTCAAATGTTAATTGTGTATATATGTATATATATATAATTGTATAATTAAATTAAATTGAATGGTCTATAATACAAAAAATAGCACATTTAATCAGCAGACAAACAAAGCATAAGGGACATAGCAGTCAGATGGTTTGTTGGGAGGAACAAAGAGCTTTATCCCTCAGTACAATGTGCATCCTTATATTAGAATTTACTTATTTTACCTGAGATAATTTTTTTTGAGATTGGTTTTATGAAATCATTTAGTTACATTTTCTTTAAAGATTGACATAATTTGATGGAAGGATGAAGACAACATGATTGATACAACAAAGTATATAAACGTGCACACATTTCCTGTGGCTGGGGGGTGATAGCTTTAAAGCTCATTGCTTTTTTTTTAATTCTAGCCACTTGGGGGCAGAACAGAATCCTTTAAACACCAAACTTACGTATCATCACCTCATAAAGTTGTTAATGTTTACAGGTCACCTATTTACTCACCCAACAAACATAGAGCAACATTAGTATTTATTTGGAGTCATATTTATAGCAACTCTCCTTTGAGCTTAGCTTCTGGCCTCCACCAACTCCAGGAGGAAATATCCATCTTTTTAGCTGCTAAATGCTCAACCATGTTCACCAGCTAGACGCTAACTGTGTCTACCTGATGTTTTCTGCTGGGCAGGTAGTGTACAGTTGGTTTATGTCTTTCCTTTTTGGTGAAAAAGCTTCCCTGCTGCAGCTGGAAATGGGTTTGAAGAGAGCACTGGGACTAACAAAACAGTACAGTCTTGGGTCATAAATTTAAAACAATGAAGTGAAAGATGCTTAAGATTGCTACAGATTTGTCACTAAGAGTGACGCCTGTCACACTACGCACAGTATAGTCATTGATTGATTGATTGATTGATTGATTGATTAGTGCAGCTTTAAGAAAAAAGGAAGAGAGACAAGTTATATATTAAAGCCACTGTCAGAGTGAGTTTATTCATGCCTGATGGCAAGCTGGACTTAAGCTGTCCCCATACTTTACTCTTTCCATCCCCTGCAAATATTATAGTTGTAATGGACAAACTTAAATAGCTTAAAATATCAACTTTGAAAAAGAGGGCTTTAAAAGCTGTCAATACACAACTCTCTTTTCAGGGCAGGCATATAATGGGTGACAAAACACAGACATAGCAACAGTCAAATGACTGTAATATGCGGGATGTTGCTCGTATTGATATCCCCACAGAGAGTTGTCACCAAATTCTGAAGTTCCTCATTAGCTCTAGAGTGTTTTAGCCTCTTTCAGCACATTACTCTGTTTTTCTGGCCTGCAAATTGACTGTTTTGGCTCAGTCTCACTCTCATCGATCGCATTTTCAGCAGAAGCAGGTAGCTACAACAGACAGCAGCAGACAGATAAAGTTAATGTCTTGTTGGTGAAGAAAGTGCCTGAAAAACTACATGTTGAGAGAGGAGAGAAGAGAAGGGAGAGGGCAGAAAAAAACTTAAAACTACATCAAAACAGAAACAAAAGTAAACTTGTGTGTGTGTGTGGGGGGGGGGGGTATTGTATTACATTAACAAGAAGAACAAAGAACAAAGACAGTGTGGAAATGTGCCTTTTCCTTTGACAGCCATGTTCCCATGACAGCTGTTTTTCTGGGTGACATAGGCGGAGACATACTTGCAAGTCATACAGGAGTTGCAAGGATGCATATAAACACACATGCATACACGTACAATCCCTCCTCAGTTTGACTCCCCACTTTTTGCACCAAAAAGGTATTTCAGTCCTCCCCTGCAGCCCATCTCACCCCTCCTCCTGTTTGCTCCTTCTCTTTCAACATTTCTAAAATTCCCACAAGTCAAATGACAACTAACATCTAGGCCTTTGTGAAGTTACAAAAGGCTTTTGTCTCATAGGCGGCCTCCTTCTGTCTCCCACTTCGCTCTTTCATGCCCTTTTTTTCTGAGTTCTTTACTTTCTTTCTCTCCTTCTCTCTTTCTTTTCTCTTTCCACTGTGTTATTTTTCCACACAGCAAACATTCAAAGTGATTTAATCGACAAGCGGTGCTCAATCAGCCAACAAATCAGCTCATTTGGCTGTTTGTGACTTTGCCCTTGGTCTTTTTCTGCTGCTGCTTCTACCTCAATATGGGGCTTTTCCGTAGCCCATCTCTGAGACCCCCTCACATGAAAAACACACAAACGTGTTCAATAAAAACCTCACAGGCAGATGAGAGAGACGGTTTATAAAGTCAGTGATCTGCTACTTTTTTTCAGAATGATTATGATAGCTTTCAAATCTGTGCCCATTAGCAGTGTAAACATAAGAACTAACATTAGCGGATTCACAAGACTGGAGAAGGTTCTCTTTTCAAAGAATTCATCAGGTAGAAAAAAGGGCTGTCGGCACATCTGATTGTAACTTATTGCAGGTGAAAAAGTGAATATGTATATGAAAATGTATCTTGGGGGGAAGAAGAAAAATGTCTTCAATCTGCTTGGTAAATAAATCCCTGTATTGTCTGGCATCTCTACTCCAGAATCTAATCAAAGTAAAGTGCTTTTTGCTATCTAGTTTGTGCAATGAGCATCACAGTGCTGAGACTTTCCCTTTAGTTAGTCTAAAATTCTGCCTTTAGTGACTGAACACAGTATATACTGATCTGCCATTCTGTGGTTGGTGTGTATCTGATTGCACATCTAACTGCAACAAACTAAGTTGTTTTTCTCTCCCAATATATTTCTTTGTGTTTCTTGGGTCATTTTGTCATTTCAAAAGTTACAAGACTGTTTACAAGACACTGTTTACACCTGGCATTAACATGTTTCTTACGTGATCAGATCAAGCTTTAAGTCCAAGATAAAAAAACAACCAATGCACCAGGATCCGGTCACTCAAACAACTTATCGAGGTGGTCTGGAACGCATCTAGCCACATTGTTTTTTGTAGTGTAAACACTAAAGTGTCCCCTAAGGGGACAAAAAAGGAAAATCGATGAAGGACATGGTTGTTGTTTTGATGACAGCGCACCGACACTTGAAAAATGGAGAGGAGTACCGATGTATGTGGTTAGAGTTCAAGTGAAACCAGGACACTGATCTCCATTTGGGCAGAAGATTGAGTCCAAAGAAAACTAGATGACTCCTATTGTAAACTGGCAGTTTAACAAGTGGTCAGCTGGACACTTTGGAGATGCATAATAGATACAAGTGTAAATAGCGATGGGTCTTGGTTATCCACTTGTGTTGGGATCATTCAAGACACATCTTAATGCCAGATGTAAACAGGGTCTAAGAGACCACAGCTTTGTGAGGAGAAAATCATTCGTATGAGGGGAAAAAAGATGGTCCCAATTTAGTTTTCCTCTCTAGTCAGGATGATGCAAATTTAAAATCTCTAGAAGGATTAATGGATTCCATCTTAGTTTAGCATGCCAGTTAGCATGCTCACATTTGCTGACAAGCAAATTAGCTCTAAACACAAGTACAGCTAAGGCTCTTTAGTTTTCCAGGTATTTGATGATAAATCTAAGTATTTGACAAAGTGAGGATTTCACATCTAATATGTTTTCAATATGTTTTATTCCTTTATTTTTTAAAATTCATTTAGGAATAAAATTGATTCATAAACCTATTTCAGACAGTGGCCTGCTTGTCTGCATCATTTATGGCTGACTAAAGGTACTGTTATTGACTAAACTTTGTTATTGTCAAATAGGTCCAAATACATTGTTTACCCATGTTATTCACAGGTTTGGCTTGTGAGTTAATCACATTATTAGATTTCATTTCAGCACCATGCCCTTTTCAAAGGATTTGCCTCTTAATGTTCAGGGCCGTTGATCATCATTATTCACTCTAAGGTCATATTTATTGAAATTAACAAAAGCTTTTTATTTAAATTGTCGGTCTGAATTTAATAATTTCAACTTTTTTAACATAAACTAAGAAAGAGAAGCATTAGAGCTGCTATTTGTGTACCACTGATCTAAAGCGATGCTAGCAGCCAATGTTAACATGCTGATGTTTTGAGGCTAATGTTTATCATGTTGGCATCTACGTTTCTCATGTGAAAATGCTGAAAGTCTGTGCCAAATTGCATGTCAGTCAGTCAAATATTTCTCAAGACACATCACTATGAACCAAAAATGTCAACCTGCTGGTAGCGCAATGTGATGTTAGACATTAACTCAAATCATGAGACAACATTGTTGAGTAACCACATGTATTCTTGTATTTATGTACCAAATTTTGTGCAAATCTGAGTACAGTTGAGATATTTCACTTGGTAAGTGAAAACCTGTGGCACGAGATAAAAAGCCAGAGACACCTAAGTCATCAGGATTTATTCTCTGTGCACTATCAATATCTGTACAAAATTTAATGGCGAACCATCCACAGCTGCTTGTGTGGCTATGAACAATGCACAGTGTCATGTGGCACCACCATTTGAATGTGCCCTTATGGCTTAAGTGCTTAAGGTGAATTTGAGCATCTGTTCCCTTTTCCTCCTATGGTCGTCTGGCTGTGCTCGTCATGTGCTGACACTGCGAAAAAATAATCTAGTTTAAGATCCAGTTTGTTTTAGAGCTGTGCACGAACCCTACTGAGTACCAGGAAGTCAGTCTATCAGATAATCCAATAAGCCGGTGCCATCCTGTTCCTGGCATCGGGCTGCGTGGCAACATAGCCCGGTGAGTGAGAACAGCAGCTAGTGGGTGACAGGAAGAGTGTCTCCTCACCTCTCTGAGCCCTACTGTCTCCCCCACAGCCACAGCTACCGCCTCCTGCCAAGTCATTCATTAACCCCAGTGGAGGGACTGCGGGAAGAGAGAGGAAGGTGGAGAGCTGAAGATGAGGAGAGCAGTGTCTCAGTGGGAGAGAGTGAATAAACAGATAAAGGAGGTTAAGAGAGAGATAAAGACAGGAGCAGCTTGTGAAGATGAATAAGCAATTCTATCCATACACAGTAATCCAAATGATGTTCTTATTCTTACATCTTGTTTCCACTCTCATTAATCAAATTTTCCCAGCTCTTCTTTAAATCAACTAATATTTGAATCACATCAACATAAGACTGGTGTGCAATGCCAGAATAACACTGGCAGCCTCGCAGTGAATAAAAATTTAAATGACTGCTGAAAAAAGATTCAAAGTTACCCCGTGGAAGAGCTGTGTTCATGTTTGTGAGTCTGGAAGGTAGCTGCATCTAATAATTCGAGTGAACAGTACAAATAAGATGTGCTGGAGCAAGAGCAAAGTGAGAGCACAATTGTGAGAGAGGAAGAGAGTAGAGAGGAGGAGTGTCAAGTAGAGAACTTGAGAATGATGTTGAAGTATGAGAGCAGAACAAAACTTCCGGACCGGCGGTGAGTTTAGAAGTGAGAGTAGAGAAGGGGGAGTTGTGGAGGAGGAGGAGGAGGAGGAGGAGGAGGAGAGCAGAAAGAGGGAGAAAAAAAGACTGGAGGGGAAAAGAAAAGGCCATGTCTGTGAGACGGGAGCGGTATGGTATTTTAGTTGTCAGCCACAGAAGTGAAAAGCCACACGAACACACATGCATCCAAACACACAAACACAAGACTATATCCTCCCCCTACATCCTCTCACCTTTATGGTGTGTCTGCTGTGCTCGCTGCAGGACTTGTCCACACGCAAACACATACACACACACACGCACACACACCCCCACTCAGATGAAACGCACCAATCCCATGGTGAGAGTGAATGGAAGGCCACTGCTCGCGAATGGCCACCGGCTCTGTGCTGCTCTGTTCCCGAGCGAGAGCTGGCTGTAGGTGGCACTGTAGCACTGTAGAAAAGCACTGCGCTCGCACACAAACACACACATAGAGGCATGATATACACACACACAAACGTACTATGCATGGACATAAGAACACATGGTCAGGCATAGTTTATGCGGGGTTATGAATAAAAACAAAACATATTCCAGCCTTAATGAAACAGTAGTGTGTGTGCGATCAAACCTAGCATGTATGGGCATGTGTGTGCACATCATGTTCCATCTGTCATGTATGCATAGAGATATTGAGAATATACTGTATACAGGCACCTTGACAGTTTTGCAATGTCACCGGGTAATAATGCGAGGAATAATTTTCTTTGTTTCTCTCCATGTGTTCCAACAGCAGTGGAAGGCACACACTTAGATTTATGCACACACAAACACACACACACAGACACACACACACAAACCACACACCACACACTCAAACATACAAACTACACACACAGACAGACTCACACATACACGCCCACACACACACACACACACACACACACACACACACACAAAAACACACACACAGACACAAAGACACACAGACACATACACAAACCACACACCACACACTCACACATACACAGACACAAACACAAACACACACACACACACACAGACAGACTCACACAAACACACACACACACATACACACACACACACATACACACACAGACACATACACAGACCACACACCACACACTCACACATACAAACTGCACACACACACACACACACGCACACACACACACAAACATAAATCCATCAACATGCATGAGAAACCCATGCTAGTATCGCAAGTTTCAGTTTCTGATCATTATCAGGAGTCTTGGATCCAATGAAACTTTATCTGTCTATAGTATTACTGTCTGCAAAATGTCATTTGTGTTGTTGCAGACACACAGACAGCGTCTTGCTCTTTCTCCCTTGCTTCTGTCTCATGAGCAGGCATGCTCAGCACTCACATTGATACAATATTGAGATTAACTAAAAAGAAAACAAGAGAAAAAAAAACAAACCCAGAGGGAAAGGCCGACAGAGAACGAGTGTAAGAAAGTGTGAAATGCAGATAATGAGAGAGCGAAATCGAGACATGCTGAACTACAGGGCCTGTCCCTCTCAAGCTTGGAGAGTTGTGTTCAGAGTGGCTGAGTGTTCTGTTGCGTTGACTAGAGGAGAGGGGAAGGTTGCTGAAATAAATGACTCGCTCAGGGCTGTACATACACTCAGAACAGATGCAACCACAGCACTTCCTTAATAGTGTTCCTCACACAGTAATAGTGGGATTACATCTGCAGGGTGAGCGTGTGTGTGTGTGTGTGTGTGCGTGTGTGTGTGTGTGTGTCTGTGTGTGCATGTGTGTCTGTGTGTTTGTACATGTGTGTTTGCTCGAGTGAGTGACTACATATGTGGATTTCAATCTCTTTGAACTCTTAACTTCTGAGCTCAAAATGAAGTTTGAGTTCTCTGATGTGCAGGTTGAAGGAGTGAGGAAATTTGGACAAAATATGTGCACAGTGTGCATAACTATGTGTCTATTTATGTGTGTGTGTGTGTGTGTGTGTGTGTGTGTGTGTGCGCGCGCACGAGCTTAAATGTGTGCACATTCATATTAAAAAAGGTCTTGCATTGAAGAGGGATAACTGCAACTCCCTTTTCTATGTGACGAGGGATAAAGTACAGCAAAGCCTGTTGGGTGGTCCCTCTCTAACTCTGATACTTTAATACCTGATAATATATGAATACACATATACACACACACATAAATACACACATTTTTTGTAACATTTGGTACGCCACGATCTAAAGGAATACCTCAACATTTTGGGATACTCACTTCTTCACTTTCTTTCTCAGAATGAGACGAGAAGATTGATGTTAGTCTCATGTATGTGTTAAACACAGAGCTGAAGTCAGGGCGTGCTAAGCCTAGTTTAGCACAAAAGCTGGAGGCAGGGAGGAAACCTTTAGCCTGGCTCTGTCCAAAGTTTAATTTCCAAAACATTAGAAACATCTTGTACCTTTCCTCTTTAAGCTTACTATTGGGAAGAAAAAGAAAAACAAACAAACGAAAAACTACTTTCAGTTTTGGCAATGTGACTGTGCACAGTAAAAGTCATTGCAGTTAAGCTGCCAAGATTTGTACAATCATGTCTGTGCAGAACAAAAAAAGCAAAACGTTAGTTTATGTCTCTAGAGTTCCTAGATATAGCATCTCTCATTAGCTAGAAATGTTTAACTTCAGCACTCTGTTTGTATGTCTATGTATTTTTCGATTAACTGTTTTTTCATTAAAAAAAAATATTTACAGTATGTAACCCTAAAATCTTAAATTGCCATTTTTACATACCTCTTCATGTACAAACCGTCCAGCAGCTGAGCCGTCACCACTACCTAGCTAAAAAGATGACAGCCATGTTAGCAACTTTGTGAATCTGTACTTAATAGAAGGAACAGCAATTCTTCGCTGTTAAATGCTAAAGTTAGCATGTTAACATGCTCACATTGCTAGCGTTTACATTTTGATGTTACGCAGTTGTAATATGTTGACTACCGTGTTCATTAGCTTAGTTTGATGTGCATTTAGCCGTGCATCTACCATCACGGCTAAAAGAAAAAATAAGCACATTTTAAACAGTGTTGAAATATTCCTTTAAGTGCAGCAAGTTTTTAATTCTACAGTAAATACATAGATTACCTGCAGAGGTTTTGCTGTAAATTATTTTGTAGAATTTTGTTTTCGTGCGTGCCAGGATCACCATATGCTTTTGAAATAATCATATACTATGGCATTATGCCAAATGAGGGCCCTTTGCTCACAATGACCCATTAGTTAAAGTCTCTGACTTCGAAAAGGATGCATGATTCATGAGCGAGCTGGAGAGCAGATCCTATTTTGGAGTCCGCACTGGACCAGTCATTTCCATAAATTTCACTGGTTTGCATATGAGTACCGACTGTTGCGAGCCTCAGCCAAAGGGCCGGGGGTGAAAGTGGTCCACTTGTGTTGAAAGACTCTTGATGTGAAATGGCTCTTCTTTTCATTTTTTCCATTTCTCCATCACATCCATTTCTTCCATTCCAAACCTTGGCCTCACTTTGCCCTTCCACCTGCACATTCTCCACCTGCCCTTCTTACCTACCTCATGCTGTTATACCTCTATCAAACACCACTCTCCTATTTAACCTCCCTCCACCCTTCAATCTGCCCATCCTCATTTCGTTGTATTTTCTCCCACTGTCCTCACTATCTCCCTCTCTATCCTAATAATTCTCCTTCTTCCTCATCTCCTTTTCTGCACTCGATCCTTCCATCTATCTCTCATTCCCTTCCATCCCATTTTTCTTTTTAATCCATATTCATGTAATTTCTATATGGCAACTTGGGGCTGCTGTTAGGGACTGTTACTTTGTGTTAAAGGTCTTGAAAGCCTGCATGATTTACAGTAATAACTTGGGATATATCCAGAAATACCATTATCGAAACATGAGCGCACACACAGAGACACACAGACACACACACACACACACACACACACACACACAGAGCTATTTCCTACCTTCTACCCTCTGTCTTTTATCTTGCTTATAGTTTCTGATGTACTTCTTAGGCTGAGTTGCTGTAACAATTAAGCATACAATCCAATGAAAATATGACTTTTAATATAATCCCATGGGAGTATGTGGGGTCTGTCTGTTTGCGTGTGTACGGTTTTGTGCATTTTTCTGTGTGTATTAGTTTCCTTTACACCTTTATGTTTGAAGTTGTGAAGTAAATGCGATATGTGGATATTACAATGCCATCAATTCACGCAGCAACAAGGGGGAATTGATTGAATTTGCTCAGAGTTACAATAACTACACAGACTCTGACAATAATCAAAGCCTGCTTGATGCAGAAGGTGTCAGCACTTAAATCGTGTAGTAAGCCATTGGGATTTGATGTAAATGAAGAAATTTGCTCTAAACAGCACAATTAGCTGTTATCATAAGGGATCTCATGATTTAAGCTTTCATCTCCAGTGTCAACACCAGCGAGGCCAAACAGCTGTCACATGAGAACATGTCATCAATAATGTAACCACACACATAAATACTGCATATACAGACAGTGACAAATTATAGGAAAAAAAACTAGTGTCTTATTAAGGTGTTGGACCCCCACAAGCTGCCAAAACAGCTTTAATGCACCTTGACATTGATTCTCCAAATCTCTACACTATTCTGGATGGATGAATGATATTCTTCTAGAATATGTTCCCTCATTTACTGTTTTCATGATGATGAAGAGCACTGTCTAACACATCTTAGGGATGTGCAGTCATCCCTAACCAATCTGAAACGCAGAGAAAACCCGGGTTGTCAGCAAACTGAAAATATGTGTGTTTTCTCCTGAACAAGGTAGAATTTTACTTTTTACATGTGTTGAATACCGTGTTAAAGTGATACCCCATGTAGACTTAAATCAATTTGAAAGCTACCCAATAACAAAAAATTGCAATTGCATCCGAGTAGCATTAGAGACGGACTGAATCCAAATGCTCATAAGAAGAAGACAAGAACAAGAACGAGAATAAGACCGATGTGAAAAAGTGTAATGTAATGTGTCTAACACATATGTGTAATCTTTCCTACTATCTATGTCAGTAGGAGCTCTGTGGAATTATAGCCACTCCAGAGTCTGACCCCAATGTTGATAGCTGAACCTACACTGATATAAGACATAGTTCTCTCTGTTGTTTCAGACAGAAAAAAGCCTTCCTGCCCGTTTTAACACATACTATCATGAAGAAGATAAATAAGCTGTTTTAGTGTTTCTCTGATCCCTGATCATTGCAACCACTGACTCATCTGTTAGTGTCAGAGAAATTGCGTAAATAGGTCTATTTGCATCTACTTTTTGTATTAACTTCTTCTGAATTTCCTTTTCTGAGGAAATGCCAGAAATTAAAAAAGAAAACAAAACTGTGAAAAAGTGATTTATCAGTAAAAGCAAATTGCAACAAAAATGCATTTGAAACAGACTCAGCAAAGAAACCATGAAGTACATGAAGCATGTGATTAACTGAATTCTCCTGAATTTGTAAAGTCTCCCAGACAAAAAATAGATCAAAGATGAGAATGTAATGATCCTCAAATTGATAGGTGTAACATGAATAAATGCCACTTTTTCATCATGTTTTTTTAAATGTTTCGAAAAACATGAATTGGCTTTTTGGTTTTTTTCTGATTTGGAAATTCGGTTAAAATTTATGCTGCATTTAGATGAAAACCTGAACACCTAAAACCTGAAAAAGGACTTACCCTTAAATGAATGTTAAACGAATGTAGCTTGGGAAAAAACAAAATTTGATTTGTGATGTGGCTAAGAAGATGCATAAGGTTGTATGCAAAATTTTTGGCACCCTGGATAAATTCCATAATACATTGATTTATGAAGTGAAATGAACAAAAGAAAGCCCAGAAAAAACAGACTTCTAAAATAAGACATTCACAAATTAATGTACTGTTTGCACTAACTGATGCTACAAAGCATGGGGAGGATATGAAGAGATATCACTGCCATATCTTAATGTCATTAAGATATGGGGGGGCTGCATATGACTGTATATGTGGCTGAGTGTAAATTGAATTGTATTGATATTAATTGTATTAAACTGCATCTGTACTTCATTTGTGGACAGGGCCAATGACAGCTTTGTAATTATTGGAGGGTCTATTTTTAGCACTCTTTAGGGACTAGGCTGACAACTTCCCACTGGTCCTGGTGTGCATGCTAAGCTCGGCTAAACCTTTCCTTTACATTTCTGTGGACTGTGGTTTTATTAGGGAACACAACAGCCCTTAAGACCCCCAAATTTCCAAAAACAGTTTGATTGTTATTTTATCATATCTTTTTTTCATAGGTTCAAATGTTGGTGGGAAAGAGGTATCAGTCAACCACACTGTTCTTTTGCTCGCTCTGCTTCTTCAGAATCAAGCTAATATTCCTCCAGGGATATAGTGTCTTACCATCGCTCATCAGCGACCAAGGAAAAGGGCCAAAGACTTTTCCCATGCTCCAGCAAATATACCATGACAATTTACACTGACAGAGAAATTTACTGCGGAGGGGTTTTGAATTCACCAGCAAAGAAGGTGCAAGGGGAAGTGTGGAGGAACATACGGGAGTCTCAAAATGAATATTTTAGAAAAAAAGCCCCAGTGGGCTGCTCCCATCTGCAGGACACCACCATGATCATCAGTGCCGTAGACTGAATGTCACTTAACGGTTTTGCCACAGTCAGGGGCAGCAGGTTGTTATTTTTCTCTTTCATGGACATCTGCACTACAGATTTGCAAGGTATGTGAGATTATCTCCATGTTTATTGGTATTTTTCTCAGCAGAAAACTAGTGAGACTTTCAAACAAACCCTCATGAGCCAAGAGTACTTCAGTTTTCATGCATATCCATGCTTGTAGGGTCATGTAGCTCTTTTTGTCTCCTGTTGTATTCACAGTACTTTGACGTCCCCTTCTGCAAAAAGCAGCATGTGCATCAGTAGAGATTGATAATGTACAGTATGTTGTGCTTCTTCTTTCAGTTTTTGTACTGCTATCCTGCTTGTGCTTAGACACTGAAAACATCAGCTCCTCAGTCTGTATTAGATACAGCAAAACAGCTATGTGAATGGATATATATGTATATATATATATATATAGCACAGGCCACATATCAACACACAAAGAAGTCAGAATGTTAAGATTTAAAAAAAAACCTTAACAAAGTTAATGATGATTTTAATTATGGATTTGTATGAATGGTATTTTGCAAGGATTACCTCTGCCTATAGTGCCCTTAGCCTAGTGGCAATTAAAGCAGAGACATGATCAGAAGCTACTGCTTTCACTGATTTATTACAGGACGGTGCTCATGTTTAAGACCTTGGTGTTCCCACAACAAACAAAGGGAAACTCGAAAGGAAATGTCAAGTTGGAGGCTAATTTGAGCTCCTGTTTGAGCCCCTGACTAGTACTTAACTTTTACAGAGCATAATAAGTGAACATGATACATGATTCATTTTCTCTCACATACCTGTATATCCAGCTTTTTCCATGCTCACAGTGCATCTTCCCACATTTACTCACTAGATACTTGGGCTGCTGCCCATGACTGTGACTGACAGTAAATTACCTCTGCTCAGATGGCTTTAAACAGTAAATGTTTTATGCCAGTCTCCACCACACTCAACCTCCCTGGGCAGCCACCACACTATGTGAATTTTTAATGACTGTTGCTTGATTAAAAATTTGTTGAATATACATAAATACAGTGCACTGACCTTTCTGTGAATCTCTACAATTCACCTTGAGATCCAGCTTTAATGGTGAAATTAATTGGTGAGGTCAAAAACAGGACAAGCAGCCCCAGAGATTCACCCAGACCCGCAACTCTGAACACAAGTGTGCACAAGGACCGACACACATTTGGGCATTATACCCCCCCCCCCACACACACACACACACATACACACACACCCAAGAAGCGATAATCAAATATGATGAATAACAAAGGTTATTCTTTACACTGAAACAAAAGCAAAGCAAACAAAAAACAGGCCAAATGAGATGAGGAAGGAGTTGTCATCTGCTCCCAAACAGTTGAGACTCAATTAAAAGTTTCTTCGTTCTGCTAATGACAAATTACATCAGCTATGGAGTGAGTGATTGAAAGACAGAGAGGAAGCCGCAGAGTCCCAGATTGCTTTCTGAATGAGAGAAGCTATCAGGGCCGGTTTGGGGAGATTTCTTCCCCCCTGCACACATGTGACAGACATTGTAAGTCCACACACATCTTTGCTCTCTTTGCCAAACACACAGACACGTTCTCCAGCACCCCCATGCATCGACTTGTCACTATAATACAAAGCCTGTCCTGCTAACAAGAAATTGGGGGGGTGTGGCGGTGCTGGGGGGCTTGAGGGATTTAAAAATCAAGGGATGGAGAGAGATAGAAGACAGCAATCCCCTAAGCTGTAACGACCCCCCCCCCCCACACACACACACACATTCTTTCTGTTCCTCATTTTCCTCGCATCTTTCCTTCTGATGAATAGGGGAAAGGTAGACAATGGAAGCTATCAAGGACACATGATGGGAAATCATTATTGTGGTGTCATAAAACTCCTGTTGGCTGAGTTGATGTTGGAGTGGCAGTGGAGAGAAGCAATACTTTAATCTATGACTGCTTAAAGGAAAATTACACTCTATAAAACTTAGACTTTTCAAAAGAGAGAAGAAAGGCTGTAGGCAATTATAGCAGAGTGAAAGAGGAACAGTCTATACTATAATAGTACATTAATATTATTCTCTCAATTAATATAATTTTTACAGAACATGACAAGAAGTAGATATTCAGCTGTTGCCTGATTATTTGTTCCATCTCTGCATTCTATGTGGTACCCTTAGCCATAAACCCAAGCCTTACCCTTAATCTAACCCTAAACACTGGACTGAGATTTCAGAACAGTCAGGTTTATCACACAGAGGTAGACTGGTGTGGGGCCTTACAGCTTAAAGATCAAATCATAGGCCTCTTGAACTACTGGTGGATCCATCACCTATTTGCTGTATTCGAGAACTAGGACAATAATATCACTGCTTTTTCACAAAGCCATAAAGGATCTGCATAAGCCAAGAAGCATAACATGACTTGAATGGTCACTATGAAGCTACTGTAGTCTGCAGCTGGGAGGAAGAAGTCTTGAGGAAATTTGGCCAGGCCAGCCAAAGCTATAGTGTTATCTAAGGCTGCATTCAGACTGTCAGTAGCCCTATGTTGTGTTGTTTTTTGCCGTCCGATGAGCCTTGAAATTCACAGATCTTTTAGTCAAACTTGACTTCTGGGATTGAATTTCATTTCCTCTTAAGTGCCCGAGGCAACACGTCACTGAGATGGTCCCTTGTGTTGCTTTAACGCAGTGCTGATCTTAGTCTGAATGCTGTTAAGTCACTGGTTTTCAATATTTCTGGACTTTTGACCCCTTAAAATGAAACAATACAATACTTGCCCTGCTCCAATTCTATCACTGAAATTGTTTTTGAGCTCTGTGGCAAATGTACCCAATACTCTACAAAAAAAAAAAAGATTTTTTTTTTAATTAATGTAATTGTTTTTTTTCTTTCTTTTTTCTTTCCTGTCTTGTACGTAATTTCGTGACCCCCTCAGATTTATCCATTGTCCCCTCTGGGATTCTCAATCATAGAACATATTGAGAATATTGAGATTTCATTCTCAGAAGAGTCTGGATACAAAATCCAAGTGTTCAACAGCGTAGGTCTTCCACTGTCAGCCAATGCTACAATGAAATTAATATTAGTCATATAGTTTCTTATAAAATGGTCTAATCTGATAGGATCTAAATTTTGGCAAAATTGTTTAACTTTGATGCCGAGAGAGCAGGCTGATCTGAACTGAACTGAGACAGAGAAAGCTAAAGGTTACATGTAAGTTCCGTGTAATGTGGAACATACACATTGATGTAGTCTATTGTTACGCTCAAAGACCAAATATTCTTTGAAATTATATCATGTGTCTGATACAACGAGACATTATTACTTTATGCTAAACTGTGTATAAGCATTAAAATTCTTTAATAACTGACATTTCTAAAAAATCAGGCTCTATTGTCAGGCTCTTCCCATAAAAGAGAAGTTGCTCCTCTACAGACTGCTCATTCTGAGGGATCATTTAGAGTCATAACAGAGTTCTCTGTAATGTGCTCCTCTTACAGGACATTATTCATGTCAAATGAAGTGAGGAGAAAGTGCGTTCAAAGAGGGTCATACAAAATTAAACAGAAAAAAAAAACATAAAGTAAGTTGGAAACCCCTTGACGAAACAATGAAAATATTTATTGAAGCTACTGATGTGCACAAGTCAGAGAAGCACAGACTGGCTGTAAAATAAAATGAGGAGTCAACAAATTTTCAGCTCAGTGTTCATTTTTTTTTATGTTGTCCTTATTCATGCTGTTCACACATATTGTACACATATGAAATGCATTAAGCTCAGGAATGCTTTATTGTGGTTGTGGCATTTAAAACATTTTGACGGCCAACTGTAGCTTTATCTTTTTGACGGGAACAGTGCATCATAATCTAACTCCTTGAATGTGCTGATGATCATACATTTTTAACAACAATGTACAAGATTTCAAAATTGGAATTTTCTAGTTAACATTACCACATAGTTTCTAAAACACATTGGTGATTTTGAGAACTGTTTGTGTTAGAAACAGAGAGAGAGCAGGTCAGGACACCAAAGCTTGTCCATCCCAAGAGGGAGCATGAGCATGAAGTCTTCCATTAACACAAAAGATCAAAAAGAACTAGAGAACAAGCGGTTAGTTGCAGCAAAATTGTCATTTACAACTTGCATGCATACCGTATATGTTTGTGTTTTTCGAAATTCTTTTGACCCCTGTTAAGTCTTCTACGAAGGAGAGATCCATAGGTATTCAGAACACATTTCTGCACACAACTGTACACACACAGACATGTACATACTTACAGTTACAGATACTACACAAGAATGACCCTCTCAGTGTCAATCTGTCTGATTCCGGCACGAAGCGCCAGTGGGAGGGCTGGAGTTATCCTGGCTTCCAATCAGAACCTCAGCACGCTGCAAAGAGAAAACCCTCAGGTCAAACTCCAGCCGCGAGGGAGAGAGATGTACACAGGGAAGGAGAGAGAGGGTGAGACAGATAGAGAGGATGAAGAAGCATTACTGTGTATCAGCAGTTATTCAGCCTCCAGAGTAAAAGGCACAAATACTTTTGTTCTCAGAACACGTAAAGTTCAGACTCTCACGATGCAGGAAGCAGTACTACAGTAACAGCCACAAGATAAAAGAGCCGGCCTCTGAGCTCATACTGGGGTTATTCAGGGTTCACTCCTGGGTCAGATTGTATTCACAGATATTTATATCATCTGAATATTGTGAACACGAGGCTGCCTCTCTCCTGAGCGAATGCAGTAACACTCACACATAGAGCAAATGTTAGGGGGACTTCCAAAAAAGACAATAAGGCAACAGCAGCTTAGAAAATGCCAGTGCAAACAAGTGAAACTAAGGAGGGACTCACATTTTATTATGGAAATTTTGTTGTAGTATAGATAGGGTGATTTTACTTAACCTGCAATTTAGGCTCTCAGTGAAATGCTTTCAAATTATGGTCTTAGAATATTCAAACTTTCTAGATTGTACAATGTGTGGTTCGAAAATATCTAAAGGAAAGGGTGTTTATGCCTGTTCCAGATTTCCATATACAAAGGCTGTGTGAAAACCCTGCTGTCAAATTCTGTGTTGCAGTGCTGCATCTTCTCAATGGGGGATTGGAGGATATCTAATAGGATAGTCGAGCCTCAGTGTTGGGATCCTGCTTAATTCTAGGCCAGCCACGGTCAAATCACGATAGTCTCCAACCCCGTGCTGGAGACTAGAGTTTATATTTATCCTGTGCTCAGCTCTTATTACTTCTGTAGCTTCTAAATGTATCTCTGTGGTTTGGAGTTTTGACCCCTGCGTTCCTGTTTGGTCTCTCAGATATCGGGCTTATTTCACTGTTTACTGATTACTGTCAGCCTTATCACAGATCACTTCACAAGCTTTCTCTCACAAGGCATTTATTGCAAAGCAGCTATAGGAAATGCAATTTGTTTATCACAAAGTTACTGATGCTATTCAATAAAGACAGGTTTACACAACAAATTATGGAAATATTTAGCACTATTTGGTCAGTGGATAATTTTCATTGCAGGAAGTACATGCAATAGTACAAACGTAAACAGAAACTTAGACTTGTGCAAACCTACTCACCTCTAGCACATAATCAGGGTACACAACTTTTCACCTTGTATGCTATGGGAAGACACTGGCACCTTTCCAGCATGGCTTCAATGGTCGTGGTTGCTCATGTTTTATCTCAAGTGCAACTATCGGGATGTAAAGTATGCTTGACTGTTGGATCGTCTGTTTCTGAAAGTTGCAAAAATTGTTGGACATGGGCCCTTTCCCAACCCCACTTCCTGAGGGGTTTCAGGCACTGTTTAAGCAGATAGAGAAGAGATACTTGGACAAGCACTTTGTTTGAAGCATACCCAGGCTTATATAATTCAGTTCCTCTAATGGCCTCTAAATTCTGGTGTTAAAAACCTCAAACTTTATTAAACTAATATGGAAGAACATAAAAAATATTTCAGTAAATACTTTTCACCACAAGTAACTGTCTCAATATTTGATTTTCCTACTTCTACTTTCTGACTTAAAGCTTGTTTTGAGGCATTTTTTCCTTGATTGATGGATTTGTTGACTCAGCTCACGCTTCACCATTTATTCATCTTCTGCTGCATGTGTGCTACATGTGTGTCCATTACTTCCTAGTCCCTAGTCTCGTGATCTAGCTCTTTATGAGGAATTCTGGGACATTCTCAGGCCAGTTTGGATATACATTCCTTCCAGCCTTCCCTGGGAGGGGATGCCCTGTCATCCCCTCCCAGTTGGACATGCCCAGATTACCTCCACAGGTAGGCGTCCAGCACACATGTGAATCAGATGCCCACATCACCTCAACTGATTCCTTTCAATCAATGGGAGCCATTGTTCCTGGGTTAGCCCCAGCCATCCTGTAGAGAAAACTCTTGGTTCTCTAATCTCATTGTTTTAGTCATTACAAAAAGCTAATGACCACAGGTGAGGGTTGGAACAAATTAAGTAAATTAAGAGCTTTGTCCACAGGCTAAGAGTCAACCACATCCCCCCAGATTTTGATGTTGTAGCTCCAGGAAATGAGACATTTGATGTACATTATTAAAAAACACCTGTTTTTTTTTAAATTTATTTATTTTTTATTTTCTTATCCATTTATAGAATTGAAAGAATAATTCATGATTTTGCTCCAACACTGTACTACTGTAATTCCCCTGCAGTTATTTGAGTCTTGACACAGCTGTACCTTGATTTCTACAGGACATACCAGAACATACCAGAACATAACAGAACCGAGCTGTGAATGATTAAGGACGTCTCAGGGACACCTACCTCTATGACGGACGAGACTGCATTCGAAATAGGAACAGGTAACTCAAGAGGACATTTTGTACTAGAGAGGTAAAGAGACAAGAATCATCTCTGAAGAGTTCAAAGGGAGCTTTACAGAATCTTTGAGGTGGCTTTACAAAGACCACCTCTACAATGAGATGGCCTGCGTAAGACTATCTGTTTTTCTCTGAGGTCCCAAGAGACGAGTCTACCATCTGTTGCTGAAGTTTGGACAGAAATGATGTCTGCCCCCTGAGTGTGAAAAAGTCAGCAGCAAGCTTTGAAACTCCTGGAAAGCCGCTCCCTCTCACTAAATTCAAAGCAGTGGTTATTGTCATAGAAAAAAGGGAAGAGGTTCTATTGATCCACTCAAATTGCTGTTGGATTTTCGATTGTGTACCTGGTCATTTTTCTACTTATTGTCTTTTTAGATATAATTATAGAGTAAATTAGAGTCTTCCTGCAATATCGCTAGACACAATACACTATGTATTGTAAATTTCAGTAATTTCAACAAGGCTCAAAGTGTAAACTGAGAAATGGAAGTCCTTTTTCTTTGAGTGGATTAGCTTTGAATTGAATGTTGAGCTCCATCGATTCGCCAGCGCTAGCTAAAGTTGATTGCACCCAAACTACTGATGTCATCTGAGCTTAGAAAGCACACAAACATTTTATCTCTTTTCCTCTCAGTTGGTACTGTGGAAATAGTTTACCGAACAGTTTTTTTTAGCCACTTTAGGGGTGCTTATGGAGGCAGTTTGCAGCTTCAAAGGTTGACTTATATCTCAAGGGCAACCATAATTCCAAGCAGACACACTTGTGCACATGGAGAGACACACAAACACACAAATTGTTCATATACTCTCACACACACACACACACACACTCACACACACACAGTCCAGTGTACTATAATGGAACTCTGAGAGGTTTCCCTTTGCCAAATGCATCCTGTTGTTATTGTCTCCCTCCACTTACTCGTTCATCTCACTTTTCCCTGAGCCTGGGTTTGTGGGGCATCAAACCAAGGACATTACAAGTGAGAAAAAGAGTAAAAAAAAAGCAGCAAAGAAAAAAAAGAATAGAAAAATATCAAAACCCCGTTGGGTGTGAAGGTAAGGCGGCAATAGAGCTGAGGAAAGAGCAGAGAGGTGAGAAGTGGAATAAAGGAGAACAGGAGGAAGGGAGCTGAAAAGCGTAACATAAGTGAAGGAAAAGTTTCATCAAGCAGGTGACAGATTATAGACAGAAAGACAGGAAGTTGCTGAGATGAAGGGAAGAAGTTCCTCTTAAGGCAGCATTTTTGGGACAGAAGAATGTGTGGGAATTGAGAAACAGCAGGGGAGAGTAATTGAAATAAGTGGAAGATGGATATTTGATAAAGCCCTCTCCATCTTAGTCACTGTCAAGCTTGGTATTTCAGGAAGGTAAATGTGCACTTTACAATGTTGACACATTTCTTCAGGCATATCATTTCTCGATTGACAACCATCACTGTCAGAACTGTAACTAGCAAGGTGGCTGACTCTTCTTTAATATTGATTGAAATCACGGTCTCTTTTTACTGAGAGACTTTTTTTTTTACCGTTTTCAGCTGAGTCCTTTTAAAACAGGAACTTTGTGAAAGATGCTCTACACATTCACTTGAATTCAACTGAGACCCCCCTCAGATATTGCAAACTTTATATTACTGTAGATCTAATTTTAATCGGATAAAAGTAACCAAGAATGACAAAATTCAGATGTGTTTTTAGAAATGCTCGCAAATATATTAAAAATCAAAAAACTGAAATCTCTTATTAAGCTATTGATGCCCTTAATGCGTGCACTCTAGAGCAAGTTTTCCTTAAGGACATCTTTGTATTTGGTTGAATTTTCCTTCCCTAAATCTGACCAGTCTTCCTGAAACCTGCTGCTGAGAAGCCCTCCCCCCACAGAATGTTGCTACCACCACGCTTCACCGTAGAGATGGTATCAGCGCATGATGACTGGTGCCTGCTGTTCATCAGACAGTGTCAGGTGTTCTGCCCAAAAGTTAAATTTTGGTCTCATCAGATCAGAGAATCTTTCTCCTCCTGCTCTCAGAGTCTTTTACATGCTGCCTTTGCAAACTCCGAGCAGGCTGTCATCTGCCTTTTACTCAAAGTGGCTTCTGTCCACCCACTCTACTGTAAATGTTCCATGGAGCGCTGATGAGATGGTCGCTCTTCTGGGAGCTTCTCCCATCTCTGCAGAGGACTTCTGCAGCTCTGTTAGAGTGACTGTTGGGATTTTGGTCACCTCCCCGACCAAGGCCCCTCTTGCCTTGTTACTCACTTTGAACGACGGCCAACTGTAGGAAGAGTCCTGGTGGTTCCAGACTTCTTCCATTTCACAATTATGGGGTCAGTTTGGCCCTGATCTATGCCTTAACACAATTTCATCATGGAGGCCGACAGAGAGTTCCTTGGAACAAACCACAAAATTCTGCCACATCAAAGGGTCTGAATACTCTTGTAAATAACAGATTCTGAGTTTTTGATTATAAAAAGATGCTTACAATGCTCACAGGGAGGCAGAAAGAATGACTGAACATAGCATGCAACCTGTTTCATTTAAAAAAAAAATGGATCTTTTTAAAATCCCCAATGATTTGAGGAAGGACATTGAACTGTGGAAAGATAACAACCTAGAAAACATCTCAAACCTTCCTCCACAACTCCTACATTTAAAGCATTACCAACATGCCTATACAAGGATTTTATTGCAAATTATAACTACTGTTATATTCAGTTGGAAAAGACATTTAAAGTTTACAATCCACATTCCTTTGGCTGACTAACCAATAGATATTCTACCAGGTACCAGATTGTATTAGTAATATATGTAAATTCTATGTTTTATATTTTTTCTGTATATTCTCTATTGCTCTCTTGCCATGATAAGTTTAGTTTGGTAAGTTTAGTTTACTTAATTTGAAATGGATGTAACAATAGCATTGAAACTGCAATTTACAACTATGCACAAACACCAGATGCACTGTACTTAGTGTTTGGAGCAAAATGGTAATTTACAACATCTGTTCACAGACAGCTTTTAAGAAGTATAAATAGATAAATAAATAAATAAACTATAGGTACACATATAATTCAGACAGAGATGTTTTATTTTCTTACTTGTGGAAACACCTTTCCACCTTTTCCCAACATTTTTTCTTGATAAAGAAATAAAAAAATTTTGCTTCATGCCGTGCTTCAGATGGGATACTTAAGATATGCAGTACACTGTGTACACAGTATACTCGCAGTGTACAAGCAAAGTGGGTGAATTTCAACAGGGTTGTGTTATCTAAAATTGAACATAGCCATTATGCACTTACTGAAAGTGATGATCGCAAGACTTTGACCTCAACTGTCACCAACCAAAATGTCTGCCAGCGTCTTTTCTCAGTTGATTAAAAATAAGTATTTTGCTTTCTTTCTGTGCTCTGTTTCTTGTGAGATGGACATTATGCTACCATTGGCTCAGAAGAGGTGTCCTCCCTCCTCAGCATCCACACGTTCACAAGTTTGAAACTATGTTTGGTGCTCCCTCTCATTCCGCTAAGTCAACAAGATGGTGACCGTTTAGGGTGAGCAGTGCCCAGCGTTTCACACACAACTACCCATCTGGGTACCTATGATGTGCTGCATGTTGCCATAATTGACAGTGTGAATATGGAAGTCCCAAATTGAGACATAGCTTCAGCCTTGGCTCAGGTTTTTGTTTTAAAATTGGCAATACCAGACAAGTTCAGGTTTCAGTTTTTGACTTATGCAGAACTTTACCTTGTTTGAAAATGTCCAATTTCAAAATCTGAACAGCTAGACTTCTGTAGCCATTGTTATTGGTAAAACAGAGCATGGCTTCTAGGATGAAGAATAATTGATGTGTTTGGAAAAAAGATTATGCAACCTCAGGTAACACTGACTGATGATGATGTGCTCTTTGTTACAACTATAGGTAGTTAGCTACTTAGCCAGGCATGCTAAAGATTGCAACTTACACCGGTGCAGGCACAAAATCAAAGGTTATTATTATTCAAAGCAGAGGTACAACTGGGCAATCACTGTTTGGAGAAGGGTTTCAGCAAAGTGTCAATTGTTTAATTTGTAATATGTCATGTGTACGCTTGCAAGTTGTGTTGAAAAGTCAAAGATTAATGCAAATACTGTTTCAACCTCAAGAATTTATGATTCCGGACCTGAGCAACATTGATGTGTAATTGTCCTAAATGCTCTTGAACTTTAGTCTTTAGTTTCACAGGAAGTGATGCAGATCATCAGAACATAATCTTTATTGCCTCTGTTTTCCTCAGGCAGTACTCTACATTAGTCAACCATGTCAAGTGGCGGATGGAGTAAATCTCAGATGGCCGCTTCACGGAGAAATGTTGTACCTGACCTCTGAATGTGGAAGTCAAGTTTGCTCCTGTTGGCCCTCCAAGTGTTGCGTGAAGGGCTGGGGTCACAGGTCATAGCTAAGCTCTCAGGCTGGCAGAAGAAATGAGGTTGTGATTGATGTGGGAATGCAGAGGGGTCAAGCCCTACCCTCTCCATCACGAGCTTAGACTGAATGTGTTATGCAATATAATGTACACACGCACACAATGCATTCACACATAACAGCTCCACACGCATACATTTTCTTTCTCGGAGGTGAGTACATCTGTGTTAAAGGAGGCCTTTTTTCACCACCCTTCAACTTACACACCTTCTCCCCAAAGTGTCCATCAATCTTCCTGTCCACTGCTGACACTAATCAACTCTGACAGTCAAAACTCACCACTCTTTCTTCCCTTTCTGTCTCTTCATCCTTCCATCTTCCTTAACCTGCACATTCACTTTCAGTCTATTCATCTGCCTCTCTTCCTCCTGTCCTTGTTCCTCCTCAACAGCCATGCGGTGTCAATGAGTGACATAGAGGAGATTATTGTATTTTTATCTCCCTGCTTCATGACAGTGACTCAATTAAAAATGAATTATGCACTGGCTAACAATCAAAGATCTGATACAATAGCTTTCATTCGGTGATTCTATGTAAACGAGTGTGTTGCTCCCCTCTGTGTCACTATTCTCATCCTCCTCGTCTCATTTTTTTTGCTGTGGGCAAGGGAGCCAGTGGGAGGCAAAATCCTACTGATGATCCAAATTAAAGTAAAATTGCCACATACTGTCTGGATATGAATGCTAAGATAAGCTACAATACTGTATAAGGCATATATTTTAGATGAGCAACAGCAGGAGCTGCAGAGCAAATTACTGTAAATGGTTTAAAAATATTAGTTTATATAAATCAGTAACCAAGATCTTGTTAAGTTTTTTGAAATCCTAAGAATTGATCTAGTTGCTTTCATCTATCCACAGCTTCATCTTTTTCTCTTTCTTTTCTCTTTCACCTTTTCCTCTTTTCCTCTATTTTCTACCTTTTTTCAAATGCATTCAATAACTGCTCATTAGGAATTACAGCCTGGGTGGCATTGCTTTAAGGGGTTAATAGCCATATAGACCTTGACCACAGAGGCCTTAATGGAATCAGGAACAGGTTCAGCAGAGGTTATGGGACTCAGAAGAAGCCTTGACACCACTTATGGAAGCCTATGAAGCAGGAAGAGTGCATGTACAATTAAGGACCATTTTCATTTACGGACCTTCGGTTCACACAGCCAATAATTCTTGACTGAAAAACTTAATTTGTATGAAGCTACCTGCATATGACGAACAGGGAGAAAATTAATGAATTTAAATTTTTCTTTATTTATCTTTTCCCCTCCTTCCATTCCTCTCACTGTTTCTCCCGTTGCTCTGCCAAGCTTCTGAACTCATCTTTAAGTCAATCCGTAATGACAAATTTATTTTTCTTATGCCAGCTAATGTAAATGTACACAAAACCTCATTTGAATGTGAATGTGTGCATGCCACACATGCACATACACACATATACAACAAGATAGGACTTCTCTGACTTTCAATCCCCCATTTCTCCTCCTTCTCTTCCCTTTGTGTAATAAAAATGTTAATTGAAACAAAGTCTTCCAAGAGATATGTGATTATGCGTGTGTATGAGTGTGAATGAGAGTGTGAACTCTGTGTGTGCTTACGGATTTAAGAGCATTTCCCATCGTTCTCCCACACATTCTTCCGTCTATCCGCGGATGATTCACGTTGCCTGTATGTGTATGTGTGTGTCTGTGTGACTGTTGCAGCTCTCTTTGATGCTGAGGTAGAGAGCTTGGGCTCGGTCGGCAAAGGAAAGTCATTAATTTTTATCTGCTCTGACGATTCAACCATAACTTCACAAATAAAAGAGCCCATGCTAACCAACACACCCACAGCTCATACAAAGACACACAGACAGATGCTACCGCACACACTCATGTGTGCATGCATGTAGAGGCCTTCTAAAGAAAGGTTCACAACTCGACACCATTTCACAAGAGGCTGTGACATTTGATTCCATGGGTCCACTAACTGTATGGGGAGCTGCTCCTGTACTCCTACTGTATACATTTAAACTCCTTCACAACCAAAAATGAACGTGAAGATGGTATTTACAGCTCTTACATGTATGACGTTGAAAAACGAATGTGTTCATTTTTTGTTTTTTAAGGGTAAAAAGATGGATTGAAACCTAAACACTGAAAAATTCAGTGTGAAAAGCAAATCGGAAATTTACCACTAGGTTGGGCCCAGATAGCTGGCTCTATTTTGGATCCAGTGTGCATTCAGCAATACCAGATTGTTAAGCTCTGATGCTAAAAATCTTTAATCACTTAATGTTTTGTCTCCCTGCACTCTTTTTTAGTAGCAAAGAAACGATGGGAAACACAGGTGGCAGAATTTTAAGACAGCTGATGCTGTCCTTGGTTTAAATGACGGACATCACGAGCAGTAGATTGACTGCAGGCAGACTCTGGATTTTGGTAGCTAGACAGGGACTAGCAGAGTAGCAGCTCTTCTCAAAAACATGATCATCAGGTCACCTCATGGTAACTTTTAATCATATCAACATTTGGTAATGCTTTTTTTATTTACGATTCCCATATTTTCCAGTTAATTTTCTGGAAACTTAGCTCACAGTTTCTTAATAAATAACCTAAAGGCCTATGCAATTTCATACTGTTCTTAAGGAAATTGAACAAAGTGTTAGCTGCTACAGTTACTAAGCACCCACTAGTTATATTTATGTGCATAAGAAAACAAAACGACAACCTAGTATATGACTTTATCTTTTTGCTTTTCCATTACTGTCTGTGATCACAAATACAGTATTTTAATACAGCAGCATTCTAAATAAAACTGTTCTTATTTACATTTTCTGTTTTTATTGGCAGAAAACAGTACAAGTTTTAAATAGTGACTGAAACAAGGCCCATTAAGATGACATGTTAACCAGCAGTCACTTCCAAGCCATTTCCAAGCTGCTGAAACCCACGTTTTAAAACCATGTCTTTCACTGTATATATATCACTGTATATATATAAGTTAACGACAACAGCTTTGCTGTAATTTCAGTGGTATTTACCTGTAAATTTATCAATCTGAGAGAAAATTAGCAGCTGCCATGTCATGCCAGTCAATTGAATGAGACCAGTGAGAGGTGTCTGTAGTAGAAAAGGCCGAACTTGTACTTGTGGGACAATACTCATGACTGTCTGCTATGGAAATAGCTAAGGTTTGTTAAAAAAGTTAACATATTTATCGCTGGATACATTTGTGAAAAAAGCAGTTGCTAAAGGGGTCTGAAAAGTTGGTTAATCTACAGACAAAGGTGCTAAATTTCAAAACTTCCTGTAAAAGCCCCTTAAGATGCAACAGAAACTGTTCATGCCAATTAATCGTCATTGAACAATGGCCTAGCATGTGAGTGAACAATAGTAAACAAACAAAAAGACAAAGAATATTTCTTTATTTGGATTCTTCATGATTTTGAGCTGTAATATGTTATAGATCCACTTGGTAATTTGTAAATCTTTATTTTACTGTTTATGTTTAATATTGGTTGAATCACATGCTTACCTGCAGTTTTAAGATGCATAGAAAATTGCTCAGTTTAGTGTTTCAAACTTATGATGATCAACAAACAAAAAGCAGCTCATGCTAACTTCGTGAATGGGAAGTACACATTTTTACACGTATTACTCCTATTTATTCCAGTTTACACAGACTATACCAGTAAAATAAAGTAATGACTTATGGCACATTTTCTATCAAATGGAGAATCAAATGTTACTGGTCTCTCTTGGAAACACTGATTATATTGACATTTGTTTATTAACTATTTTTCATTTACTACATATTTTCCTAGTTTTTTTCCTGGGTATCTTGTATAATACGCCTCGTAGTTTATGGCTAAATACCAACTAAGTTATAGAAGATTAGGAAATTTCCAGGATTAGCTGGAAAACAAGGGAATTGTGAAATAAAGAATTTCACCTTCATCATCTACATAGTTTGGAAGTAAAGTAGGCTACAGTTTGTGTCATTTGATGCTACAGGTTTAAGCATATTTATTTTAGCTTTTGATTACATGGACTGTATACAGGCATATTAGCCACATGTGGAGTGTGTGTTTTTAACAATGCATATATCTCATCAGTGGGGCCACATGTCCAGCAGTCAGATGCAAGTGAAAGTAGAGACAAAATTCGCTTTGCGTTTTATCTGAGGGCATCATTACATTGTTTATATTTGTGCACAGATCCTTGTTAAAGTATCTGTAAACACAGTAATCACTCAGTCTGCTTCTGGTCTGGATTCTGCATAAGAGCATTAAGAAAGTAACTACATGTAGGAAATGAAACTGATTTGGACATAAATTACACATCCCCAACAAAACCTACCAAAGATGATGGACTATCTCCTGGATGTATGAAAAGTGTCACAATTAGTCAGAAATTCAATGACAGTATACACTGAGATATAAAAGCTACCAGATATTTGGGTTTTCCAAACTTTGGCTATGGACAGATAGAGGGATGGGTAACATGTTTAAAGTAACCAGGATAAAATAGGCTGACTTCTTTCAGCTTTACTCTTTACCCTCCAATGGCAGGCGAGTGTACAGCTTCAGAGAATTTTTAAAGTTCAGATTCAGGGAAATCTCAGTCTTTCTTTTTTATTTTTTTCAGATGTAGAGTTGGGACCTACTTTACATGTTCAGTGCTGATAAAAATGAGTGATGGAATGATTTCAAAGGCAAAGGGAGGCTTGCAGTCCTTTAAAATTCTTTTTAAAAGTCCCTCCCCCTGTCTCACTGATCTAAGGGGAGATGAAAGCAGTAGCCTAATGCTTGCTAAGTGACATTTCTCCATCTCTCATCTCTGTCCCTCATGCAGACAGGCAAGGCAATAAAAAACATGGAGTTTGCATGAAGGATTTTCCCTCCCTCCTTCTTCCTTATATATTTTGGTCCCCTTTTCTCTCTCTCTTCCTATCATTTCTGTGGTCTGTGTCTTCACTTTTGACATTTGACTGTATGCAAACCTTCCTATTCCACATCTGTTACAGATATTTTTGGGAGGTAAACACGAGAAATAGCCAGGTAATTTGTAAAGCATTTGTTTGTGCCGCCTGCTTATCTTCTTTGGTTCATCACTCTGTAACCTTGAGATAAAGATGCGAATGACACTGGATGCTGTTGCTGTGCAATTAATCACATGAGTGCGCTCTCATACACATTCAACGATGCACCCGCATATGCATTCATGTGTGTGTACGTGCACATGCACCGATACACAATCCTGACATGAAATCTCAGAGGGACATTTTGTTTTGCATCAACAGATTATGACACACCATCCCTGCATATCTTGCAGTCCCATGATGAAATGTTTATTCATGAACTTGACCATAAAGGCACATTCACAGGTACACGACGCACACACATACACGCAAACTTGCACATGAACACACAACCCTGCACACTTTTTCTACCCCTCATCACCATCTGCATCACATATCACAGCGTTGCCACCTAATCACCGAGAGTCAGCTCCCACAGGGGAAATAATTATATTGTCAGCTCTCTGTCACTGTAACAGATCTACCAACAAGAAAACACTGGAATACTAACCAGGACACATCAGATTGCATGTATTTTAATGACAACTGGTGTAATTTGTATTCATGTTAACCGTGCTTTGCACTGATGCTCAGGCTGATTTAATAATCTTGCACAGGTCTCAGTGATAGTTTTTGAGGGGAATCGTTGGCTGTAGCAGTGAAACAAATGCGTTTTGGGTAATTGCTAGTAGAGAGCAGAGGCATTATGTGTTGATTGAGCTAGCCATGGCATGCTGCCTCTCTGTCTCTCCACTTCCACCCACTCTCCCATTAAAACTGCACTCAATCACTTTCACTCAACAACTGAACTCTACCTGAAACTAATTTGACTATCTCAGGCCTCTTTCTTATTACACCGTAGGACTTCCTTGCTCTCTCTCTACCTTTATCATGTCTGCTTTTTTAATAATTTTGTAGCCTGCCTTTTCAAATCTATGTCTATTAAAGTGTGAATGTGCATGTGTGTGTGTGTGTGTGTGTGTGTGTGTGTGTGTGTTTGCTTGCATGTGGGAGGTGACACTGAGCATGGGGAGGAGGCGATATAGAAATTTAAACCTCTGACATTTTAGGGTTGTCACTGATTTGGGAAAACACTATTACGCTGCTCCCACACAGGTGTAACTGGCTCCATTTTTAACACTGTGTTAAAATTTTTCATTGACATATCTGGCTGACACTCCTTTCTACATAAGGTACCCAGGTACAGTTAGTGTTTACTATCAACAAACACCTTATAAAGAATTTGCTAAAATCTGTTTTGTTTACTTCAGCTCAGGGTTTTCTTTATGTCTTCTTTCATTGAAGAGAACAGTGCATGTTCCCCTTTTATGGTGAGGAAATATGTGTATCACAGCATCCCTGTGCCATCCACATGTGTCTGTATCCTCAGGTGTGTGCTGATAGAACATGGACTAGCAAAAATAAAAATCATAAAACATTGCCTTACAGTGCAACCCTTGGAAAACTTGCATGGTATCTTTTTTTTAAGCAGCTATGATTAATATTTTTTATGATAACAATGTATTAAATGACAATGTGAAAGTGGTGTGATGAATCTACTGGGAATTTTCATCTGAATAATCAGCTCCCCTCTCTTCATAGCTTAATAGGTGATGATACACCAATGTTGTGTTAGCAGCCTCTTTCCGCTGCCAGAAAAGTAGCCAAAAAATATCAGTTTTAAAATATAAGTTTTAAAAAAAAAGTTTTTGCTGGTTTAAGTGTATTGATTGATAGCTGATCAAAACTAAACTTATGTTTTGACTCTGACTGATACCGATTTATATGTTTTGGGAGATGTAACGTCACAGTGATGTATATGTGCCAAGTTGCAAAAAGTTGATCCTGAACATCAACACAATGTTGATTGTTGAAGTGAACTGAGTTGAATTTCCAGTTCAGCGGTGCTCTTTATTAGATTCTCAGAGAGGGGTAGAGCACCAACACTGCAACAAAGTAATTTTGCACTATGTCTGAAGGTGGGTCACCAGACCTACACGCCACAACAGTCATAGTCTAACTCTGTTTGCTCCGTATACTGACTGTCATACCCACAGATGAACAGTGTAAACACTGTAGAACAAAATGTCAAACTCCCCATTTAGGGGCTTGCCTTTCCCTTGGGCATTAAGAGAAACCACTAACAACAATGAAATTTAGTGTATATGTAATTTAATGTAAAAATTAATCTTTCTAAACATGTATACATAATTCATTTAAAGATTTGGGCTTTTTTTCTCAAACTCTGCAGTTCTCACATTTTCTCTCCCTCCCTTCTACTCCATCTTTTTAAAATTCTCCTTCCTTTTTTTAGCCCTCTATCTTCCTGTATCACTACTCCTCCCTCCTTTGAAGTAGTTAATCAGCAGGCTCATATCCAACAATATTACTACCATGTACAATACGCTTCGGCTCACATAACTTTATGTCCAACAGGGACCAAATGAGCGAATGGACTGAACTTAGCGAACAATTTGTCCTTTTGGCGCAGCACATATAATCTTTATTAGATTGAGCCGTAACTTGGTTTTGGCACCAATTAGACCCTGGAAGGAGGAACTACGGCAGAGGTTAATAACTGCAGTGTGTTTGCATGTAGCTCTGTTATGAGGGAAAGGTTAGCTGTATTAGTGGTGGTGGCGGTGGGCCAAGCTAGAGAGGGAGTGGTGGGGTGAAAGTATCCACACCAAAGACTCAGGGTGTGAAAATGTTCCCTGTGAGGCAAATCACTCTTGGTGTCTGAATTTTTTTCAGTCCAAATCATTCTGGTCTACAAAACTAATAGAGCAGGATATGTGGTAGGTTTAGACAGAAACTAGAAATGGCTGAATAAAAGGCTGTTTTAGGCTGTTTTTTGATATGAAATGTAATGCCTCTAAAGATGGATAACAACTTTTTTGCCATGTTTTCCCTGGAAAGGCTTTGCAAACAACATAATGAAAAGTTAATATCAAGTAATCTAAGCGGAAGCAAAGATACATTACAGACATCAAGATTTCTGAAATCTGGGCTAGAGACCAGAGGTATTATAATTTACTTCTCCTTCAGTGGCTGTGTCAGTAACTACAACTTTAGGTCAGTTCAGGTTACGTAAATATATATATATATATATATATATACAACATAAATGTTATCAGAACTAAAACAAAATCCTCCACAATGTTCTGAAAAAGAGAAAAAACAGAATGTAATAATAATTAAGGCTTTTTCTCTCTGTGTGATATTTACTTTGCATAAATCTTTGTGGATCTCAGTTTTCCATGTGGCATCTATATTCTGTACTTGCTTCTCACAACAGAGTGGGAAGTAGTTTGCAGAGCCCCTTCACAGTCTCTACGCTTTATATTTGAAAGCATGATGGACAAATATCTTTGTACATGCAGTGTGCATACTGCACAAGAGGTGAATTCATGCAAAGGTATGACATCATGTTAACATAAACTACTTACTTGTATGAAAAAAAACAGACAAATGTTGCAGAAGCATTATTATGGCTTTACACAAAACACAAAAAACTGAAAGATAACCAAAATAATTTAAAAAGTGGTCAGAAATGATCACTTCTCACCTGTAGCCAGAGGTATTGAATATTCTCCTTAGTGTATTCATCTGTTTTTTTGTTGTTTTTTTTTTAGTAAAGAACCCTTATTCATCAGTACAGTTATTCCAGCAGCGAAAGTCTTCATATATCTGTTTGGCGCATTGACCATCTGATAGGAACTGTCCTGATGTAATGTACTGTCATCGTATAGTTGTGCACTGTTATAAAATAAGCAGAAGAATTCTCCGACAAATGATGCAGTTCCCTAGAGTTGGGATTAATCAATAATTATGGCATCATTTTGTTATTATATTTAATCCATCCCTGATGAAGTCTGTGAGAAAACAGAAAACACTCTTCTTCCTTCATATCATATTCCTTCATTCTAAATATCAAACTACTTCTTCATTTTTTCCATATCAGTACTGTCATACTGATATGAAAAGCAGTATTTGTGTCACAGACTTTAGTCTAAATGACAACAAGCGTCTACAGCCATCCTAGCGGCGAGGTGAGGCTGTACTTAATGCCATGTTCATGTCAGGTGGGATTGATGGTGGAGATGTGAAATATTCCCATGTTTACAATTTGCAAGCGTTCCAGTCATAGATACAGTTGTATGATTGCATAGTTGGCTGTATGAGGAGTCAAATATAATGCACTGGCAGTATAACATGATATTTATTAAGTGTGGATTTAATTAAATTGAAAGGAAGTCTATGGCTGATGTGAGCCATTCATATGTGTTTTTTTTTTTTGGCACTTGTTGAGTTGGATTAGTATCTGAGCTTAAAGAAAAAAATCTGAGTTTCCCATTAAAAAATAGTCATGACTTGGATGTTAACATGTAAACTATTTACAAATAGAAATCTCATTATTATGATGACTAACTTTTTGACCACAGTGTTGGATTCACCAATCACCATGAAAATTCTATTGCCATCTAAAGAGCTGTGCTATCAGCGTGGCTAAAAAAACACACTATTCTGATTAGGGCTTAATATTCAGGTAAGGTCTACTAGGGGAGAAACAGAAAGAAGTCTAAGCTCAGGGCAAATGTCATTCTTACGGTACATGGATAACAAAACCAAAATCTTCAGGAACAAGTCACACTGCAATTAAAAAGGAACTTATTCATACCCGACTAGAACGGAACAAAAGGTGGACTACGGAGGTGACGACTGGTCTCTGAGAAGAGTAGAGAGGCTGTATTTATATAGATATCAATAATGAAGACCTAGGATGTAGTTAAAGCTATGGACACGTCTTCACTAAGTCAGTTCAATTTAATTAACAGTCACGCCGTTAAACCCCCTCGAGATGTTTTAGCTGCGTTGGTGTGTAAATTAACAGAGCGTGAAGATGCACAAAACGAGTGTGACAGAAACTCATAAAACATCTACATCAATGCACTTTAATGCTGCGACAAAAAGCCGACAAGCAGCCCCATGCAGTGAACACAAACATGCAGGCGCACACTCTGCTTTATTTCATGAACCCTCTGCTAGATTCACGGCGAGACGAGACTTCAGTTCTGTGAGATGCGGAGACATGCACTGTGACTGTCAGTCTCGGTCGCAAATAGACACCTGGTAACAGTGCCAGAGACATCTACCCGCCACTGCTGAGGCCATTTGAAGCTGGAGTGTTATTGGCAAAGATGAGAACAAAGGCAAGCTGCAGGGATGGCTCTGTCTCTGTCTGTCCTTCTCTGCCTCTCGCCTTCTCTCTCTCTCCCTCACACACACACACACACACACGCACATATACGGACCAAAGACGCCCATACATGATCTGAAAAGAATTAAAAAAGGGAAGCAAGATGATAAGAGCGAGAGCCACAGAGGCAGAGAGAGGGAGAGAGAAGCTGAAGCCTCTAGTAATTCTGTTGACTATGACTTTCTTCATCTGCTTGGCTGTTTGCATATTTTTTTAGTCTGACTTGAATAAATATCTTCTTTAGCCTGCCACAAAAAGCGAAAGGATGTGGGTGATGGGATCTTTAATCCCTCTTTTCCTCCATCTGTTCTGTCCATCATTTCTCTTTTTCACCGGCTGGCTTCTAACTCTTTTAATTGGGCACCTCTTGTACGTAAGAACACATTTAAATCTACCCCTTTCTTTCTGTCTCCCTCACCCTCTCTCCCTTCCACCCACGCATAATTTACAACATATTGCCTTTTTACTGGTGTTACCATGGCTGCCATGGAGGTGGATTTTAGAAATATTGCATGGTTAACTGATAACTCTTGGTGCTTATTAGGTCTTATGTATACATCTGTAATTGTGGTGAAAACTGAGTAAAGACATCCACTTCCATCAACTAACAATAACTCCAATGACTTGGATGAATTTTATTTAAAGACGTACTATTTTGATATTTTTACATTAACAGTGGGTCAAGTGACAATATGCAATGTGAACTGTCTCTCTTCTTCAGAAATATCCACACAGAATTGTAACCTGACTTTGGCGTTACCCTCAGCTCTGCACTTTAACATCAGTGGGTGTACGGTAATGACAAAACGCGCAACTTTTTAACCGAAACATGAGCATAAGCGCGTATAGTTTTGAGGCTATTCTAGAAAACAGTGACATCTTCACATCAATTATAACAATATTAAACAGACAAGTGAGAATTATCACCCAACTCATCAGCCTCCCTCAGATATACAGAGTTTTAAATCTCATTTCAGCTCATTGTGTCGCTGTCTGACCCTCAACTTTACTGTTTTAGTTCACTGTCACCATTCTAACAGCATCGTTTTCAGCCACAGAAGGCAGTTGATTTGAACAAAAAAGCTCTTGAACCCACTGTCCACTACCTGCTGAGCACCAAACAGCAGACCGACACAGTCAGTGATGAGCTCATGAACAAAGTGGAACATTTAGCTGCTTAAAAGCCAGATATAAAAACAGAGTGAACATTGGCCAGAAACCTGACTCGAAAATGAATGGTAATGTTGCACTGTAGATGCTGGATGTGTAAATAAGCAACAGTTTGCTAACAAGTTCACCATAACATCTTAAAAGGCAATGATACAGGTATGTCAGCGGTGTGCTCAAAACTTATTTCCGGCCAGAAAACAAGTTAGTGCAGGCTGAAGTAAAATCATTTTGTCAAACTAAAATGAAGTGGCACCAGATTATTTTTATGAAAGAATATTTCAGTACTTCTCCACCTCTGGGGTTGTTCCTATCTTGTGACGCATTTTTAAGAAGACACATCTGTCTTGTCTAGTTAGTGCGCCACCCCTTTGCCGCCAGTAACAACCTCTCCCCTCCTACAGTGCCCCTCTGGGGGACTCTTGTCCGCTCCGATTGTCCTGATGAGAGACTAGGTCAGTGTCTCAGGTATTCAAAAAACACACACAGACAGATGCTGGCCAGGAGGGAGGAAGACACTGAGCAGGTTAAGTGCCGTGGGAATGGCTGTAAGGAGGTCTGTCAGTAGCAAGACAAAGAAGAGAGACTAATAAAGAACATGTAGAAAGATGCCCGGTGATAGAAAATGTATGAGAGGTATCGTGGAATGAAAATAGTAGTTATAGATGCATGCGTGGCTCAGTGTTTATGCTGCACCCATCCATCCCTCTCTTCCTGTCTCTCTCTCACCTCTCTGCCTTCCAACTCCAGACTGTCCCCAATGTGGACATCTACCATAATGAAAAAGGATGTCTTGTGTGTGTGTGTGCAAGCGCGCGCATACGTGTGTTTGTTCGACTGCACGCGCACATGCATGTGTGTGACGTGTGCGGTAATGAATAAGGATGTGCTGTGTGTGGAGCTGGTCGTTAATCACTGGCAGTGCTGGCAGCTAACAGATAAGCAGATTGATCCAAGGCCACCGAGGGAACGCCGCCTGGCACTGGCCCATTCATCACACACACAGACACACACATATACTGTATACATACATATACAAAGACTGTGAAAAGGCTGGCCAAAGCGTTTGAGCTCAGGATCATCTCTGACCATTCGTGTTAACATCTGTGAGAGTTACTAGAGTACACAGTGAGCTAAGAAGAGAGAACAAAGAGAGAAAGACACACTGGGGGAGCACACGTCTACAACTGCTCCATGACTGCTCACCTGTAAATCTGAACCCGGCATTTGTTACTGTCTCAAAATACGCACACACAAATACATACCAACTACATACACACATGGAGAGAGATAAGGGTCTGTGCTTTGGTCATACAGAAATCCCACAGGGGACACAGAGACTTGGGAGCTGGGGGTGGGGTTGGTGGGGCGAACGGACAGATAACTGGTAGGAGAGAAGACAGGATGACAGGATGACAAAACAGAGTTAAGGACACGCTCCAGTACTATGTGACAGCTCGGCGGGCTCACCAGGGAGAGAGGGAGCCAAGAGGAAGATAGAAGGAAAACAGGGAGAAGGAAGCCGAGGGAAGCAAGAGGTCAAACATCTGTGGTTTCTCTTTTCAGCGGCTTCCATCACACGGTCAGTGGTGGGAGGAGAGACAGTGAGAACAATGGATGCAGAGAGAGTCGACTAGGCAGAACTCACTTTACATACCATCTTATTTACAAGACAAAGTTACTCTTAGGCTGTTCTAAGCTGAATGAAACCCAGATTTAGTCACTTGGGGGCAGAAGCACAAAGTATAAGCTCAACCTGGGTGCAATTTGCTGGGGATGGTGGAGGGGGATTTCCCCACTCTGGTCCATATATACCTTCCTGTGGTTGTTTACATTCCTCTGCAGAATTATCTTGATCCCTGATGGGGAGAAGAATCTTTTCTCAAGCTAAGCTAATAATGCTGCTGCTCTAGCCGCTTTGCCTCATCTCCCTCAGTCTCCCACGATTCGTACTCTACTCCTGCTACCGCTGCGTCTTCCCTGTCTCTGACTGAACAGTTTGGGTTTGGAATTATTGCCGACAGTTTAACAATAACGGAAGAAAAAAAAAGCTAGCAGTTACATAATTGAATTGCAAGGTAAACCTGTGTGGAAAACACTATTCCCCCGATCCATGCGGGTTGGGCAACATGACAAGAGCGGCCCTATGCTGAGGTTAGATTTATTCATGCTCACGTTAGCCCAACGTGAGACAGTGACACACACACAGCACGCTATCGTGTGAAGCCCGAGCCACAGGTACAAAGAGAAGGCCGATAAAAACTTTATTGCATTTTTGACTGTCCACCGATTCACCAGTGCGGTCGCCCACCAGGATATGTTCTTTCAGCTATGTTTTAGTCTCTGGCAATGCTGCAGAAAACTATTTGGCTCTTTAGCTGCTACAAGAAAAGCTGACTGCTGTCCAAGAGTTTCTCTGACATACTTTAGAAATTAACGACCAGCAACGGCCATGTCGTATGTTTGCCTGAACTACTGTATGTACTGAAATGTTACTTGCTAAGCGTAGCTCATAGCAGAGGGAATATGTAAATTGTTCAGATGGTCCTTCTTAGTTCCAAGTTATTTTTGGCCATATACTCTCACCATTAGCAACTTTCAGATGCGTGTATATTTACGCCACTTATTAAATAGCAAACTGACAAAACACCGGAGTGGAAAAAAAATCTGAGACTCAGCCCTCCCTTTGAGGTGAGACTAACAATTGAGAGATACAGGCTAACAGCAGAAGGGGGTGAGGTTCTCTTTCATGACCCAAACAGAGGGGAATTGTTAGATTTTTTTTTCTGGCCCTTGAATTTTCTTACCCTACCCCTGTCACTCATGAAAAAAAACTTTTGACAGAATTAGATTAAATGTGTCTAAATCCTCTAGCCAGGACTAATTAATTTCCAGATGTTATCACCCGGCTATGTTTGAACAAGGCAGATCAAAAATATCACTACAAAGGTTGAATGCTGAAAATATAGCTTAATCAGGCAAAAACATGGCAGAGAAGCCATTTGCAGATAGTATATGATCCAAGGTGGTGGTGAGTGGGAGTGCTTTGTGAGGTTTTTCACTGTCACAGTATTTTTTTATACAAAGGCTGCACAGTACCCCTAAGAAATGTGTTAAAATTTTGAAATTACATTGGGTTTATCCGCAGGATGAAATTACAGCAGGGGTCAGGTAAGCAGCCATTGCTGTATTCACTTCTGGACAGTGCAAAAAATACTGAATTCTCACTTAATGGAAAGCACACTGACATGGATACATGATACATTTTGAATTGTCTTTTTTGAACAAACCTGCTGGACACGTACTGGTAATTTTCACGTCTAAACTGAGACTTACAGCTGGAACCTAAAAATTAAAAGGCCAAGCAATTCCTCTATTAAACTTACAGTCTAAGTTTTATTAGCCCCTTATGGACTATTCTGATGCATATATACATATTACAAATGTTGCTGTAAATACAAGTATGGACTATCTGATGTGTGCATTGAAATATTGAAAAACACATATCTCACTCAGGTACAAAGTCCGGGCTGATTCCTCATCCTTCCAATAATATACATTTGGTAGAGGTGGATTTCCAATCTTTCTTTTTCAGTTCAGTAGGTTCTTTAACAAAATGATGCATGAAGAATGCAACTGCAGCATGATTGTCAAGCTTGTTTTAATTTTGACTATTATGAATATTGTACCATAAATATATTTGATGTTATCAAAACTGAAAATTGAATATCTACTCCTCTGTTTGCATTTAAATCACATTGTTTATTGCTTTGAAATTACATTAGGCAAACAAACTGTATTGTGATACAGTCACTTGCACCATTGACATTTCTAGAAATTCTATAACTCAGTACAATTGACACCAGCAGGACTTACATATCTGTGCTGGCATCCCAGTACCAGCAGAAAGCTGAGGACTTAGTTATACCCAAAACCTATATATTACATTTCGATTTTTTCGACGCCTTCTGTGATGTCAGAAAGTTTGTGTCAATACGTGAAAATTTTGGCTGTGTGATGTGGCTTTACTAATTGTTCTCAACATTTCCTGCCTCTGTAGATGAATCCTCTGCCTGTTGCAGCAAACAGTAGAGTTCAAAATTCCTCACTGTTTGTTTGTCTAATTTGGATTTTCAGTGTTGTGTCAAACAAAGCCAACAAGAGGGGCTTTTAGTAATAGGAAAGTACAGGGATAAAAATGTAAGATAGTGGAAAGAAAAAATGCCTTTTTGGTCCCAGTGCAATTCTTTTGCAACAAACCACCCTGGATTATGATGCAGTTTAGAGAAATTTAATGCTCATTTTATGGTCTATCCACTTTAAACAAGGAGTTCCTCTACAATTAAATTATTCTGGGAAAGGACTCATATGGAATGACATTGTGGAATATTTGCTTCACCTTATTGGTATTATGAGTTGAATTGAAAACTGTGTAGACATGGACTTTTTTCCTTTTTTTTTAAAGTGGGATCAAATAATTCTTGAAGTTTTCTTCTTATAAGAAAAAAAAAACAACTTTCTTTATTGCTAAATTGTCCAGCAATGTTTTGATAAATTATAGGGTTGAAAAATATTTACATGTTAACTTAAAGACCCATTTTAGTCTAATAACCTCACATACACACACACACACACACACACACACACACACACACACACACAAACACACACAAACACACAAGAAAAATGTGTTTTTAAGATATTGGTTTATACGTCCACTCTCCCTGAGGGTTTGTACTCCCCTTAATAGAGGCAAAGGCAGTATGGCGGTGAGGTAGCTTAAGTACAATATGCTAATGTTCACTAGTAGTATAATCTGTTTGGCTTCATAGTGTATAATTCTACATTGGTTCCCAGATTATGTCTCTGCTTCCTGTAGTTCAGTGTCAAGATTTTAGTGGGTGAGATTTATTGAATTTCTACATTATGTATCAGTGCTACTTATTTCACCAAGAGGAGCTTATCAATTTAGTAAACTATGATAGGTCAGCTTACGCCTCTCGGGCATTAAAGAATAAGTTTCTTCATATTGAGCCTCATGTATCCAATGTCAGTTTGATTAAGTGATGTTAGCTAACAGTTTATCTTGCATTATTTTTCAGGGGTGTCCAGACACTTCATGCCAGAGGGAACAAGGAAAAAAAAAGAAAAAGCCTTGTTCTGTGAGCCTTTTAATTTATGAGAGGATCTTAATGAGTGAGTCTTATAAATGTTCTGCTGTAAATTTGTATCTGCAGTAAGACAATTTTAGGACTTTTAAATATCACTCACCAGTAACTATCACTCCTAACGGGAGGGGTGGTGCTGTCAGGTAAGTCTTAAATCGACTGTTAGTTATCTTAGACCTCAGTCAGCTTTTTTTACGAGTTGTTGCACACATACAATATGTATGTAGTGCTAAATAAACTGAGCATCCTTTTGGCACGGGAAAATCTGAGCTTCTTCAAACAACAGCCGGAGACATCGGGAGCTGTCGGTAGTGACTTTCTAAAGACAATGTATTTTAGAGAAGATCCAAGCGCATGTCCTCCACTAGTCCTTTCACATCAACAGAGAAAGTGTCTGACGGCAGGTTAATGTCATCGCAATCGCAAAAGTCTGTTATCAGTGGCATTAGCACAGTCATATCTTATACACATTTTTTATAGTAATTGTTGGTTGGGACACTGTGGGAGATATTTTTCCACAGAGCTTGATGCATTGCCATCACTAATCTGTCTCTGAAAAATTCGAAGTTTCACGAGGTTTCACTGCATGCTTTTATAAGACAGAGAGACATAAACCCATCTTTTCCTTGAAAGCATTTGTTTAATGTATTCAGGTGGCCAGTGTGAGAAATGGTGCATTTCAGATCTCAGAGAATAGGAGATAAGGACACAAAACATTCACAATAGGATTTTAATAGTGGGCTAAATGTAAATTTCATTTTAGCATAAATTCATAACTTAATATACAGTAAATTAAGGTGCCTTAGTCAACTGTAGTATTGGCACTTTAATTGTATTTTATTAGGATGGGAAACTAAAGTAGTTGCTAACATACAGTATCATGCCGGGTAGATCTTGCTACAAGTTGTTCTCATGAAGAAATGAACCATTGGTTAGTCTTTTTAAAATTTGCTGACAACACACAATGGATTCAGAGCACAGTCACTGTACTGTGTTTGCCCATAGAGAGATGAGTAAGAGGGTAGCAGAGTGATGATAAAGGAAGAAAATAAAATGTGCACAGTTGAAATTCAGATGTCCTCATGCTCTACAAACAAACTCTGGTTTTCCAAACATATGGTCACGGACTTGAGGCAGATAATCTTTCCACTGTATATATACAAACCACATATTGTGCTCCCCACAGTTATTTTTCAGATTTCTGTTGCTGTGTTCTATGTGCCCCTAATTCTCTCCTCTCCCCTGCTTCAACATTTACTTGTCCACTCCTTGATATTATATTAACTGTGGGAAGAGGACAGTTATGAAAATAAAAGACAGATGCTAAAAACCACAATGCACTTTATGTATGCATAATAGATGCAGAGAATATTAGGTGAAAACTACTGCTTTTGAATTTTCACCACATCCCGTGCAAGTGTTAGTTTCCTCCATCTTAACAACCAAAATCCTTAATCCAATCAAATGCACCTGATTTTTTTTTTCTCTGTCAGTGTTGTTTTTCTAGCAACCTTGTTTTTCACTTGCATTCTGGCTCTCCTTCCCCTCTGTGCTCCTGTTTCTCAGTATTTCCTCTGTAACCCTCTAGGGTGCAATTTGATGTGGAGATTGAGGACTGCTGTATCAGCGAGACACAAACCTGACATTATCAAAAACTCATCATGTCTCTGACATTGCTCCCTTAACATTGGGCAGTCACATTAAAATTAACAACCAAAAGCTTATCGATCAAGTCCTCTTTTCTCAAAAGACACCATAGCATTGTGTTCACCTTGGAACATTGCCTCTGAGTGTAAAGACACTGAGATCATATTATGTGTTTTAACACTTTGGGGAATATCAGGCTAGTTCACTGCAGACTCTCAGCCTTTTTCCCACTGGTGGTTAAATTGTCATTACTCATCTTGCACCCAAGCTATGGATTGAAAGGGATTTTGTGATATCTAAATGTGTCTGAGAGGTTAAACAATGAAAATCATTAAGACTGTTTCAGCAGTGCTGTAATTGTATCTTCAACTTCTTATTCTAAAATACTGCATATTTTAAAACTGCAGCTATTGCCTACATGGTGCAGTCTGTGTATCAGCAGTAATTCTACTGTAATTAACAAGATTTTAATTTTCTGCTCACAGGGCATATAAGCTTACCACTGAATTTTTTATATTTAAAGCAAGCCACATGAAGTTGCTAGCCAACTAACTTATATCGAGAAAATGCTTTTTTGTTTTCTTGATGAGTTTTACAAGAGCATCTGTCTATGTATATAGAAAATATATAGCGGGGGAAACAGTGGACAACAAGATTCCAGGCGGACACTGCGTCTGAGAAATAGTCCAACACATGACCCCAGTAAAACCACAGTTTGTGAGCCTTGTGCTTCTGTTTTTGTTCAGACAAAACAAACAAGATATAATGTGTTAATAAGTGGGCTTCACAGGTTCTGGTAGGCAGCAGAATTTCCTCAGACATGAGAGTGTCTGAAAAATTGTAATCATTCAGCAGGAACGCTGGGGTTCTCCTCCATTATTCATTTCTCCCTCCCCTCTTCCACTTCTTTTATAACTCTCAACAAAAAGCAAGTTCAACTATTCCTTTGCTAATGTTAGTTGAAAATGACGCGCATTCTTGCTTTCCAAAGCAGCTTTTAATGCATCAGTCTTATAAAGTTTGGCTGTTTTAGGACTCATAATCTATCTATCTATTGATCTATCTATCTATTGATCTATCTATCGATCTATACACTGTGTATATAGTATATATTACATATACACCATTCAGCCTACACATTAAACCTGGAAACTGGTTTTAATGTTGTGGCTGATCGGGGTAAATGTCTGTTAGGATGGATGTACAAATAGAATTGATGGAGGGATAGACGGTGGGAGGTTCGGTGATGAAGAGGGATGAGAAAACCCCAGCAAAACCATGAGCTGTAATCATTCAGCGGGAACGCGGGGGTTCTCTTCCATTATTCATTTCTCCCTTCCCTCATCCAGTTCTCTATCTCCTACACATCGTACATTGCTATCTTCCCGTATAAGTTTCCGTCCCCACTGTGTTAGAGAGAACACAGGAAATGGTGTGTGTGTCTGTGAGACAGTATCACGCTTGACTTTTGATTAAAGGTGTGGTCACACTCAAGCTATATCTGTACTATAATGCATTGGGTCTATATAGTGAGTCATCTAGCATAATGTCTTTGTACTTCTATCTATCTATCTATCTATCTATCAATCCATTTATCTATCTTTCTATCTATCTATCTATCTATCTATCTATCTATCTATCTATCTATCTATCTATCTATCTATCTATCTATCTATCTATCTATCTGTCTATCTATCTATCTATCTATCTATCTATCTATCTATCTATCTATCTATCTATCTATCTGTTTATCTATCTATCTATCTATCTATCTATCTATCTATCTATCTATCTATCTATCTATCTATCTATCTATCTATCTATCTATCTATGCTTGCCTACAGAGTACCTGACTGCTCTCCTGCTAATAGGAGTGGGCAGGTCAGGCCATAATGACCTGGTAAACCAAATTACCTTGGGCTTTTTTCTTTTGAAATTTTAGTGAGCCATCAAGATTAAACAAGCCTCTCAATTTACCTCTGTTATGCCTCATATGATGAAAACATGTTTATGCACTTGTTTTTATGCCTTTTTTTGTGCCACAAGTCCATGTCGGGTAACTCCATGGGGTCAAGTTCCCCATGCATTAAATGATCCACATTAAAATTTTAAACTTCATTTAGGTGAATCATCTTTTTAGCATCAGGATGAAAAAGCTCTAAAGGGTGATGAGAGAGAACATGTAGTCCACTTGTGGCTTAAGAAGACCTGGAATACTCTGAATAAAACATAAGCATTAGATTAAGATCATATGTGTGAAGGGACTATTGTGCATGTGTCTTGAGGTGTGTTCTCTTGATGAACTCATTCCCTTCTATGATGCCTTATGTTCATTCCCAAGAGTTGATGGTAGGAGTCTCATAGATTTAGTTTCTATCACTTTCTTTCTTCTTCTGCTTGTTTCGGTGTGCGAGGACCTCCACAGAGACCTCTGAGATTTATAATTACAGGCAATTGGACACAAAGAGAGCCTGGGTCAGGGGAGAGAGCCCCTGATGATCACAGGAGGGTGGCGTGGAGGAGTAAAGACCAGTAAAACCAATAAAAGAGCCTTCTTAATAATAGAGGAAATGTGGGAGGTACAGGCTGAGATGGACTTTGAAAAGAAACACAAAGATATGCTGCACTCTTTCAGTGGAATAAAAGAAAAATAATGAAGGAGAACAGAGCCTTGTACGGCACAATCTAAAATCCAGGCAATTACTTATTCATGCATTAGTAATCCCAAAAGGTTTCTGTGGCTACAACCACTGCTTTGTACTTGGTGAGAGGTACCAATTCCCTTAAGTTTCAATATTCACAACATATTTCACACCAAGCAGGAGGTCACTAAGGATTTCTTAGCCATCTATACTTCAGCTTTAAGCGCAGTCAGCAGTGAGGAATCCTCAGGCTTTAGAGTCTGCATTTCTGTGATACCAGCACATGAGGATGAATCTGTTCTGAAGATGGGTAGATCATATGTATAATGGTGTAACAGGTGTCCTGCGTGATCAGACTGAAATCAGTCAAAAATAAGGAAATGCTTTGGCTTAGAGATAGGTATCACATTATTGTTAAAAAGAACATGAGGTATCCTTGTAAGGTGTTGTGCCACCACAAGCCTCCAGAAAGTGATTGTCCTCCAAAAAAGACGCCATCATTTATTCTAGCAAATTACTAAATAATGGTCTATGTTTGCTTTCAAGTAACAAGTGCCTGTAATGACCATAGTAATGTCCTTGTAAGGACAAGGTTGGGGTGGATGGATGTGTCAACCAAATGTAAGACTTTGTCCTGGGAGACTGCTCTTTCATTTCCTGTTTCTCACTGCCAGGCATAAGTTTCTTTTAACTGTGACTACATTACTTCCAATGACAACAGACGTCTCCATTTCTTAAGGAAGTCGCAATTTTAATCAAAACCATGATCTTTTACTAACCCTAATTGAGTTGGTTTTGTACCTAAATCAACCAAACTTTTCTCATTACAGTGTAAAATCAGAAAGTCATTATTTCTTTTTTTTAAATGGTAATGTCTGCCTGGTTACCAGAGCTTAAGATGAGATTACTTGTCGGTGTCATTCTGATTGGTATGGACAAAAAAAATATTTTGTCCATTAATTTTGATGGCTTGTTGCCACAATAGTTCCAATGCTCACTGGCATCGAATCCTCAAGTCTTTAAAACAAAGGGATGAACAACATTTTCACTTATATTCAGTGTATTGATGATGATAGTGTTGAGTACTGTCTAAGACATCAGTCCAAAATCTCCTGTAGGTGTTCAAGCATATCATTTACATTATTTTCCCATCTTCTGAAAGCATTCAGTTACATTATTGATGTTTCTTTGCATATCTATTGTGGAGTTCATCAGCAGTGTATCCTCAGTTAACAAGTCAAGGAAAATTTATTTTACAGTACTGTTCCCAAGGACAAGAATAAAGTTTCCATCTCAATTTTGAAAGGCGAACTCAACTAATTGTACCTGTTTACAGGTCTTGGTGAATATTGCTGCATATGCCATAAAACTTTTATAAAGCCTTTTGTGGCCTTAGAGAAAGCAGTGTGTAATCTGATAAATTACCTCAAGTGATGTCACCTGGGTTGTGGGAGAAGCTGGATGTTTGAAAAATAAAAAAAAACAAAAAAACAAACAAAAAACAAAAACTGTGAGTGTAGAGTTAGAAACATGTGAGCTTTACAGACCTCTGTAGACCACCCCTCCTTTCTGCTGGGGACCAGAACCTAAGGACTGAATTAGCCTAATATGTCATCATATGTATAATGTGTGACAAATAATGGAAATAATCCATAGAATACAAAGACAATATCCCTGGTTCTGCTGCACTGTTTGTATTTGTTTTTCAATTGTCCATAGTGAGTTAGACAATGTTAAAGAAGTGTAAGGCTATAACAGTTTAAGTATAACAGCCTTTTAAGTTAGATAACATGGACAAAATC